>JAJHJD010000018.1:0-505555 GCA_020883615.1 Fusarium virguliforme
TCACTTCGTCGGCAGGTCGAACAGGAAGGGAAGAAGCTCGAGAGCACCAGAAGAGAAGCTGAAACAGAGCTCAGAGATCTGGCCGAGACGCGACAAAGCAGAATTCAGCGAGGTGACCCAGAGGTAACACTGTTGGAAAGCAGGAAACAAGACCTCGAATCCGAGATTCATCAACTGACCCAACAAGCCAAGGAGTTGGTTAGTTAACCATCAGCAGAGATGTCCTTATTGCTGACCACTTACCGATAGAGAAGAAGAGCTCATGTTCACGGAATCACTGCATTAGGGAGTCAAGAATTAGTGTCAGAGATTATACAGGTAAAGGAAGAAGACAGCTGCAGCTATCAGAGGAGCGGACGCTAATTTTCGCAGGATGAATCTGCTTCCAGCGACAACAATGACACTCAGGCTGGCCCCTTGTCGCCTCAGCCATCTCGGGTTGGTTATAATGAGGATAGGTTGGCAGCCCAGGTCCAGATCAAGAATGGAAAGGGTCCAATTGAGTACTTAGAGATTAGTATGACTGAGAAGGAACTAAAAGCGTACCTGGTTGAGTGTCAAGGGAAGGGTTACAAGTTATTTGATGGGTGTGACGGCGTACTTACGCCTGATTCATGTTTCGGGGTGCTCAAGAGCGAGTTGCCACAACAACCCATCCTGGTTTTGAAACCGGAATTCGAGGTTGGCGAGGCGAGTATCCCTCTCAAGCGTCGCTCCGCAGACCAAGACTATCCGGCAGAGGTTGCCGGCCAACGAAACCAAACAAGGCCAACGGAAAAGAGGCAGAGATAGGCATAGAACCAACGAGAGCAAAAAAAGAAAAGAGGACAAAAGAAACAAGTAAACTGGCGAAAGAAACGGCTTCGTAACAAATTAGAAGTGTCATGCATGAGCTGAAGAGCTAGTGGAGTGAGCTGATAATCCAAGTGCGCCAGCATACATGGGCTAGCATATGAAATGTGCCAGCATATATGGACTGACACAAAGAGCGCGCTAGAAGAGCCCCACCAGCACGCTTAATATGCTGCCTTATATGAGCTGACATGCCTTGTATGCCAGCTCATGTAGGCTAGCTTACTGAGTGTGCTGGTGTAGGTATGTCAGCATGCGTGACATGCTGGCATATGCGGGCTAGCACGTGAGGTATGCTAGCACACCTGGGCTGGCATACGCGGTGTGCTGGCATAGACAAGCTAGCACGCGAGGTATGCTGGCTTATCTGGGCTAGCACAGGCAGTGTGCTGGCGCACTTCTACTAGCATCCCTTATGTGCCAGCCGATTTCTGCCAGAACGCTGAGTGTGCTAGCGTCTCTGCTCTAGCATACAAGCTATGGTAGCTTACGTGTGCTAGCACACCGCGTATGCCAGCCCAGGTGTGCTAGCATACCTCGCGTGCTAGCTTGTCTATGCCAGCACACCGCGTATGCCAGCCCAGGTGTGCTAGCATACCTCACGTGCTAGCCCGCATATGCCAGCATGTCACGCATGCTGACATACCTACACCAGCACACTCAGTAAGCTAGCCTACATGAGCTGGCATGCCTTGTATGCCGGCTCACATATCGCAGCATACTAAGCGTGCTGGCGGGGCTCTTCTAGTGCGCTCTTCGTGTCTGTCACGAACTCACGTGATCGAGTGTCGCGAGTAAAGGGTATCACGTGCGACAGCACGTCATACCGGTTCTTTCCCCTGTTCAGGGGCAGACTGATCTTGTTTTCTTCTTTTGTTCCTCTTCGCGCTACGTCTTGTATCTAGGACACAACCATTAGTATCAATTGACCCATCATTGACTACGATTTCTCACGGGCATACTGGTGCCTGGTGGCGCCCATTCACAGATTAAGTTCTAGTTTACTTTATTACGAAGCAGGGGGTTTCTGATGAACCAAAACGTCACAACATTCACGTTGTAACTGAGTTTTGATCGGAGCTCGCGAACATCAACTGGCATTCTGACCAGCGACACTAAGGGGCCGCAGACAAAATAGACACGTATAATTCATAACTGTGCACCAACTTCACAACTGAGCCATTGCTATCGAAAGCTGTCCTTCCCAAAGAGGGTTGGCTTTGGGGCCGTATCATATGCCCGATATGAGTGGCCTACCGCACATTTAGGATGATCAAAATGCAAATATACAACCATCCAAACTCAGAGAACCGATACTCAAACCATGAATCCCTATCGCTTAGCCTGCGTTCGGGTTGGCTTGCGATCCAAACGGCGCACAACCGCGCCAAGAACTACTTTGAGAATCCCATCAGCCGTCAACGCCTTATTGTTGTCCGAGCTGGTGGAGCTCCATGTCGCTGTATCGACCATATCACGAACACCCAGATTAGTGAGGTTATCGTCGAGGTCCTTCAGAGCCTTTGCCGCGCCATTCTCCTTGCCAACCTGAAAGAACTGAATGCCTACCTGGTAAGGAGGCGCCTCAATCTGGTCGAGCTTCTTGGCGTAATGAACGATGATGCTCTCAGGGTCGTCGGTTGGGCAGCCGTCTGTGATGACGATGACGTTGACGGGCTTAGTAGAGTCCATATTCTCAGGTTTGCGTGCCAAGTTGGCGCAGTAAGGTTTGAGGATGCTGTGCAGGCGAGCGCCGGTAGGTGTATCACCTCCAGGACGGGTAGACTCGAATAGACGCTGCACCTGCGTGGCATTTTTGATTTCATAGTATCCGCCGGGAGCCTGGTTACGGGAGCCGGGGTTTCGGGACTTATGGTTGAGGAAGTAGGCGTCGATACCGTCAGAGTCATGGAAGGTGCAGATAGGAGCAATGGCACCAACGGCCTCGCGAACCTCGTGCCAAGACCTGCTAGCCATAGACCTAGAGTCATCGATCACGAAGCTAGTATCGAATGTGGAGAGGAAAGCGTACTTGTTTTTGGCGCTGGTAATGTTCGAGTGGCTGGGTACAGGTGATGCGCAGCCAACGCTGAGGAAGTTGGGCTGCGAGTAAGCGGGAGGAGGATCATCAGCTAGGACGCTTCGTGTTAGATCGATATACGCGAGTCATGGCGGTTACGCCAGAGTATAGGAATTTAGGGGTTTACATACGGTACCTTCGTGCGGATCGGTAGTCGAGGAATGAAGGTCTAGTTTCTTGCCGCTGTCATTCGACGCCGACGGCCTCTGTGCAGCCTTAGAAGGATCGCGCTCTCGAAAGAACTTGTCCATGAGGCTGGTGAATAGCCTAGAGCGAGGCATGTTGGTCTCTTTTGTGGCGCTTACTTCTTGCTATGTAAAAAGAAAGGTGAGTTGGACGTCTAGGACAGGTAACAGCAACTGGGTTTAGCCTTTCCTGGGGAGGTTACAATGATCATCGGTTCAAGCGGCCACAGGCACCCGTAAGCAGCACAAATGCCAGCCAAAGCTAGATAGAACAACCTATATCACATCTCCACCACACACGTTCAATTTTGGCCATTGAAGCTTAGCTTGTCACGGGCAAGCACCTCAATGACGCGTGTCCCAGACCCGGCTCAGTTAGGAAGTCCCTAGGGCGATGCCTGGGGCATCAAGTAGAGAGATAGATTAGGGCTGGGGGAAGTCTAATAGACTACGACAGAGGGTACCGGTTAATTCTTGATTTCCAGTGCTACAACGAAGGCCTGCTTCGGCGTCGTCTGGTAAAACCTCTGGAGCAATCGAATCCGAATGGCCAAAACGTCCAGTCTTGATATGTTACTGACTGCCCTAGCAGGAACGAGTTTTCTGCTGCCAGAGGACGCAAAATTTAGCATCCGTAGATTTCGACCTTGAGCTGCCGTTTTCAGCGAGAGCGTCAAACGAGGTGGTGGCTTCACGTGTGATTGGAAGTTATTCCTACGTGACTTGATAACGGCCTTTCAAGGCTGCCTTTACTACCAGAAAGTTTCGACCCCGTCTATAGAGCAAAAAACGTCAGTTCAATCATAAAACATGCGAACATTTTTGAGATCAGAACGGCCGAATTTGTAGTGACTATGTGCCGTTTAGCCTGCAGCCAGTATTAAGGCGATGCGGTATGGCATGAGAGGCTGCCCGGAAGGGACTACCTGTAAGCCACCATCGAGCTGGTACATTGAATCAGCACGCAAAAGGAATTCCGGGCGTCTGGCACAGGCTGCCGTGTTAGAATTCGTATGAAGAAAGGGCTTTTTACCACTTCTCTCTCTTTTTCCACCCCATGACTGCCTTACGCGCACTCTTGACTTCCAGAATAAGGGCCCGGTATTAATCAAACTGGTCACAAGCACACGTGAACGGCTCGGTCATGACAATTTAGACTACAAGCCAGTCCTAGAATCGACCGCGCTAACACATCATCAAAATTTGGTCGGTTGAGGCCACCGATGGGTAATGCATCATATAGGGCGTTCAGGAAAACGGCAGGTTATGGACAGCGAAGCCAAGTAGGCCACATGTGGGGATGCCACATGTGGGGATCTTCACGGATCTTCGTTTTCCGATGGCCAACCTTCCAATTTCAGTCAGCTCATGGCTGCGTGAACAGTAACGAAATGCCTCAATGGAAATCATTTGATTTTGTGCCAAGCTTTAGACCTTTTGCTGCTATAGGGCCGTTCTATCTCAGCCATTTTGGATCATACAGTAGAAGACACCGGAGTGTTTGATTGCTTTCTCGGTAGGCGTCCATTAATTGCCCTCTGGTAAGAGATGAACTATTTAATCCATTTGCCGCCGAAAACGATATGCTCTTGGTTATATATAGACCACTTCACGCCTAATATCTCTGCAGTGCCTACACAGTCATTCGTAGTGGCTAACTCGTGTTGCTTCGAGAGAATTGCCACCTGTATAAAGGCTGGATGGCTACTGTCAAGGTATAAGGTCCCAAAAGCTCATTATCTCAACCAAATGAAGTTAATCCAAGCGTGGTCTTCCAGGCTGACGTTTATACAGCGCCACCCATACCCCTCGTCAGCCCGGTCTTGCGACACTCTACGCTAGCACGAGTCCATATTTGCTCGCTTGGGTCTTTCATTCTCTCTTATCTTCTCGAACCTACTCGTTGTTGACCGCATTTAGTCAAAAGAATGCCTGGCTATACCTCATCAGAGGAGTCGGAGGACTCCCGCCGACCTCCCAAGCAATCCCCCGAAAAACTCAGCGAGAGCAAACAAAAGCACAAAAGAACAAAGAGCATGACACCTCAACAGTCAATCAACCGTATATGGAGAAGATTCTCTAGACATCAATTCAATAACGCTCTCGCCATCATTCCGTTCGACCCTGTTCCGCCCCCAGTCAACACTGGTCGTTCCAATAGATTGCTCTCAGAGGATTATGGCCGTGCCGCGGCGGAGTGTCGGCTGAAAGTCGAGAAGATTGTCAAGGAGTGCAAACGAGTGAACATGCGGTATCGCGATCCCGACTGGGACTTGGTCAGCCTCGCTGTCCTCCAGCTCACGAGAACCCCCCTCGCTGACTGTTCAGTTAGGATTGGGATTTTAAACACGAGAAAGGTCACTGCCTGAATACTCTGGGCCAGAAAAAGTTCGAATTGAGTGGCACGTCTCTCTTGAGTTCAGAGGATAGGGTGCCCAAAGCCGTTAAGCGAGTGCATGAAATATTCGAAAACCCTACCTTTATGAAGAATATTAATGGTGGTGACGTCAAGCAAGGGAATCTAAGTGATTGCTGGCTGATGGCTGGCTTGATTGCTCTAGCTAATATTCCAGCCAGTCTTAAACGAATCTGCGTTGCCTACAACGTCGAGGTCGGCATCTATGGCTTCGTCTTTTACCGAGATGGAGAATGGATCTACTCCATCATTGACGACAAGCTCTACCTGAAGTCACCCTGTTGGGACTCTCCTAGCACGCAGCGAGACCTTCTGCAACAGGTTGGTCAAGAAAATGCCGAAAAGGTCTATCGGGAGACGTACCAGACCGGATCCAGAGCACTCTTCTTCGCCCAATGCAAGGATCAAAACGAGACCTGGCTTCCCCTCCTTCAAAAGGCATACGCAAAGGCGCACGGTGACTATTCATCCCTTGCGGGTGGCTGGATCGGCGAGGCCTTGGAGGATCTGACCGGCGGTGTCACCAGCGAGCTATCTACCTCCGATATCCTCGATAAAGACGAGTTCTGGCGCCGAGAACTGTCAAAGGTTAACGACCAATTTTTCTTCGGCGCCTCGACCGGATATCTAGAGAACGGATACGGCGAGCGCGACGGCATTGCTGAGACCCATGCCTACATTGTCTTGGAAGCACGTACATTGAAGAACGGTCAACGCTTGGTCAAGTTGCGAAACCCTTGGGGCGACACTCGCAAGGGTATCTGGGACGGCCCTTGGAGCGACGGCTCAAAAGAGTGGACCAGAGACATCCAAGAAGAGCTTGGCCACAAGTTTGGCAGCGACTCGGTCTTTTGGATCTCGTACCAGGATCTCCTGCGCAAGTTCTCTCACATTGACCGAACACGTCTATTGCAGGACCCCGACTGGCGATGCTGCCAACGTTGGGTCGGTGTGGATGTTCCATGGAAGGCCCAATACCATGAACGGTTTCACATCAAGGTAACCCAAAGCTCACCTCTCATTCTCGTGATTTCGCAACTAGATGGACGTTACTTCAACGGCCTTCAAGGCCAGTATTCCTTCCGGCTGCACTTTCGTCTCCACTCTCAAGAAAACCCCGATGCCGACAGTTACATTGTTCGATCTCATGGCAATTATCTGATGGCTCGATCGGTGTCTGCGGAGATTCCTACCCTCTTACCCGGAACCTACATTGTGTACGTAAAGGTGACAGGTGAAAGAGACCTTTCGGCCGAGCCGGTCGAGGAAGTGGTCAGACGTGAATGTCTTGACCGAACCGAAAACGAAAAGCTTCTCCAAGTCGGTTACGCTCACGATCTAGCCCACAGGAAAGCCTCAGCTCTGATGGACAAAGCTATGAAGCTGCGTCAAGGGGAATTATTCAAAAGGGCCTCCGAAAGCCGACGAAAGGAACGTCGTCGACAATGGGCGAAACGCCATGCAAGGCGACAGGCGACTAGAGAACAAAGAAGAAGAAGGACATGGAGAAATATCAGCGCCGTCATTTGGAATCTCAGCCAGGTGTCTTCAATGGCCAGATTCGGAGCCAGGCTAAGTCTAGCGTGGAAATTAAGAGCGGCTTCGATCAAGCAAAGGCCGGAACAGAGAGAACAGGCGCAGGGCGTCATCAGAAAGCAATCTTTCCACCCCACGCAGTGCGGTAGAATATCACCCAGCCTCTCAATGCCCCAGCGACGATGAAAAGAAGCCCACCGTCGCGGCTGCCGTCGTCAGCCGAAACCCGAGCCAGTTGAGAAACAGGTTGCCTTGGTCTCGGAAATATGCCTTTCCCCTGGCATCACCTGACTCCCTCCGGCTGACTGATCAGAGCCATAAGTTCCCGACTGTAGCAAGGGCCAGGGTCGAGGAATCGGGATCAGGGAAGAGAGAAGACGCGGAAGGTAAACCATCGTACGTCTCGGCGGGTGAATCGTCAGCCTCCCCCGTGGACGACTGGGAAGCTTTATACAGCAGTGATGACATGACGCAACAGCCACGCGATGACACCCTAGGCAATCCCTCGCGCGTAAAGCAAAGCCCCTTGGAAGAGGGGCGCTTGAGATATTTACGAAATGATTCCTCAAGTGATGATGAACGTTATGACTCAGAGGAGGAGAAAATGCCTGCTCCATGGAATGCCACTTGTACTATTGGAATCAGGGTATATTCGAAGGATGAAGACTTGCTACTGTTGACGGTTGAGGATGGTGTTCTACTCGAGCAAGTACGGATGAAAAGATCTAGATAACTAAGTAAAGGTAACGTGCATGATAAGCATGCCGGTCAAACAAGCTTGCCGGTCAAAAATCCCTCAACCTTTCATCTTCCTACTTAATCAATCAATTCTCAACCATTCAAGATGCCACGATCAAATAATGAGGCAAATATCCTTCTTGCGCTTCAAGCCTATCGAAATGACCCAAAATTAAGTCTCCGACGCGCCGCAAAGATCTATCAAGTCAAGTATAGTACTCTCTTTGACCGAGAGAATGGCGTCACTGCTCGTTGCGATTGGATCCCCAAATCTCGTAAACTATCCGATCTAGAGGAACAGATCATTGTTCAGTTCATTCTCGACTTGGATTCGCGAGGATTTCCCCCACGACTGCGTGGTGTTGAAGAAATGGCCAACCGACTGCTCGCTGACCGCGACGCGCCACCTGTCGGCAAGCGCTGGGCTTCCAACTTCGTCAGGCGACACAAAGACCTCAAGACGCGTTTTCTCCGTAAGTACGACTACCAGAGAGCCAAATGCGAAGATCCGACTATTATTCGCGATTGGTTCAGGCTTGTGGAGAACATAATCGCGAAGTATGGTATCAACCTTGCTGATATCTACAACTTTGATGAGACTGGCTTTATGATGGGTCTGATTGCAAGCGGAATGGTTGTCACAGGCGCAGAAAGGCGTGGAAGACCGAAATCAGTCCAGCCCGGAAATCGGGAATGGGTTACAGTCATCCAGGCTATCAATGCGGAAGGCTGGGCGATCCAGCCGTTTATCGTGGTCGCGGGGCAATATCACCTCTCCAGCTGGTACCAAGAAAGCAACCTCCCGGGCGATTGGGCTATCGTCACGACCAAAAATGGCTGGACCGACAACGAGACGGGCCTTGAGTGGATCAAGCACTTTGATCGGCACACAAAGACCCGATCAACCGGTGGCTATCGCCTTCTGATCCTCGATGGGCATGAAAGCCACCACTCGGCCGACTTCGAGGCATATTGCGAGGAGAACAATATCATCACGCTCTGTATGCCCCCTCATTCGTCTCATCTACTCCAGCCTCTTGATGTCGGGTGCTTTGGACCGCTCAAAAAAGCCTACGGCCGGGAAATAGAGCATTTGATCAGATGCTCAATAACCCACATTTCAAAGACCGAGTTCTTTCCAGCGTTTTACGCCGCCCACCAAGCCGCTATGACAGAAAGCAATATCAAGGGAGGTTTTAGAGGGGCCGGGCTTGTTCCTTTAGACCCGGAAAGTATTATATCAAAGCTTGATGTGCAGCTACGGACTCCAACACCTGTGGGGAGGAGGCGAACCTCCCCGACCCTTGGGTCTCAAAGACCCCAAAGACCGTCCTTGAGGCTAGCTCTCAGTCTGAATACCTCAAAAGGCGAATTAGAAGGCACCAGAGCAGCTCCCCGGCATCTATTCTTGAGGCACTTGAATCATTTTCGAAAGGAACGAAGGCAATAATGCATCAGATAGCATTACTGAAGTCTGAGAACCAGATCCTTCGACAGTCAAATGAGGTACTTAGCAAGCGGCGCAGAGCAAAAAGAACCCGCCTGCAGAATAGAGGGAAGATGACTCTAGGTGAAGGAAGGGAAGCAATTGATCAGATGGATGCCAATACGCACGTAGCGGCCGAATCGTCGAGAAGTGGTGGTCAAGGAGGGTCAGCGCGACCGAAGGAAAGGCGTTGTGGAACATGCGGCAAGACCGGGCATAACGCAAGGACATGTCAGATAGTTGTTGCGATGTCTGGGGAAGAGTATAGCAATTAGTTCTAATTGATTAGATGCTTTGTTGTGTATTTATTTTAATTTCTAGATTGAGGGTGATAATTTTTGACCGGCAAGCTTGTTTGACCGGCATGCTTATCATGCACGTTATCATATGGTACGTATCTCTTTTCACCGCCATCGCAGTGAAGTCACGCCGTGGCCAGAACGCTTTGGCCTATCAAGACTTCCATCGTTCTATTTTGGACTCATTTATCTAGGGCATTATGTGCTTGGGGACTGCAGACAGTATGATCCTGAAGCAAGTCAATCGTTTGCTCTGGTGATGAAGAGGCTTGAGCTAGCTGCAGCGGAATTCGCGAACCCGGGAAAGTGCCGGGATCGAAAGATATGAGGATGACGTGCCTCAACTCTCTTGGGACTATGTTTGCTGGAGGGTAGACCAGAGTTCGCTCATCCGTCCCCTATTTAGCGTCTCTTAAAAGGCTGTCTGGGATGAATAATGACCAGATCTAGTTCCCCGTATACTTGATTTCAGCAGCAGGCGCGGGGCTTCAGACCGCTTTATGCCCCCATATTGTTGAGAAAGGGAGGTCGGGAAATAGAGCACTTGGCTAGCTGCTACACTGACTGCAGGGGATATTGTCGGAAATCACGTTTCCGGCTGTACTTCCTAAATTCATCTCTATGCCGTTTCCTCTTAGACATATAAGATCAGTTGCTCTAAGCCCTCAGACGAATCCATTGACTCCTGGATGAGATCGGTAATTTGGTTGATCTAGGCCCTCGGACGAGTTCACTTACTCCTGGATGGGATCGATTGATCTAAGTCCTCAGACAAGTTCCTTGACTCCTGGATGAGATTACTGAGGCAAAGAAGATCCGAAAGTATTTGGGGAGGATTGGAGGGGCATTGAAGCATAGCCAGTACGCTGAAGGCCGAAAAGGACGAAATCGTTGTCCAACCTCCGGGGCGGACCCACCACTCGCGTCTTGGCAGGCGGGCGTCAGTAAACGACTTCTTCATCTGCCCTTGTTTGATGTCCTTATCAAGTCTGGTAAGAGAATCGCTAATTGGTGAGGCCAGCTCGAGTCAGAGAGCCCCAGAAAATCATGATGCTTCCGGGCTGGCTCTCACAACACAAATGCTATAGCCTAGCAAATCATGCCCGAAGTCTAGTGTATTGCCGAAATCATAAGCGGGGTTGGAGACGTCGCCGTGCCGTCGTTTCTGATATTGATATGGTGTGCTAGATCTAGACCTAGTTCTAAGCGTGGATATTGTCCGCCAGTTTGCGTGTGTTATCGATGATTCTGTGTTTGCCTCTCTACCCAGCTTTCCTAAGAGCATTGAATTTCGGATCTCGACATCCCGTCCTACATAGTGATTGGCTCGCCGATCACGACGCCCCTTCCTCCATACCGGAAGCGATGTTTCTGTACCTCGAGTTTGGATAGTGAAGCCAGTTGTCGGTGTTGTCGAGCACCTCTAACGATTGGAAGCTCGTCTCGAGGAGCGATGCCGATCCGCTCTTGTCGGCGGAAGCCTCCCAGAACATGGCCCCACCCAAGCCCAGTTGCTTCAGATAGGCGACTTTCTGCTGCACAGCCTCCGGCGGATCAAAGGATATGAGCTCGCGTGTAGTGGCATCGTAGCTGTAATGCGCATGGGCCACGGGGTCGAAGCCCGGCACAGCCCCGTCCTTGGGCAGCGCGCTGTAGTCCCAGACGCCCTTCTCCCAGCTGCCGAAGCCCACATCGACGAATGCTTGGCCGAGTCCTGCAGTTCCCTGGAACGAACGACCGTAGATGGGCATCCCGAGAACGAGTTTCTCAGCCGGTACACCAGCGTCAAGATAAGCTCTGACGGCGTCATCGGTGTTGAAGGGGGTGGCATCGGGTTCTTCGTCGTTGGCGTAGAGGTTGGCGTTATGACCGGTGTGGGTGCTCCACGATCCGGCGTAGTCGTAGGCCATCAGGTTGATGTAGTCAAGAATTTGGGCAAGGTCGGCCAAGTGGAGCTTGCTGTAGTGCTCAAATCCCGCTGGGGCGGCTATGGAAAGCTGGAAGCGATGGCCCGAGGCAAACTCGGCTGCATACGAGTCCAGCTCGTCTCGTACGGCCTTCAAGAGGAGGACCATGTTGGTGGCATCATCCTCGTTGGCTGGGTATTCCCAATCGATGTCGACGCCGTCGAAACCCCAGTCCTTCATTAGGGTGACTGCAGACTTCGCAAAGGTGGCTCGTGTGGTGGTGCTACTGGCGACCGCGGCAAAATTCGCGGACCAGGTCCAGCCGCCGATGGAGAGCATGACCTTGAGCTTTCGATTGGCTTTCTTGAGGAGATAGAGCTGTTTGATGCATCCGTAGGCATTATCGTTGCCTTCGGCCCAAGCTTGAGCAGCGCAAAGGGGACATGTAAGCGAAACGGGAACTTTTTCCTTTGTGATAGACGTGGAAAAACGAAAGTGAAAATAAATTTGAGGAAAGAGATAGTGAGACATTGGAAGACAGCAAAAGGGGGCAAGCCGGGAAGAAGAAGGGGGAGCCGGGAAGAAGAAGGGGGAGACGGGAAGAAGAAGGGGGAGACGGGGAAAAGGGAGTATTACTTACAATCGCCTGCGTAATGCTTCTCGAGATCGGCGTAGGTATCTTCTGTATAGCTTTGACAGAACAGCAATTAGCAATCCGCAACACACACACCTCACCGATAAGCACATACACTGTCCCATCCACTTGAACATTCATAAAGGCATAGAGAATGTGCGTCAGACGCGAGACCGGGAGGTCTTGAGGGTGATAATCCCTCTGGTAGATACCCCTGTGATGGGTAGTTTGTTAGCCTCGCTTCCGTCCCTTTCGCTCCCATGCCCCCCCCTAAACGTGACGCCCAAGTCTGCATCACCTACCAGTTGACAAAATAGACCATGTTGACGTATCTGGTGCCACGTTTCAGAGGCTCGAGCTGATGTCGCTGCAAGACATCGGGCTCTGCGAGACCCAACACGCTTTGGAGCGTGATCAGCAACGAGATCAGCTTGAGGCGGGTGAGGAACATAACTGCGATCGGAAAATGAGGTGGAGACTGCTGTGAGATGCTCAGTCGTCTGCAAACTAAACAGCTGCGGTCCTGCAATTGTATATGGGTGTTTAGCTGAGAAGAAGGAACCGCGCAGTTGGGCAGCCTCTAGATGCTACCATGCACAACCACTCTTTCGCCATACCCACTCTTTCGCCACGCAAAAAAAAAAAAGCACCACCAAAACTCATCAACTTTACTTACACAGAACTTGACCAAAATGAGGGATGTGTGTAAAATCTTTAATCTCATAAATAATAATAAAATTTCTACATCAAATCCTGAGTTTTTTGATAACCCTTCCTGATCGCGTGGTTGGTTGATAGGACATGGTTTCGTCTCTGACTTCGATGACCGAGCCAGCCTCCGATTCTGACTCCTCCTCGCCTGAACAGACAGCTTCCACCACAACAGGCATATTTTGGGTCTCTTCTTCGGCTATGGCTTCTCCACCAGCTAGAGTCTCCCCAAGAGTCATAAAACGTTTGTTAGGATTCGGCACCGCCTTCCTCTTCTTCCCTCTCTTTAGGCGAGCCAATTCCTCCTCCAGACTAGCAATCCTCATAGTATGCGCCGCTACCGTCTGCTGTTGAGCCTCAAAGCCCCTGGCTATTACGCTGTACCGTCTTCGTGTCTTTGGTGATTTGTTCAGCCCAAGATCACGAATTTGACGGCTCGTCTTGGGCGTATCGTCCGAGTCAAGATACGGCGCAGGTTCGGGGGTCGCTCTTGGGCTGCCATTTGACCTATCTTGTTGGATTTCTGGATGCCGAAGCGCTTTGGCACGTGAGATGGGCCAATTTCCAGTAACCCTCCAGCCGGAGAGTATGTTCTTCTTAGTCATTCCAACTTGACGAGCCTTGGCGTAGGCCCTGATGAAATTGACCTTGTCCATCGGGGTGGAATCAGTCAATGAAGCGAACTTTTCCAGCTCTTGTCGATATGCGGCCTTGGAGGCATTGAATACTCCATTGTCCAAAGGCTGGAGCCCATGAGAGCAGTGTGCTGGCAGATAACAACAATAAACGTTGTTCAAAAAGCACGTGGCCATCCATTCATCCTCCCGGTATTTAGTAGTGACCTTGAGCCAAGGAAAAGGGCGGACATACCGTTGCATGACTCCCATGGCCATCTAGTATGATCAGACGCGCATCAGAGTCGTCGGCCGGCATTGTCTGGGGCAGATAGACTCTTTCAAGCCATTCAACGCCAATGTGGTCGTCGGTCCACCCGTTAGGCGAAGTTATGTAATACCAGTCTGCTATCTTCTTGAATTCGTCGAGAAACCACTGTTTCTGGAGTTCCTTCCCCTTGAAGATCATGCCAGGGGTCAAGGCGCGGCCGTCAGCAGTGACGGCCTCGATAAATGACGTCCAGTTTCGAGTCTGTGGTCCCTTGAGAAACGCCTTCCGCTTTGGGTCCGCACTTCCAACAACCAGGCCATCCAGGTCTGAATAAAAGGGTTAGTCGGCCGGAATCTGAGAGCTAGTAAAATATAAGGATGGATGCTTGCCGAAACCAGTCATAATGCCTCCTTCGTCAACGTTGACGGTGTTTTCAGGCTTGATCCAGCCATACTGGCCCTCCCTGATATCAAAGTACCAGTGAACCGCCTTGGGCGTGAAAGAGTCGAACCTTTTGGCTTCTTGGCGTCTACCCATCTTAGTCTTCAGATCTGCGCGGCGGTTGATAAATCTGGTCACCTAGTTGCGTCCTAATTCGGGATGTTCGCCCTGCTGTCTCAGCAAGCCCATGACGCAGGCGCGGATCTGACTGTGGGACGGAGCATAGCCCAGAGATTCCTGGCGTAGGATCCAGAAAGCCAACCTGTCCTCCTGATTCTTGGACAGACGTCGGCGAGGGTGAATCTGCTCTTTCACCGCCCCGCGGCCGTTGAGTCTGTCGATTAGAGTCCTTCGCGGCACTCCCCGTCTCTGAGCCGCCTGAGGAGGTGAAAAGCCATTATCGGTAATATCCAATATGGCGTCAGCCATGTCGTCCTCTGTATATTCCCATCTAGGCCGCGAGGTAGGCATTTTTCTGTCGTCGTCAAAGATAAAGGCCAAAAAACACGACAAGGAGCGGTGAGCGGCTTGGTGGTCAGACTAACAATATTTCAATAGCATAGCCTGCATATGTCGCGTGCCCCACATAACCTTACGGAGGCAAAACAATTATCTCCAATCATTTCTATAATCAATAGAGCCAACTTCTTTTAGGTAGCTATTTACTTTGGCCAACTTTGGTGTAAGTGAAGTTGACGAGTTTTGGTGGTGCTTTTTTTTTTTTGCGTGGCGAAAGAGTGGGTATGGCGAAAGAGTGGTTGTGCATGGTATATATAGAAGAAATTGATAAGCGTCCGGTATTGAGCCATCCACACTCCTGACGGCTTGCAGTGCACCACGACACTCCGACCCCAGGGCGCACCTTCACACCCGGAACAGACAGCTAGTAGCCAAAGCCCGAATTTGACATATATCCCTATTCTTAGAATGGCTAGCTAGCCTAGAAAGCGCCCATTTAAGTCGCTAATCTTTGTCCACGTTTCTACTCTGAGTGCGCGGTAGTGGTCAGCAGTAACAGGCTACGATGGTTTTCGTTTCCACCGATGATGTTCTCGATATAGTCTGCTTTTTTGTTTTTTCTTTTCTTACCAGTAAATAATATCTAGATATTACATGTTATAGATATGGCCGTTGTAATTGGTCCTGGGATGGAGATTCCTACAAGATGAAAGTGGTCTAATATCGCTCTCTAGCTTACCTCTTAAGCCTTTTAGGTAATGGCCCCCGGCTTATATTGCTACCTGGGCTTTCTTTTGGTGTAGTATAGATGATAACATTGGGAGTCGCCCCTTACTAATAAGACACATCGTGATATTTTCCGATTACCCTGTATATAGTCCCGCAACTCTATAATTAGATTGTACATAAAGATCCCTAGCTCAGCTAACCCTGTGCCCCATTAGGGGACTTTTCGGGGCCGACGGCCCCCGGACGAAAAATATACATACATACATACATTCTGGGGGTCATTGAACCCCCAGGGGGTTGGTAACTTATATACCGGTGAAGATCTATAAAGACTTATTTTTTTAAAGAATTTTATTCTTTTATTTTAGAGGCATTGTGTTTTTCCATAAAATACCCAACCCTTGGCCTATCTATAACCGCCGCTCGGCGTATAGATCACAGACCTTTACGTTAATAGTCGCTACTTAGTCTCTAGGTTAGCATAAGTATCTGACCCTTTACTCAGTTTAATAAAACCTTTTAGCATCCTTTCTATCGACAAATTGTATATGTCTTTCGTAAAACTCTAGCGTCTATCCGTGAGAAATTAGTAGGTTTCTGTCCAATCTTAGGGCCGTGGCTCTGTACGCACCTTTTTGGGACATTTGATATAGATCTCTTCCTTATCATGCTCGGATATGTTGCCATCAGGCCACTTTACAAGAATGACGAAACGTCTGGTCGACTCTTCGAGTTCCATGCGATGAATTTGTAGACATTCCCACTTGTTACGTTCCTTTGTTGCGCTGTAATTCCGGCGAATCCTGTTGGGTTTAAGGCTCAGCTTTCCGCTGGCTTTGTTTTGAGACCGGGTTATCATGACGGCAATATTGCCTATGTTTGAGGACGAAAGGATAACCTGTATCGAGGACGTGACTGGCTGAGGTATCCGTCTTCCGTTTAAATCTATCGTGACTGGGAAAATGGTCCAATATCTAGCTTTGCGGAGGGTGAGCTGTTTCTGGACATTTTCTGTCGATTACGATAAGCTTCCATGGCGTGTTTGAGTGCACGCTAGTCACCGGGTCCAGACTGGATCTGGTCAGGCACGGATTAGGAATGGTCCGACCCGGATGCCTCAGGGAGACACTGCGATGATAGCTGCCGAGGGATGGGGAAGCGCTGGAGTGGGGGACCATGGGTCAGAAGTCAGGCCGCTTCGCCATTCGAGACCTACGGTGCATACGCGAGCACTAACCTCGACCTGTGGAGGAACTTTGTCGGCTGAAGAAGCGCCAGGTCGCTGAGATGGTTCACGTTCCTCTTTTTGTGAGACTCGAGGGATAGCAAGAGATATAGGGAAGTGGCGATTCTCGGTGGCGTCTCTGTAGGCATGTCCCATTAAGCACCTAAAACAATACACACGGCCAAGGGCAACTACAGGTTATGTAGCAGCTGATCCCGAGAAGAGGTGATTGCTGAGTTTCTGGGTGGGAACGCCTGAGACACTTTTTATTCAGGCTACCGATGAAATCGTGGCATTGCTCTTTACGGTCTATGTAGATATGTTTGGCATATATGCTCGATGACCGAGATGCGCTCTGCTGTTCGTATCACGTCTAGCCGTGGTCCAAATTGGCGGTATTGATTGTAATTGGCATATTTTAACTGCTGTGCTCTGCAAGCGTCACTCTAGGGGCAATGGATTGTCGGGAATCCATAGGCCGTTGAGGTATCTCGTAGGACTTCGAGTTCTTCGAGAACATTCGATCCGTATATGACGGACAGCTCTCAACTGTCTTTGCAGCCACCAGCCAAGCACTTGATACTCTCCTTCGGTGTTCTAAGCTCATCTGAACCATCCTGCGTCTCGTCTCGCTTCGTGTTTTCTAGCCAGGGTCGAGAATCGATCGCCCCTTGGGCATGTTGATTGGCAAAGCAACAGTTTCCATAGTAAGAAACAGGGCACATAAAGCAGGTGTGATTTTCATTTGAATGATATAGCTTGAGAAACGGGATATTTCGTTTCACAAAGATCCGGGCGGCTTCTTGATCGATCCCTGGCGCTGGAGTTCGGTCCAGTGGCAAGCGCGGTCTTGTATAAATAAGTGTTAATGGCCGTGTAGCACCGCGTTCGATAAACGCGTTTAGCTGTATGCTTTATGCTGCATTGAAGCCATGGGTCAATTCTGGACGATTGCAAGTAGAATGAACGCCAACCACGCTGCGGCGCAGATTACCTATTGACCCGTCCCGCTCTCGGTGCTTTCGGAGCAGTCTTCTTGCGGCCGATTATCACGAGTCGGCCGATGTTATTAGCCATTTGCATGACCCATGTTACCTGTCCAAAAAAAGCCGCCCCAGAAGTCCAGAAAGGGTACCACAGGCCATTTTTCGTGCTGTTACGACGATCTGTCTCATCGAGTTCACCGGCAAAGGTAGGACACACGGCAAACTTCATGCCATATGCGACAACAAGAGCTCTTATTGCCTCCACGATGCTCATGCGTCAGTTACCTAATGGGGCAGTTATAAACTGGGGTTAAACTAGAGGGTTTCAATCGCCTTTTCGATTATTTTCTGGTGCCAAGCTATGACAATTTAGTGACATAGGCAACGATATCCGTGTCGACGTGACAGACATCGCGGTTGGACAAAATCCTATCACTGACGACATGGTCAAACAGAAAAGGAAACGCAAGTCTAAGAGCGACATGTAAGACCTGATGCGACGGGGCTTATGACAAATGCGTACTGACGGCTTTAAGATTCATAGTAGACTCGATTCAGAAGCATACTGTGGACAAAAATGTGAGAACGCCGCCCTCGCCGTTTAATGCGTCTCCGTTGTGATGCTGTCCCCTCTCCCGAGCCCATTACAGTCAGCGAGAGGCCTTGAAACGGAACAGATTTCATTTTGGAAAGAATCGAGCGGCTGATCTCCAATTTCAATCCTGTTGCTTTGTAGGGAAACACAAAGTTCCAAGTCAAGTGGCAAGGTTATGAAGATGAAAAAGACTGGACATGGGAGCCTATGGAAAATCTCAGGTGAGTGATGCAATCCCTCGGACCCCACGGCACTTTTCTAAGTTCTTCGGGTTATGGCAGAATCTCTGGCGAAGAAATGATTCGAGAGTACTTCGAGCGGCTCGCTGAAAAGTCGAGCGGCATGAAGGAGTCGAACAAGGCGGTCGGCACCAAACGCCACGAGGTGGTGGTGGTCATGTTCCCAGCGCATCCTCTCGAAGACTCGGTCTTTCTCTTCCTAATTCTAAAAAGCTAAAGTGGAGGCCCCCTTTCGGCTCTTGGGAAGATCACATCCGGACCATTGATGGCTGCGAGGATGCAGGCAACGGGGACTTGGTCGTTTACGCTACGTGGAAGGGAGGCGAGAAGACAAGGCATAAAGCTCAGATATTGCATACAAAATGCCCTCAAAAGGTTTATTTCCTCGCCGCCTGCCAAATGCCCTCTTTGGCTAATAGATTCAGCTGCTACGTTTCTACGAGGGTTTTGTGGTATTTTCATGATCACAAAACGCAAAGACGGCATGCAGGCTTCTTTCAATCAGCCTCGTCATCTCTGTGTCTACACGCAGAGAAGGCAAGCATACCCTTGAGGCTACCTCAATTACTTTCGCATTCTAGGATTGGTATTATTTGGGATGGTTTACCAGCTCTTGCCACTCAAGCTAGCCGTGTTCGCACTTCACCTCTCCGCGGCGGAAAGGAATTCGGAATACTACGAGATAGCTATAATACTACTACACCTGCCTTCCAAGTGTCTGATCATCTTTCGACGCGAATCCACCAGTCCGGCTTTCATGTGAACCTTCAATAGGAGACATCGGATCGCTTATGAGGGAAGCCAACCACTTACTAAAGGTCAATGGGCCGGGCTCGCAATGTAATTCATAGAAACAATGATAGAACACCAGCCCGTGGCCAATTTGGGCCTCGGCTTGAATAGCGCTGCAGTAACACTGATGTTCGCAAGGCTGGGCATATAACCACACTTATAAATCGGCATGCCCAGTTAGCCAATCCACCACCTCTGTACTTCATTCATCTCCAACCAAGGGGACACCGTTGGCTCCAAAGTCACTAGCCATGTGTTATTCTCATTCTCAGTACCACAAGCAACGTCAGACAATAAGGACGAATGTCGCACGCGAGGGTTTCACCGGAAACGATTCAGGTGAATCAGCCAATGTTGCAAGCCAGTCAACGACGTGCGTCCGTGACAGCGTCGATGATATAAGATTGGCAGAGAGTCACATAGAGGCGTCTCATAAGAGCCTTTTGGACACAATGGCCAAGGTGAGCCAGGAATTAGGCGAGCTAAAGGAGACAATCCACTACATGCGGGGCGTGCAGGACGTGCAAAATCAAACTATCGAAAGATTGCTCTCGCTGCACAGACCAGGCACAGGAGTTGAGGACTTGGAGGAAGAGTCTGAGGATCCCATATTGTTTCCAGTAGACGAATCCTGTATCTAGGATACGCGTACTGCATTCTCGTTTGGATGGCTATGCTTGATTACTCAAATGGGAAAAGAAGAAAAAAATAATAAAACTTATTAGGCCTTGCCGAAAGAAACATGCTTGAAGTAGTATTTGGCCTTCTGATCAACAGTCGCAAAGCCAATATTCGCCTACCATTCGAAGTCAAATATGTGGACCACACGACGCATGTCAGTATATTTACGGCTGTGCAATATGAAACAGCACAGGCACGAAGGCCTACACGTTCAGCCGTGTCTCCCTTAAATTACCCAGCAATACCCGGCATCGGTGGGCTAAAAACAAAGCCAATCGATCAAAAGAACTCAAGCTTGCGATTATGGACAACTTCGTTGTAACACCCCATGAGCGGGAAACGAGTTCTCTGGGCCAAAGCCAGGCCATTGAAGAACGGCGGTGTCTCGTAAAAAAGTGTAGGGAGGAACTTGCCGCCCATATAAGTAAGACGGATTCGATTGGAACAAGTGTGCTAAATGCTGACTCTAGTAAAGACAATAGAACTGGCATCACGATCGAACCGTCGAAAGTTCGGCTGGTAACCAACAGAGCGATGTTTACACCTGGGTTTATACGGCCGAGGTCGCTCATCTCTTTTCGAAAAACTTGAGCGACCACGGCTTGACGGCGCATAAAGAACTCTGTCGGGAGGTCGGGCAGAGCTTCCATGCAGTTACCTTTGCGAAGGCCGCTATTAATGCCGACCATCTGAGCCTCGGCATGTATCGCGTATCGCCTACCCGCCAGCCTCCAGTGTCCTTTCCGCCGAGTCTGGGGCAATGACGCATGAGGAGCTGGGCGCACATACTACGTGTCAGCTGTACTTGATAGAAGAAAGTTTGAAGGTGGAGACAGCCAGCAGAGAACGCTTGCAGAAGGAACTAGAGTGCTTGAGTGCAGAGTACGAACACCTCGCGCAGCGATTCAGGAAACAGGCTGAAAAAACAAGCCAGAGCGAGTCAATGCTGTACAAATGTCTCCAAGTCATCAACCAGATGGCATCACTAGCGGAGGAAGTGCAACAGGATTATAGAAGCGCGGCGGAGCCCAGTGTATTTCCAAGATAGCAGCGCAAGCGAGACTTTGTGTTTCCCGTGCAAAACACGCGGACACCTCTGCATTGGGGGTGAATTTGATAAAGGGTTACCACGGTGTTAATGGGTGTGAATGGTTTGAGGGCTAGCCAGGCTAATAAATATAGACCAAGTATCAAGCAATTAATGCGATTATGCAACACTTGGGCTTTGGGGCGTTACCAATGATCAAGTCACCAAGGATGCCGTACGAAAACCTCACAGCCTCCACCCTTGCTGTGACTGCCGCTGCCATTGCACCTCGATACCCAGTAGTTGGGTCGATCTCAGAAGGTATGATGGCGAGCAGTCCGCTCAATCAAAGCTTTGCTTCTTCCGATGTGCGCACGAGACCCGACGCTCAGGCGTTGGAGCTAGGACCGTGTTGAGCTTCGGCACAAACCCTACACCTTTTGAGTGCACAATAGTGGCACTCAAAAAAGAGAGCAGGTTCTACGTTTCTGCAGGAAGGACAAATCCATTCGATTAGATAGCCGACCCTGATTAACCAGGAATGTGTGCAAGCCTCTGGCGTGGGGCGTGGTAGAGGCCCGTACAACTGACGTATACAGACTTGGGCTATAAGGATAACTTTCCGATATATCATGTTCTTCACTCTCTTGATTGTTGCCGCCCAGAGTATACGAGGGAGCATCCATAGTTTATAAGACACAGAAACACATTAATGTCAGCGGAGCAGCAAGGCCTCGGACGTGAGCAGCAAGAGAACTAAGCAAGCTCGCGGCAGAGAGACATTATTATACTTTTCGTCCTAAAGCGCCATACTGAACCTACGTTGTTCGACTGCTGCGTATCGGCGCGTCTAATATTACATTAAGACGCTACCCGTCCCCTTTTTACCGGACTCAAGCTTAGAATCCCACATCACATACGCGCCAAAGCATCCCGTTCTCGACCAGAGGTAATGTGACCGTCGAGGGCGACCAATATGGACCTCTCAACATAACACAATCCGAGCCACAATTTTGCTGAAGTGGATGTCAACGCTATCAATCTGACTCACGAGTTACAAGGTGTAGACCTAACATGCAGTGATGCTAGATCTATTCGCCCAGTCAATTTTGCAGCCAATTTTCGACAACTTGATAGATGTGCAGCATCAAGATTGAAGACATCTCAGCTCGCGAGCAGTCAATTCAAGCGGTACACAAGGTAGGGGTTTAGCCTCGACTTCTCGCATTAAAACTAATTCAGACGGGACCGAAAATAGGAGATCAACCACTCACACCAGAAGTTACAGCCGTGGCGGAAGGACAAGAAACGGAAACTCTTTCCGGGATCAAAAGAATCAGTGAAATGCCCGCGCTCAGTTATAACCTGCATCTGCTCCGCCCTACCCACCGACCGTGTCTCAATAATGTTCTGACACCACGACTATCTTCTTCAGCATCACGTACTCCTCTGGTCAATACTGTGTCTTACAATCTAACCGGTGGCCATTGACTTGCGTCAAACCAAATATGACTCAACGTAAGTTGACAGTACGATCTTCTACACCTAGACCTAACTATTCTCCTCACTAGCCGATAAGCCATCGACTATTGTCTTCCATCGACTGCTGCAATATTACGACGACTTCAATACTTTTGCCGCTACGCTGGGAGTCATGTCGCTGACAGCTATGGTCTTTGGCGTGCTCCAGGCCGAAGACATGGGGGTACGCTCGCAGATAGCGTGTAGGTTGCTTATCAGCGCCACGATAACCTCTATCACCGCCATTACCTCTGCTACGATGCTCCAATTTTATTCGAAGGCTGCAAGCAACCAAGCCGCATGGGGAAAATCTGGCCTGGACTCCATTGGCTCTGCTTGATCTTGTCATTATCGAGTTCTCGGCCGGTGTCATCTTGTGGTACACCGACAAGTATCCCACCTTGATTGCTACGTCGGTTGGCGCGGAGCTCTCCGTCCTATTGGGGGACTCATCACCATGGCCATCTGGGCATGGATAACAATGAGTGGACCAGGTGGTCTCGTTGAATCAGGTGCTAGTGGTGATGGCAGCACCGTTCGTCCTAGGCGAATGCGAGCCAAACGATCCGCGTAGCTCTAGGCTCAGGACCTAGACGGCTTTGACGTCACGATAAGCCGTCATTTGTTATATTTCCTAACTCATGCCTACGCGGAAGCATTACACAACATGGATGGTGGAACCATCTACTTGCCGTATAGGGGGAGGGTGAGCATTGGCAGATTTGGTTAGCCAACGGCAACGGTGATAGTCGCAAGGCATTTTTCGTTGATTCAGAGAAGTGGTGATTAGCCTTCACACCGCCGCCTCTCTGCGCGATGTGTGTACCGAATTGTATATTGCATATGTTGGAAGAACTCAGAGTTTCCCCTTTACTATTGTGAGATGATTAAAGCTTGAAAGTCCTGCGTTGACAGTCCAAGGCCCTGGACAGAGATCAGTCAGCGATAGAATGCTTTGAGGGATCTCCCATCAGTGACAACCTCACTAGGCACAATCATAATTAATGCAATCAAAACATCTCTCTATCAACTACATCCAACAAGATTGTACAATTCAACGTCAGTATATAATTGTACTCCTCTATGCTTGTCAAGTTCGTTCTACCTGGTCAAATTCATGCCGGTTACGAATCTCGCCCAGTCGCATATTTGTTGAAGAAACTCGCCGCATCCTAGCCTGAGCAATCATCGCAAGTTCGGTGGATAATTTTGTTGGGAAGTTTTGTACTACGCCCCCAACAGAGGCGCAAGCCCCTGCGTCCAGAGCGCCTCTTTCTAAGAGTTTTTTCGCACCATGTTTTGCAAGAGCTTCTCTCCATTGTTTTATTGCAAGTGCTGCAGGATGTTTTGATAATCTGAACTTGACACATAGTGGGACTTGTGGCTGAAAGAAGTGGCCAAATCATAGTTGGATAGGAAGTATTTGAGATTTATAGTCAGTTAATTATCTGTGCTGGGTCCTAAACGGAATCAAATCCTGTCGTGGGCGCCCAAAACACACTACGGACAGCCCAACGAGCGACATCAGTCTGCTCTCTTTCCTTTCCGCAGTTTGCTACCATACCAAACACTCGTCTCATGGGGTCTCAACGCAGTTTCTGGATCTATCCCCACGGGATCTTGGATGACCTTGTAGATGATGAAGATCCGCGGGTCCTGAAACTTATTTGTGCCAAAAAAAAAAAAAAAAAAGGAGAATGCTTTGGTTTTGCCAGTCTGGCCACAGTTCAATCTCAACCCTTAAGCGTAAGCCATGTGGCAGCATGATACGAGACGCTGGATCCAGTTTGGAAGTTTCCGAGAAAGGTCCGTTCAGGGCTAACTTTGGCTTCAAACGCGAACAGACGTGGTAGTCTCAGTGAACGTTTACTTTCGGACTCCTCGCCAGGGACAGGGGCTAGGTGTTGATAAGTCGAGATAGCCTCATTAGCCTGAAAAATCGAAAATCTCTTACTCGCATGCGTGATAATTACTTATTCGTCCGACTTCATACTGATCCAGAGTTGCTTTTTAGTCTTTGACTCTTCTAGTGTTCATTCAACTCATACCCTTGTTCCGGCCGGGTTCAATCCACGGGGATCCTTGACACCACGCAGTTATACGTCGCCTTGTCATGTCTCATTCGCGAGCGATACTCGAGCAAGATGTCTGGCACGTCGACAAAGACGTCCAAGAGCCGGCATCGCAGAAAGTTATCGCCCTGCATTATGAAAGAGCACAATCAATGTGCCGCCATGCTGGTGAGCAGCGAGATTATGCACATGGATCATGTTGACTGATGAAACCCCCCAAAGCCTTGTCACTTGGCGATATCCAACACCTGAGCCAAAAGTTTTGGAACTTTCATTTTGATCGTGAGCTTGAGATTGTCTGTCTGGAAATGCAAAACAGCATGCTAACAATATCAAGTCATTGCCGCCCGAGACATGACGGCATTCATCATCGCGACCATCCACGTGAACCTCTGCGTCGGGACGCTTAGTCCTTTCATCAGAGACCGTCCCGACCTTGCTGATCTTCTTGAGAAGCTATTGAATTTCGACGTCTGCGGCCAATTCATGCTCACAGAAGTTGGCCACGGCTTGGACGCACGCAACCTGGAGACCAGGGCGACACTGCAAGCCGATGGCTCCTTCGATCTCCACACCCCCAACGCCGGGGCGGCAAAGGCGATGCCTCCGACTACGCCCTATTGTGGAATGCCACGAGTCGCAATCGTGTTTGCTCGCCTGATGGTGGGCGGGAATTGTCACGGGGTGAAACCTTTCCTCGTCCCTTTGAGCGACCCGAGAACATGAGACCGGGGATCACCGCACGGATCTTGCCTACGAGGCCCGGAACCAAACCCCTAGATCATTCAATTACGACTTTCGAGCATGTTCGCCTACCCCCAAGCGCTCTCCTCGGCCCCATTTCCAAGCCGAAAGATGAGCGAGCCGATTTTCTCCGCCAGATCTGGCGGGTTTCTATAGGGACATTGTCACTCTCGATCATGGGTGTTTCTGCCATCAAGGTTGGTGCGCACATGCTGGCACTTACAGTCAACGACGAACGATTACCGCTCCGACGGGCATACATGCGTACCGATCATGAGCTTCAGCACCCAGCGGCCAATCATCGAGGGATGGGTGCAGGGTAAGATCCTTGAATTGTATGCCCATTGGACCGTAAAGGCATTCATGAATGCCACCCATGGCCCGCCCGTGCGGCATGCCCTTGCGACCATTTTCAAATCAACCGTTGTCCGAGGCTCGCGTATTTTGACCGAACTTACGGAGCGATGTGGCTGGCAGGGCCTCTTCGCATACAACCAGATAAGCGAGTTAGCATTGACGTTTCAGGGCAACGCCATTGCTGAAGGGGACACTTTGGTGCTGGGTATACGTGTGTCTCTTTGAATTCACCCGCCTCAGTGACTGAAACTAACTGTTTTGCTAGGGTTGGTCTCAGAACTTCTTGGAGGGAAATACAGCCTCCCGGCGCCGCAGGATCCAACGACAGTTTTGGCTCGCCGTGAACAGCAAATGATGGAAGCGGCCATGTCTAAGCTCAAGGATATTGGTGGATATGGCGGACACAGAGGCCAGGCATTCAACCAGCATATCCTTCCTTGCTGTCGCCCTATAGCTGAGGCAATCGGCCACCGCATGGCTACGAGGCAGCGAGGGAACTGGGGGCCTGTCCAAAAGTTCTCCGTCTATACGAACACATGTGTGTCGGTGCGGACTTCAGGCAATTTTCATCCGACGGCCATACGCTCCAAGCGTTCGAGGACGCCGCAGTCGAGGCATACGATGATGTGTTCGCCGACATGTTGCAGTCGCTGCAAAATTCTGAAGCGGATGCCTACACTACTGCACCTATCATGTCCAACAAATCATGGGCCGTTTTTGTCGATAAGATGCAGGCATTCAAGGGTCCGAGTGGTCATGCTCGAGGTGCCCAACCTAAGCTCTAAATTGGCCTACAAGTTTCCGGCGAATCAAGCATTCCAGACGGGTACATTTCTTACACGGGCTACCGATGGCACTGCACCTAAGGCTTATAGTTGCTGAACTTCGGCGCGGGATGGCATAAAAGTGGGAACTTGTACTTGGTGATCGCCTCAGACATCGCCTCAGACATCGCGGTTGACAAGAGGCCACGCCGATGGTGGGAAGACCACCTAAATGCGGCCGGTCGTTCTGTCTTTTTGTTTAGTACCGTATTTTATGGTGTATTTGTGGTTTGCTCAGGTCCAACAAGGAGAATGACTGGAGGCGCGGTAGCTCCTTTCGTGGATAGGCGGACAAGCCTAAGAGTCAAGAAAGAATGATGCAGGCCGCATATGCGTGTCGCTTTAGCGGACACGGAATGGAGACTAGACAGAATGCCAAACTCGGCCCACAAAGAATGCAATATCTTAGACTTCATCTACATCTTCATGAGATATTTCAATTATTTTATCGCAGTGGTTATCATGGAAGGCGGTGGTGTCAGCTATTAATGAATGACGCGTCTGAAAACCATCGTTTGCTTCTACTCATATCTAAGCAGGCACCATCATGGACAAATCGTTAGTGAATTTCATTTTTCAATACAATGGTTAAAATCCGTAGATAATACACTGTTTCAAATGCGAGATTCAACATCGCCTCCCATGCCTTGGGGGACTATGTACAGCGTCGATGTCGTAGCTACCTTTGCTTCCACTTCTGGCTGGTGTTATGAAACCAAGGGTTGCCGACCAGCCGAGATGGGATCATTTCTCAACGGTCCTCTGCAATGAATCTCAGTCGTACCGGTAGGTATGAGACAGATCAACAAGATCGGGTAGCAACCTCCCGTTTCGGCCCCTTCTCCCCTTTGTATTGTATTTTTGGCTTAAATCTGGGCCAAATAAGAAAGATTCTACGAACCATGGTGGACGCCCAGGAACACAAGCTTTTTGCAAGTCTCGCTTCGTACATATATAAGTAGTCAAGAAGCTGAACGAAAACTGGCCTTTCCTGATATCTGGACCACATTTATACGTAGCTCTGCCATGAATCCGATACCTCTTGTTCCGATTAGAAAGAGTATGCTGCTTCAACGACTCGGATCATCGTTGACCGCCAACGCCATCACTATTTGGCTTTCGCAGGTTGTGTGGTCGCTGGCCACCCTCGCAGCATCGCAAATATCACACCTCACGAACAGTACTCCAGCTCCATTGGGGTCCTTGGGTGCAAAATCGACAACAACCGTGTAGCGTATTGGCCAGGCTCTGTTGGCTGTGATGACATTTGCGTTAGGGTCTACAACGAGGGCCGCTCGGTTCATCTTCTCCGCATCGACACTTCCGGGGGGCCTATGACATATCCTACGATGCCTGGAACTACCTTGCCTTCGGTAAATCTGCCGTTGAGGAACCCCATATGGGTGGTGGCATCGAAATGAACTACCATGTTGTCCACGCCTCAGAATGCCAGCACTTGCTCCACGAGGGCAAGCTTCCCCTTTCTGCCGCAAATAGCATGAATTATGTCGCATCTTGCATTAGCCAGCCTACAAGCTGGGTCGCCCAGAACTATCTGCTGTATAATATCAATGACCAGTTGTGCAAGACAGGTTCAGACGAGGAATGCCACCTTGACCTTGCCATCAGTAACCAACCATCCTGCCCGAGCCCCCTTGGTATTGGGACGCCTCTTGACTATAAAATTGAGAATATTCAGTATGGCACAGGCGAAAGGATAGCTGCATGAGATGTTGTGCTTACTAGCACCCAGGGTCTTGAGCTACCGCTGGGCTTTCTTTGATTAGTATGGTATTAAACAGGAGAACAGGGTGTTCCGTATACATGAATAGAATTAAGTAAAGGGTGCAAGGGCTGAGTCCGGCCTCGGATTCGTACTCTTCCCCTTACCAGCCACTATGCCATCTCGCCGTTAGCACAGCAGCCTCGACTTTTTAGTGTTCTGGATCTCCTTTGACGGTGAAAAGGGCTATTTGATGATAATACCCTATGTGAGATGAGGGCTGGCGGATGGCTCAGTAACTTCTGTTTCCATTTGGATGAGACTTATCACCTTGATTAATAGATCATGTGGCAGACAGACATGTTCGCACTAGCCTTGTTGATATGTTGACTTGCCAGCTCAGATATATGTCTTGCTGTTTGACATTTCCGTTACCGGGCCTCTGTGCAGCTGGTCACACTTTCCGAGCCAAGAGGACAAATATAATAAACCATCAAAGAACAAAGGTCCCACTAACCATGCGCCCGACACTGCTTTAATCAGAACTACAGCCGCCGGGAGCGTTACATTACGCCCTTCCCGGGGGAGGGCATGTTCTGTTCGCTACAAAATCGAACTCGAGTTGCTTAACAAAGAGATTGTTGTCATCAAGGAAGTCTCCAAAAGAGGCCATCAGCCACAATAGCAAAAGACACAGTTATCAATACATGACGGCATCAAAACCAAATACCGTAAAACGCCGTAATTGACAAAGAGATCAAAAGAAAACTGAACGTGGACGTGGACAAGAGACTATGGGCCGAAGCTTTCTCAGACCTTGAAGCGGTTCCAGTGAACACTAAGGCTGAATCCAAATGTCACAGTGATTCCATAGCCGACACGAAAACACGCTAAATTGACGACGACATGACGCAGCTACAAGCTGCGCCTGGTATGACAGCTGAGGCTCGGGTACCTTCCACCACGACCTGAAGTAACATCAGCCACCTGTGACGTGAGGTGGTGTTGCGGGATAGCTGGCCCGTGGACCCAATCACTAACGTGCAAACTCTTGAGAAGGTTCGTGCTCAGCCCCGGTGGGCTACCGACTGAGGAATCCAAGCAAGACTCACAGCCGAGAGGTTCAAATCCAGTGACTAATCTAATCAATTGAGAATGATCCCAAGCTCTGCATCACGCGACAGTGTGGCAGCTCTCTAGTTACTGTCTATGTCCCCGTTTAGATTTCCCCCCTTGTTTGTAATTCTTGTCTTGTTCATACCCTTGTAGCTCCCCTACCCCACCGCGAAACTTGAAAAGTAAGCAGCCTACCTGTGTTATTCCACCGACTCCTCCATTACCAGTGCCTGTGAACATGTAAGCATCGAGGAAAAGTCACGATGGTTGTCAGACTTACACAAACTCCAATTTTTGAGCATGATATCCTTGCATGATGGACCATCATCGCCAAGTGGCATTTTCCGGTCTTGCGCCTCGCCCACACATCCTTCTGCCCAACAGATAGAATACTCGTGGCCTATATCACCGAGCCATTCTACGCCAAGAGAGCACTTATCTTTCGGACCTACCGATCTTTGATACCACCCGTCATTGCACCATTGGGCTGCGGTTATCTGAACCCTCCATTTCACGATATCTCCATGCCCTGGGAGTTCCGCCTCATCTCCACACATCGGTGCAGGTAAGCTCGTCTGACTAAGATCCGCTGTTGTTGCGGTCGCCTTCTCACGCGGAGCCGACTTCGTTCTATGCAGCGTAGTCTTTTGATTCTTCGAATAGTGGGAAGATGATACGATAGATGATGAGACGGTCTTGGCGACTGATGTTTTATCGGAGCTGGTTGTTCTTGTGGTAGTCTCCTCATCTTTCTCATTTGGTGTCGTAACTGACGATGCTTTTGTCTCGATTGTTGATGACACAATCGTTGTAGCCGTCTTTGAGTTTATTTTCCCCGTCGACGCCGCAGTAGATTGCGCATCAGAGGTCTCGGTCGCGTCTGTACCCTTCTGGGACGATGCTGTGGCCGAAGGCCTGCTTAGTTTCTCGGATAGAAGAGTTTTCATCAACTCCATCAACTCCTCCCTTTCATTATCGTTTGTTGACGCTGTACTCAATCCAGTGACCGAAGAAGTGACCTTCCTCGTTGAATCCTCGACGGCCCGGGTTGTCTCTGTGTTGGCTGCCGTGCTTGTTCCCGCGCTTGACTGCGTGTCTGGGGACGAAGTTGCTAATTTCTCAGCTATTGATGTAGCGTGAGATCTGCTCGCTTCTTTTGTTGGTGTCTTGTTAGCTGACGTCGGCATTTCCTGTGCCGTATCGGTGCTTGAAGAAGTCAGCTTTCGTGAGCATTGTTCTGCCGGCAGCGTGACTGACGGCGTGGCAGTTCCCGTGGTGGGTAGTGTGGCGGAAGGCTCACTGCTGTCTGTACTCAGCAGAGCTCCTGACGCTGTCGCGGTCCCTACCGCTGGCAGTGTTCTTGACGTGCTATCCGTTTCTTCGCCGGAGGACGTCATCGAACTAGTACGAGATGACTGAATAGTGTTTCTGCTTGAAGTAATATCTAAGGATGTGCTTATCCCTCTGGTTCGGGGTGGAGTAGAAGACGTGGTCGATTCTTGGCTTGACGATGTGTCTGATGGGATGTTCTTCTTATCCCCTTCATGTCGCGATTGTACAGCGCTTAGGGACGACAGTGGCAGTGCGGGCCTCCTTGACACTGAAGTGCTCGTATCATCTGTTATAGTCGACCCGTCGTCACTCGAATAAGGCGACGAGGGTGTTGCTTTTGCTTTTGCGGTCGACGAGGGAGGCTGACTGGTCATGCTCTGTCTATTACCACACACTAGGCTGTTGGGGTAGGCCGCGCCGTCCGAAAGCTGCAGCATGGGCGGACAACCATTAATCCACACGGCCGAGTATCTAGGCACGTTGTAAGGCACATTGTATGGTATGGATGGAAAGATATCGTCGATGTCGACGCCCGGATTGAGGTCCTGGGCTTGCTGACGGTTGACACCTAGCTCCCTCAATACCAACGCAAAGCATTGGCCCGGCTCCGGCTTCCATTGGCCATATTCAAAAGCGCACGCCTCCTTAAGCGCATTGACATGAGAAAATAAAAGGGGAAGAAGCAGAGCTTTCATAATTAACCAAGTCTAGGTCTATGAGCAGGTTTCCTATTCAATAGTCGCCCTCCAAATTCAGATGGAGCTACCTAGGGAGCATTCATATAGGCTCCGAAGGTCCACAAATGAATGTATTCCGGTCAGACTTGCAGTCCAATTGCGACCTTTGTTCCAATAAAGTGGCATTTTCTACGACGGACGAGATACTTCGGCGTCGTTAACAGACGCCGAAGGAGGTGAACACGAGAAAGAGTATTCCGCGCCCAGTTGCAATTCGTATAGCGAGATGGTGTTTACAGCACCTTTAAAAAGATTTACTGTGGGAGAAAACTGTGCAGCTCGTCCGCCAACTCCCCTAGGTCATCAACTCAGCGTTCATATCTACGTCCAAGAAATTTGATAAATGGCGATGGACAAATTAACGACTCGTGTGGGGCAACAATAGTAGACAAAATCACACCATGGCCTGTGTGGTTGTTTCGCCGCTTAAAGGAATATGCCGGACCTGGCGGTGTAACAGACTATCGTCGTGAGATCAACTTTCTCTGGGCAAAATGCGATTGAGATTCAAATTTGCTTAGCCCTACATATTTGAGTGGAAAATAGATGGATGTAATTGGAGCGTGATTAGCCATTCTCGGGCATCCATTCCCACCTAACACACAGTCGATCTCAAACCCGCCATTGCGCTCGGAGGCTTGGGGCAGTATAACTCGCCTCGGCGCGGCTCCAAATGGCTTTTTTTTTCATTCTTTACTTGTCCAGAAATGGCCTTTTGAAGGAGCAGTCCGAGCTTTACCAAGACATACTAGTTCATGGGCCTGCATCTTCTGCTGATATAAAGGTTCGACCTCACCTACACTATCTCCGGGTATCAGCCAACCAAATTCACTTCCTACACCACCTCTCAAAATGTCAGAATCTACCACTAAACGTCGGCTTCTGATGAAAGCGCCATCTGGAAAATGATTCTCAAAGACAACTCGACATGGCTCAAAGAAATGACAAAGCTAGGTTATCGGCTCCATCTACTGAGCTCCGACTTTGATAAGCTCCACGACCAAAGCCAGACCCCAAACGCAAGCCAAGTCTATCTGGTCCTAGTGGTCGAATCAGCTCAGCTAAAGGACGACGATACAGACCAAAATGACCATCCTCCACTCAGAGAAAGGTTACTTAAGGAATTAAAGACTCATGACTGGCTGAATGAAATGGGGCGGGACATCATACTGAAACAGTCGGGCATCGTCCTGAACATCAGCACGTACTATGTCGATGGCTACGGGCAGTCCCCCTTTGCCGACTTTACCAGACTACGTCGCCAGAAGGACACCCGCTTATGTGCAGTTACGTACGGAAATGACAGTGCAAACGTCACCTCTTGGTTTTTCAAAAGTGGCTATCTCTTTATTATCTACGAAATCGGCGGTGAGAGAAATATCTGGCAATTCAGGCCAGAAGATGGCTACAACTTCATTACCCAGGTGGAGCCTGATAAGTAGTGAGCGGACTTCGAAGAAGGTGAGGATGGCATCTCTAGTCGGCCAATACCCAGTCGACATGACTCAGTAGTGCCGGCTTTTTAGCTCAGTTTGTATTGATGAATCCATTTGCTCAGTTCTATTCAAGAATATACAATGACGCACTGGGTCCTCTTAATTTCATGTTCACGAGCATGTTTAGTGTTCCATCTTCTGAAACTCGCACACTCTCCGTATATATTAATCTTCTTTGCTTCCCACGGATATTATTGTGGTTCTTATTAAGCTATGTAGATATTTTTATCTCTTCGAACACATGGTGTATTGACCAGCGGCAGCAATATATTAGAATTATCAGCGGAAGAGCATACTCTCGGCACAGGCCTTGGGCAACCAACCAACGTGGAGTGGCGTCCTATATTACGCATGAATGATGAAAAGAGATGGGGCTCCGAGTTTGCTCAACTGGGTCTCATTAATGATAATCACACCGTCTGGCGATAGCGCCTTTATCCATCTGCGTACTCCAAACTATTGTTGGAGGGGCAGGGAATAATAACAAAGATGGAAAAGGACTGTATCACGTCATTGTTGGTATCAATGACGTCTTCAAGAGGAGACATCGGGCGCAACATCAAAGAACACGCCAGGCAATACATGACAACATTAGAACTTAACTCTATAGAACACCGTATGTGACGTCATGATCCTGTTTAACCTCTCACCTGGAGCTTACATCAAATCAAGATATTAATCACAAGTGCGGCGCATCCATGGCGCACAGTGCTCCTTAGTGCCATGAATAGCTCCGGGAGAAGCTAGACTTTGGATAATTCGTCTGCGGATTTTGAGCTGGCTTGTTGCGTACTAGGATGGCGGTTTAAGATCTTAGCAATAAAGCCGCACCAGAGGCTGGTGTAAGCAATGAAAGCAACCCGGACGTAAATTTCCTATCCTAACTTTACCTAACAAATAGAAATGAAAAAAAAAAAACTCGCAAAACCTTCATTCATCTAGGTAACAATAGCCCTTAGATTTTTTTTCCAGGACAAAAAAGAGAAATCATCCAATGGCGGTCCTTAATCATCGGTCCCTCGCTTGAAAAAAAGCCTACACCTGCCAGAGCAACGTCGTAGACGAAAACCAAGGCAAGGCGGGCTTCAGAAACTGCGCCCTCACGCTTCCTGTTTCCTACTCTCTTATGCTAACGCCTCCGACTTCTTGTAGATCCTCCAAGCCTCTACACATTGTTGCTGGTCGGCCGCACTTAGTTCTGAAAAGCTTCGGCACCTCGCAGTTCAAGCCAGTCTCCGAGAAATTCCGCTTTGGCCTCACCGAGATTATCTATGCCCTTCGTCCGTCGCTGGGGGGACACGGTGGACCTGGGTGACGGCAAGAATTGAGCTGGCGATGATCCTCTATCGCTTTGCGACAGCCCCCGCTTGCTCCATGATGATTTGCCCGTGCGCCTTGCCGATCTGGTCCTGTCCCTCGCAATGTTGAGGCCTCCTCCTAGAAGGGGAACGGAAGGTGACCTGCTGATCGCCCTCCGCCGGCCCTCCATGGCCCCGATGTACCTATGTTGAGACTCGACCGCAGCCTTGTAAATGTGGATATCGGCCAAAGACCTGCTTCCGATTATGTTTCGGTAAGCGGTTCGCGTTTCCCACCTCTTGTCTTCCTGTCCATTAATTGTCCATCCCACGAGAACGTAAGTTACAGTATGGGTGAAAGACTCGTTACATCCGGGATCGATGAGCTCCAAGTCATGCTCCAAGTCACCCGAATTCAAGCCCCGCCAGGCAACTCCCCAGATCCTAGGTGCTTCCGCATTGGGATAGTGGAGCCTGCCGATACCTGGTAGTGTGTCTCCAAATCTGTTCTTCGCACTTCCCACGTTCTCATCTTCTGGTGGATTTTCCGCATAGCTACGGGGGAATGCACGGTTTTCTAGGCGGTAGGTTGCTGAATTCTTTTTCCCATACATGTTGATGTACTTGCGAAGGTGCTTGCCAAACCATCCGACTGTCTTCACACCTTCTTCGCTCACGCCACTTGTCGTCGGGATAGTCAACAGCGGCTTGCCATACTCCGGATCTTCAAACTCTGCCATTTCATCATCATCTTGGAGGAACAAAGATCCATTCGGTTCGTCAGTCTCAATGGACTCCATAACACCAGGCTCCGTCCCGCCGCGTCCTGTCTCTGGTTCTTGTAGTTGCCCTCCTTCATCTGCCGCCCCAGGCTCGTGCCGAGGCTCATTTTCGCCGTCGCCGCCGAGATTTCCAGGTGCCTTTGAGCCATCATCATTCTGGAGAGATGCTGCGCCATTGCCGAGCGGAAACCCCGTTAAGGAGAGGCCACCGTCATTTCCATTCGTTCCTTCCAGACCCGTATTGTCTTGGAGAGTGTCTCCTTTTTCGTTTGGTTCCTGGCCAGGCGGGTCTACATCCATCGACTCGACAACGGCACGCAACGCAGTGACCTCATTACGCATGCCATCGATCTGCCGCTTTTTTTCCGGACTTGCCTTATCATAGGCTGCAGACGCGCGTTCCAGTGAGGCCTGTTTTTTTGCAAGCTGCTGTTGTAGCTCATTCTTCGATCTTGTCTTTGTGACACTCTTAGCTGAGGATGCTGACTTGTCCTTCTTTTCCATTCCCTTGCTAGGTGCCATGGCTGTTGCAAATAAAATGAGGATTTAGATGTTGCTAACGAGGGGTTGCCTTGCCTTAATATACCTCTCTTGCTTTGGTCATCGTCAGCTGCCGAGGAGTGGGTGGCGTCCGTACTAGGACGATTACCAGCAGTAAAACACTGCTCGTTGAAAAGTAGACAATGAAGCTAAGCTCTGACCACCATTACGAACCGGAGCGGCCCTGATATATCCAAGAATGGATTTTTAAGATAGATGAGCGAAATATGAAGTTTTTTAGTCTCTTTGCCTATTAAGCTTCCAAGTTGATCCAGGGAAGCCTTTTGAGCAAGATATCTAGCTAGAGGTGAGTCCTATTGGAAGGATTATGAGTCCTCTCCATCGTTGCGACTGGCCATGTGAGTCATTGCGTCGGCACACTCTGAGCCTTAAGCCTCCAAAGCTTGCTTGAGATGCTTTCGTGGTGTGATGTTTGCGGGCACCCTAACAAAAACCGGCCTTGGACGTCTTGGAAACAACTTTCCAGTTTCGATGGAACAGTAATCAACGCCCAATCTGGACTCACTGAATGCTTATTTTCGGGTGCTACAGTAGAGAAGCCCCAGCCGCCGTATCCTGCTCTGCAATACAGGAATATCCTTGGACATGGCATGAAGTCTGCCGAAAAGTGGACAAACTTCTTCTACTCAGGCCGAAAATGGACTTCGCTCCTGCGGTGCATCCCACATATCTGTAAGCAAGCCAGCGCCTGCCTTCCTAGGACGCTTTACATCTTCATTAATTGTCTAAATGACTTTCCAGTGCCGGAGATGAAGCTGCTTTTACGTCGCTGCCTGGACTTGCTTTTTACGAGTTCTTCTACAAAGGAAAAGGGTAGGAATCCCCCCAGATGTATCAACGATACAAGACCCACAAATTGGGTCTGAACTCAGCCAATCGGATCTGAGCGGAGGAATTGATCCGCAACGCTCGGATACACACGGGCCTATCGAATCTCGCTTTTGCCCCACAACTTCAGCGTCGACAACCGAAGCAGACAATGCAGCCTTGTGTTCAATCGAGACTGAACCTGTAGCCCGCCAATGTCGATTTCGGTATTGGTGGAAACCAAAACCCACTTACTTCAAGCGGTCAAGAGCACCGTCCCCAGAAGATTTGAGCCTCCAAAAGCCAGGAGAGTGCGGAACGGACCGACTTTAAAAACCGCCTGCTTATCCTAATTTCTATTCGTATGCAGGCACTGTAGCTACAGACGGTCCACTCAATGTAGGCGGTCTTGCTATAATCCCAACATCTCCAAGGCGTAGCGCCCTACCAGCCCAATTCCACTCTCGCATTATTTCTTTTGCCGTCCAATGTTCATTATTCCGGCTAACATCGTGGCGTATGATGATGGGGTAATGGGAAGGTAGGAAGGTGTACCACCACCTTTTCAATATATCAACTCTTGGCGAGTGCGCAATCGTTGGCAACCTCATGTAATAGGCCAGTGTTGGCCTTCTCTCGCAACTAAAGTCTCGCTTTTTTTCTGTTCATTGCATATAATTCGTTGCCGCCAAGAAATATGAATTGTTTCCTTTGGCCTCTATTGACATGAATGAGGGTTGGGGAAGAAGATTCAGTCAAAACCCTGCACGCTCTCCTCGAAGTGTTGAGTCTGCAAATACTTGAGAGGACTACTGTCTTTGATGTGTGGCCGAGCCAAGTCATATGAATCCAATGCCGGCGAGATAGAAAATTCTTACGACCAGAATGTGAACAAAAGGATCTGCTCACTACAAAGGTGCTGCACCAATTGGTGGGCTCCGTTGAGCAAATCCATTACCTCAAAGGTGACTTGGCGTTGTCGTATGGAACGTGTGATTCAGTGTATAGCTATAGGATTAACAGTTCTAACAGTTCTAACCTAGCTTCCAAGAATTCCTCTTCTATTCAAAGTTTCTATAACGCCGGTATCTCTCTATGGCCTCCTGTGTTATCCACCGCAGCGATAATCCAGCCATTCCCGGCCCCAACTTGTCACTCAGAAGGCCAGGGAATTCCATGTATTTGGGAACGGATTTGAGGACCAGAAGCGTCATCCATGCATCGGAAACGGATGATAAATGCGTATTCGTCCGACTGCAGCTCTCCATCATCGATTGCCCGAGACATGGATTGCTCTCCAGTGTTCAAGCATACGTAGGGCATGGTAGCTCGGACTTTGTCCTTCCTATAACCGAACAACTCAGGTTGTGCTCCTGGCGTGATCTTGCTACAAGTATTGTTGCCGCCGACTGAACAGTGCCGCCCTCCCATGACATCGCCTAGATGTCTAACATCATCTTGCAGGGGCATAAGTGGACCCGGGGGGTGACGTCGTGTTTTTCGCCACAGAGTTGAGGAAAGTGCGCCCAGACAATCTCGATGTGGCTCCCATTTAGGCTGCCGCATTTCCACTGAGGTGACCAGAGTCCCCGCTCATCGACTTTTGTACCGTCCGGTGGCGGAATGACATTGCTGTCTGTCAAAACCATGTCCGTCTCGCGGAGCCTTTTGATCCCCGCACCGTAGGTCGTGGTTCCATCCCTCAACACCGAGTACGTGGCATATCCAGAGCTCTCGAGCCGTTGTTGTCTCTCTCGATGGATTTCACGGGAAACCCTAACAGCCAGCCAAATGCGCAAAGGTTTCTCGTCTTCAAAGCTCTCGCCCCCAAAGCTCTTCCAGTAGCGTAAAGGGCTCCTAAGCCTCAGCATCAGACGTGGCACATCAGAGCCAACAAGGAAAACGGCATGGCCCTTCGAAGCCATCATGTTGATCCATTGTTCATGCTCCGGGATGTCTCTGATGGGCTTGATGTACTTTTTCGATACTTTTGCGTGTTCTTTTTCGGGCAAGTTAACGAGAGCGAGAACATACGCGGCTTCGGAGGCCGACAATTGCGATAGAATCTCGTCGAGGATATGCGGGCATGTGTAACATATTTTACGGAACGAAGAGGGACTCGGTCGGAGCGTCATGTTCATATAATGTACTGGTTAGGCCTGACCAGGAAGAGAACGATAATGAAGGAAGTGGTTAAATGAGACGGGACACTCGTTCGAAGCCAAGGGCCTCCATAAACTATATATATGTTCCCATGACGACTTACCCTTGTCATTAGTAATATCTTATCAAGACAACGTGTGTGGATGTTTTCTTGGGGAAACCATAGGGTGAGGCCCAGGGGAAGGTTGGTTTTCTCTCGATCGCCATGTCTCACGACTATCCTTCTACGCAAGTTTTGAGGTATTGATATGATAGCACTAGACTAGGTAACATATTTAGATTTTTCGTATCATGGAAATAACCGTAAGAGGCTATCATTATGCGCTATCGCACTCTGGCAGGCGACCGTCTTGATTTGGGATCAAGATGCCCTCTTATCCAGGTAAAGGGAAAACCACGGGTTGGCTTCAACCGGAATGCTACGCCCCAGCCACAGGCGCCCCAAATAGCTTCCGTCGCAATCTCTTCATCTGAGTCATTTCCGCGTACCCTTGAATCTCAAGGGGAAGATCATGTCCAGCTTCTGCAGAAATCTTCTCTCATTTGAAGATCCGAGAATGTCGTTGTGGATCTTGAAAGAGACGAGGGATATGTAGATGAGTTGGTTCTGAATTGCCTCGACGGCCTCAAGGCCGTAGCCGTCATGTGTCACCAGATCACCGTCATTTCAGTCAAGTATCACGTTTTCAATCTCCCAGATAGTATGTCGTAAGCTAGCCTTTGGTCTTGTTGCCCGGGAGTTTATTTGGTGGTTTCTTTCTTCCCCGTGCCAAAATATGGTTTCTCAGTAAAGCTGTCCCATGTTCATCGTGACTCTTTCATCCCCCACAGCTCTCTCATAAATGGGACAGCTCTTCCCTTCTTATCCCCGATGGTTAACTCGACGTAGGGAACCGTCTGCAACTGCCAAAAGTCTGCGGCGTCCTTGTCAAGGTTCTCCCCAAATTCCCGGCACCCGGGCGAACCCGAGGTTGATAAGATACCGTATTTGTGAAGATCTAGCAGGGGCTGGATACCGTCATCTGTGGCACCTATGCAGTCCTCCCTGGGGCGCCAATAAAACGGGACGGCAAACGAGACATTGCCTTCTCTACTTCGGCGCATGTATTGTGCATTGAGTGAAAGAAGTTCGTCCTAAGTCTCCGCTTCATCCTACCGAGACCTTATTTCCTCCATTTTTAAGCATTAACGTCCCCATTGCTTAGAGCTTTCGGAGATTGGTCCAGCGTGGTATGGTTACATATGTGGATAGCGTCTGAATAGCGCCGTGTCGTATTGCTCGTTGTGGCCGATTTCCACCCCTTCTTGGAGAGTTATGGGTCTTGTCGATAATCCTTTCCTAGTGGTCAGTTAATAAGGCCTCGTCGATCATGCTAGTTCGGCCGCGATATTACATCATAACCTCTAGTGTCAACTTTTCGTGGGGTACGAGAACGTAGCAGGTTCTGGACCCTGGCGCACCTATCCACTGCCATAATTGCACTAAACCCGAGTATCCTCCAATGAGCTGACGTGGCCCGTTCTCGAATCCCCGCGAGCACGACTCTAGCAACCTAGGTTAGAAACAATACCTAAGCTTCCCAACTTTCCGGGAACCAATTCATTCGGTTCATGGACAAAAACGGATTATTCAAACCACCAATCACGTTGCTTTTGGGCGCTTCGACTGAGGCAAAGATCAACGTGTCATTGGTTTAGCCACCGCCAATAGTTTAGAGCAAATCGCTTGGAAAGAAACCATGTGGAGTGTGCTTGATGCGAAATGACTCCGTATCTGTTGGAAGAACTGAGAGTTCCCCCTTAACTTCAGGATCAAGATTAAAGTTTGAGGTCCTACGATTAAGGTTCAAAGTCCTAGATGGGATCACTCAAGGATATAAGGCCCTTTGGGGCCTTATATCTAGATGATAATAACTTAACCATGAATAATTACAATCACTACAACAAGAACTACCTTTTGTCAAGTGCACTCAGCATCCCTGCGCGACACAACAACAGTATCTCCGTCTCGGGATTCTGACATCATGAAGAATATTCATGTAGGACTGTCATTGATTGAAGGCCAGTCGGACTTCTCCGCTTGTTCCTCAGGAACCAAAGGGAATCAGCCAGAGGCAGGAGTGAGGCTTTGTCTTGTGTTCTAGACCTAAAAGTTTCAACGGTACATAGCGTGCGGGTTGTCACGAATTCTATTCTGATCCTCCCGCATTATCTCCCTCATCATGTTCTGCTCTGCCGACTCAACTTCCATTTGGTGGCGTTCCTCGGTGTTTTCGAATAGAGGGCACTTGCCAGTCGTCATACCAAAGTGGCTGTAATCGCAGTTCGTAGAACAGACATAACATTGCATGTTGCGGCAATTCCTGATGGGACAAATCATCTTGTTGCACCCCTCCGACTTGACAAAGGGGGTTCGGCCTGTGTCCATGATATGTTAGCCACGGATGTGTCGGAAAGAGAGATAATACACACATTTGTTGCAATTCCGGATGAGTGCCATTGATTTTGCCTCCTCAACTCGATGCGAATTGGTGGCACCTCCCTGGTCCCGAACGATGCTGGTACAGCTCCGGGGTTTATGGCTCTTGTTGCGACAAATCCGGCAGCTGATGATTTCGCACTCAGGATGCTGGCAATAGAACTCCTCCATCGATTCGATGGGAGGGTAGATGGCAGCGAAGTCACAAAATGGGCAATGACTTAGAGGCCCAACGTCATCCTTGGCGAGGAGTTCTTTGACTTCTTTGACCTCAATCCGGTCCAGTGCCTTCTGGAGGTTATGATCAACAAACTTCTTCCGCTCCTGTTGCGAGAATCCAGCACCGCAGGGTTGTATGGACATGCAACGAATAACGTGCTGCGCTCTCCCGACGACAGCTTCGGCATTGTGACAAGCACACTTCACGCAAAACCACTTAATGGGGTCAGTTGACACGCCAAAGAGAATGAAGAATAGCACCTAGCGTTACTTACATGGCTTTGCTCGGCGTTGCAGTGTGTCATGCCAGATCGGGGAAAGCTCCCAAAACAGCATTCGCACTCGGCCGAGTTTTCGTCGGTTTGAGTACCGGGACTGATGTGCTGTTCGGACCCTTTGGTGGCCAGGTCCGCAATTCTGTTCCGCAGCCGCTCCCTTCGTTCCTCTCTGAGAGCTTGAACTGTAACGTCCATCTCTCTCCTGATGGCATCGTTGAGCCTTATATTCGTCAGACTGAGTTCATTTTTCCTGCTGGTGCTCGCGGCAGTACGTTTCACCGCCCATGGCGGATCGTCAACGTCCCAATAGTCGACCATGTCGCTCAGCTCGAGGTAAGATCTCCTGAGATCGTAGTTGTTTGCGTCCAGCGCTTTTTGGATTGCTCTGGGAGGCACGAAATGAAATTCCAAGCTGATCAAGTTCTTTCTGGTGTGAGGTTAGCGCCCGTGGCTGCGGGAACAGAGGCTTATGGCTTTCTGAGAAGGCCCCTTCGTAAATCCAAGATGCTCACATGAACTTTTGTTCAACTCTTGTCGAGCTATGCATGTGCTGGCCCTCGTGTTTCCGTTTGGTACCCATTCTCAATGGCGTCGTAAGCTGGAAAAAGTGTCGATTATTTTATTTCTTCTTACTTGAACAAAAAGTGGTAACAGAGTGATGTGCGAAGAACGGCTTGGATTTTCAGAGACTGTACCAAGAGACGCTATTTATAACATAGCCCTCATCCTGCTTGAGCCTTCGGATGAGACAGGGTGGCACCAAGACGAGGCATAATCCTGAGTACCACACCCTTCTGAGACCTGCCCCAGACTCAGGTGGAAGGTATCATATCCGAGCGCGAGGCATACACGTTCCTGCAGGCTCACGGGATGATGTGGTCCCCGAAGTACGGTCACAAGGCCCGGCCGTTCTCAGATAGAACCTGGTACCGCGGCTCGAGCGGATGCTGGATTGCGTTCATACCACCAGTATCGACGACTTCTGAGAAGAATAAGGCTAGCAATTCAGAAATAAGAGAGGCCGTTAGAGTATCGTATCTCCACAATTATTTCTCTACCCTTGTACGATGCCCTACGTCTCTCGGCCTTCACCAAAGGGGAGTTACCACCTGAAGTCTTACCCGGGGTGGAATCTAATTTCAATGCCGAACGCGGAGTAGGGCCGCCGCCCCTTCTCTTCGCCTGGATACCTCCTAGCGTCGTGTCAGGGAACGCTTCCTACCCAACGCTAAGCTCGGTCCGCGGCGGACAGTTCCGGTCCCTGCGAGTGTCGAAGAGGGAAGTGTCTTGATCATAAAAAAAGAAGCCATGCTGTAGACTAGGGTTTGAGGAGCGCTTACGAAGCCATGAATCAATAATTACGAGGTTTCACACACCAGAACGCTTGGCAAATATCACAGGACCAAGGTGCGGCCCAGGCTCTCTTTCTGCCCTCCCCTAATCATCTCATTACCCCACCATGTATCCAGGCTTTCCCCTCCTTCAACCACAGTGGCTCCAAGGATTTGATTAACGCGCAGAAGATCTTTACGTGCCATGAAAGCCCGGACGTTGAGAATAAAATTGGGCATTGAAAGTACTCCATCGGCCGCCTCCCTTGACTAAGCGTGCTTCCCCATTGCCGCTATCAAGTATATCTAACTCTTCCATCGCCCCCCACACACTGTATCCACCCCGCCTTATTTGGCTCAAGATGTCTAGAAACTCAAAGCAGTGAGGAAGATGTAACGTAAACCCTTGAGGAGGGCCTCGGGTCCAAGCTCGGGCAGTCACGGGGAGTGAGAAAGCCTGCTTCGGCGGCCAAAGACACAACAGGGGATCTTGATCGCCTATTTAATCACCTAAGGCCAAATCCATTCTTGACCTCCTCTACACCTGGCCAGGTGCATACTTTGCCTCCTTTACATCGCTGCCTTCTACCCGAGATAGCGGGCTACCACGACAACACCGTCTTGATCGAATTCGATATGACCAACCACCACCAAAGTCTTAATGCTAAAGAAGTTTTCAGCTTGAATGGTCACCAACGGCAAGACATCATTGCCAGGAAGCTTTCATGGCTGATACGCGACGAATATCTAGAGGACATCATCCAGCACAGAGAGTATATGGAGGCATGTTCGAGCATAAAGCGCATTTCCACCACGGCTTTCACTGATCAACACTAGAATGAAACTCTGCCCGATACCTCTCTCATTGACACGCAGCCCGATATTCAATGGTTCATGAGGCCGTACCTCATCGACTTCCTCGTTCAGGCCCATGCTACCTTCACCCTCCTCCCCGAGACGCTCTTTCTCGCAGTCAATCTCCTTGACCGGTACTGCTCGAAGCGACTAGTGAACAAGGAACTTTACCAGCTGGTCGGATGCACCGCACTCCTCATTTCCGCCAAGTACAGCGATAAGAAGCGCCACGTCCCCAAAATCTACGAGCTCAATACCATGTGCTGCGAATTGTACAACGTCAGCATGTTTATCCAGATGGAGCGGGATGTGCTCGATACCCTTGAGTGGGTCGTTGGGCACCCGACTGCCGACTCTTTCTCGCAGCAATTGGTGGAGGAAGAGGGAGAGGACCAAGAGGTTGAGCACATGGCCGCCTATCTGCGCGAGATCGCCCTCTACCACCGCGATTTCGTTTCAACAAAGCCTTCCATTATAGCCCAAACCTCCCTCGCCCTTGCACGAATTGTCCTTGGCCGGGCCGAAGTCAGTGACGGAGAACGGGATCAACCCGATTATCTAGAGCTGTCGTACCACCTTCACAACCCTTCACCCACTCTGGTCCTCAAGTACTCGACTAGCCTCTTTTCCCGGGCGTCACAGAAGCTTGCCAAGTTCGTGGCTGAGAAAACTGTCATCACCTGCCGAGCTATGAATCCTACCATGCCTCATATCGAGCACACCAACAAGTACGCAAGCGACCTCAATAGTCCGCCCCAAGAGGGCCACGTGGAAGCCCGAGACTATGTTGGATGCCCCACTCCTCCTTAATACACGGCGAAACAGCACGTTCAGTATAAGACAAAAATGGCGTAGCAACTCAGATGGTGTGCACTCACGGCAATGTTAGACATCAAGTTCAAGACAAATTAGATACAGCTGTCGTCCCTCCGAATATTACTTTTGCTTTCGCTGTGAGTAGTTGTAAGTCAATTTGTTGCCAGGTTCAAGGCAAAGCCAATGTGAGCACTTATTCGTGTTGTGACAACGACCTCACACCTTGATACAGCGAGGCACAACGGAAAGTACGCATGAATGACACAAATCCTGGGGAGCTTGTTCCAGGGGTTTGCGAGGGTGCGTAGGAATGGCTTCCACTGCTCAGTCAGTCATACTAGGAGGCTCTCGTTGGTCGAGTTCACAAGGCGTTCTTTCCATCTCATCCATCGTGCTCCCTGCTTGAACAGTCATGTAGAGGTTCCACCAAGAATTAGTAGTTACTGGAGACATTTTGGCCAGATGCTTGGCCCCCCTGACCGCAGTCTTCTTTCCGGGTCAACGATTACTATGGCTCGAACCCATTTTTCCAGTAACATGGAGCACAGGAGGCGGCGTGTTCGAGAACTCTGTAGAACGAGGGCGGAATTTTGGGAAATTATGGGCACTAATACATCAAGCACGGGGAGGCAATGCTAGTATGGGTTACGAAGATGAGTACCCTGTTACAGGACTGAATTGAAGGGGTAGATTTAGGAGGAAATGGCACACCATGAGGTGTTCGTGAATGCGCCTCCATGATCCACTTGCTCCGCGTAAGGATCCCGCATGGCATAAAGGGGCATATGGAGAACATAAAATGTACAGTGGGCTGGGAGGTTCAACTTTAGGCGCCCAGTTTCCAGTAAAAGGGAGCGGCGGAGGGAGCCTTCACCGGAATGCGGAAAGAGGCGGGCGTGGGGTGCAAGGCAGACCGCACATGGGGAGGAAAGATGGCTTGAGAGATGGGCCATAGCTCGTCGCCAGGGGTTGGATACGCCCTCAATCCTGCCGCGTCCCGGTGGCTCATTCCTCGTCACTCACGTGCTGGCCTCTCCTGTGCCCAGTGTTGGGAATATTTAATCTACAGCCTCTTCCCTCTCACCTGCCGTCCGCACTCCATCCACCGCCGAGTCTATTACCAGCTCAGGTCTTAATAGCACCCGCTTGCTTTTACGCTTTCAACTTCTTCTTATAGATCCCACCTCCTCTCCTCGAACAATTCGTCCTCTCACCACATCCCTCCAATTTTGCCTGCCACTTGCGTCCATATAAAGCTAGACCAACAGAAGACGGCAAACAGAGACTCAACTCGTCGTACCAATCGTGCCTGGGCTGTCTAGAGCTTCGTCGTTGACAGCAGCGACGATATCGAATCCCGCGGCGCCTCTCCACTTCAGCTCCCACTATCAACTAACTTCGACCTCTCTCACAATGTCCATATTCATGACACAAACCGCCTGCGCCTACACGACAGCCCTTCCTTCTCCCAAACAGGACTCGCATACCAGCAGTGCTCTCAGCACTTCTGCCAAGCCCGATGAGGATTGGACCAAGATCTCTGACCTTGCCGAGCGTCGGCGGATACAGAACCGTATTGCTCAGCGCAACTACCGTATGTTACCCCGCTTGACCCCAAAAACCTGGCTTCCACCCGGCTTGACTCCCGATGACTCCTACAAGTCTGATGCCCAACAAATACTGACGTCTATGACCACCTGTAGGTAAGAAGCTCAAGCAGCGTCTCGAGGATCTTGAGCGCCGTGCTGGCTCTTCTGATGATGCCGAGTCCGATAAGAAGCCACATAAGATCAAGTCGAAACGATCCTCCTCTAAATCCTGGAAGCCACAACCCTCTGCCGCCGCCAAGCCTATCGTCTCTCAAGGCCAGTTCACTCCCCGAATGGAGCCAACCGACGGTCCCTTCCCCAGGACCAATGACCCTCGAGCCCGCTCCGACAGCGCCCCTCAGTTCACTTACTCGACTTATTCGGCTTCCGACGAGATCCTCCTGGCCCCCTACGGCCCCGCTCAGTCCTACCCGATAATGACCACCGCTAGCGCCTACCACAACTACCCCCCAGCTTCCACCGTCCCCATGATGCTTCCCTCGATGATGCACGCTAGCGCCGCAATCAAGTGGGAGCCCTGTCCCACCGATGACGGGCTGATCCCTTACATGACTTATGGCTACATGCCTCCTATGGGTTTTAATGCTCGCAGCCCCTACGACCAGTCCAACCCTTAGGTAAGTTATGCCAGTCAAACCATCCCCTTGGATATCTCGAGATCCATGTTGCTAACGAAGTTTATAGACTCCTATCTCTTCCGACTTCTCAGCCAACCGCTCAGAGACCGGTTACGAGTATTCCGTCAATGCCCAACTCGCCTGGCCAGATTCAGCCCCCAGGGGAGATCAAAGACTATGTCTGCGATTCTCACGGGAATCCAGCCAAGACGACGACAACGATCAAGTCATGGTTTGCTCAGAATCATGGGCATGATCAAAGGCGTTCAATGGAGTACGGTCAAGTCAGCGGAGGTAAATGGAGACTGCTTTAAGCGGGCAGATAGGCGGCGGTCGTCTTTTCGTTGGACAAATATCTTCGAGTCATGGAAGGGGACTAGGTGACGAAAATGAAATATAATGCATGGCTCACGAGCCACCCCGAGTGCTCATGTTATTTCTATTGGTGATTGCAAAACTGTGAGTCAGTGAGTTAAGTGGAAAGATCCAAGGTTTCGACCTTGCTCAGACTAGCTGACGAGTCCTACCTGAAACCATATCCCTAACATATGTAGGGTTGCTCGTGGCTGTCACAGCAGAAGCAAAGGATGCCGTCAAGATGAAGCTCCAGATGAGGAATCGCGGTACTTTGTGGGTTCGGCTGTAGGTTCTTGATGGAGGGACGACCCGATATGTGGGGAGCAGAGAACAGAAGGAGGCCTCCTATCGCTTCAATTGGCCATACTGGGGATAAAGTTGAAGATTCCTCTGAGGTTTGGCAGTTAGCGAGTAATAGCCTCCAAGAGGGGACGGCATAAAAGGGGAGGAGAATCTTAGCCGGGGGCGACAATGGCTTGAAGCTCAAAAGCGGTCTTGGGCCTGTGTACCACCGAGGTCAGTACTACTCGAGAAACTCCTTCCACTCGTCCTGGAGCGAGGGAATTGTGATGCCAGAACCTCGACTCGCATTAAAGGTATCAAGGTCCGCAAAATAGTTACCAGTATAGAGCGCCTCGTAGGTATCACATAATTTCTTCCTCACCGTTGGGTCATTGAACTACTTGAACACCATGCCTAGAATCCAGGAGCAAAACAGTCAGAAGCGGAAAAGCGGGTTGAGTAGAATACAACGAGGCAGGGAAGGTTGGTGGCGAGAAGCCTCTGTTCCGCAAACATTCCTGCGTCTGTGTCAAGGGCTGTGGACTGCTTGTCGCCAAACATGGGGCCCTTCATGCGGTTGACTCGGGCCTTCGAGATGGTGAGGATACCGTGGTTGTTCACGTTGCCCAGCTCGGCAAGCCGCAGGAAGACGAAGGCTCTGGGACTGTCGAGCTTCTAAGGATACGAGCCGTCCGCCTTCAGGATCCACTCGGTCGTGATGCTGCAGGGGACATTGGGCTAAGAGTTTGAGGGCGTCGGCCCCTGGTTCTCAACCTGACCCTTGTCCAGCCATTGGTTGAAGAAGTCGACAATAAGCTGGCCTTCTAAGGCATGCCCGGCTGCGAGAGTTGACCTTGTGTCAGCGTCTTTGCCAGGTAACTAGGTGGGAGCCAGGTGTGTGGAATACGCCCCCAACTCTGCTGCAGCATCATCTCAACCGATGAAAGTAACTTACTCTGATAGTTTGCCCAGACCTCCAAGGTTACTGTTTGCATCCTTCACCCACGCCGTGTCGTGCGGTTGCGAGGCTCCCACCTCCCAGTCCGATCACACCAGGAAGGTGTTGCCCCGTTGGCGTGAAATGCCACTCCACCTGTTGTTTGTTCGATACCTTCCCATTGGCCTTTCCCATTTTCTGGGAATGCAGGATAATTATTTGCGATTCTCCTCATAGAGTACGTGCCTTCAATTGCTGTCACTAGATCGTCTGGGGCAGACAGGTTTTCTTCAGTGATAATGTCGCCATGCCATCTTTGCGTTTTTCCGGTCTAGATATGCCCTGATCATCTGCGGACTCTCCCCTAATTGACAGTGAGCCGGCCGAGAGATCTCGGGGCCAAGGGCCCTTGGTGTCAACTTTGGGTTGGCAGCTCTGGGACTCGGGAATATCGCTGTAGCCATAGCCGAGACCCATGTTAGCGCGCCCGCGGCATATTTCTTTTTTGCAACCCTTCTTGCGGTTCTTACCACACACAAGACAGTTGGGGCACGGAAACGGTTCCTTGGGGTCTTGGATAGCCTTTGCCGCGTCATTATCTAAATGCATCAGCGAGTTGACGTTGGAGCTGGAGCCATAGCCACAGGCTCTGTCTTCGCCCGTGAAAGGCTGGTTATCATCTCAAAAGCTGTCATCTCCGTTTCGTTGTTGCTGAATGCCAAAGTGTTCCTTGCAGACGGTCAGAGGGCGTAGCATTTCACTAGAAGGTTGCAATACTTACGCTGTCACTGACAACGTAGGGACGAACGCCCTTTTCCTCCTATGCGATGGTTTGGCTATTGGCAGAGGTTAGTTCATGATTAGCCATCTCTGCCTGCGAGTCGGGACCCGAGAGTCTTACTCGTCCTCCATGTCGTGGCATTGCGTTCCGAGAGCTCTTCGAAGATTTGAGATAGCACAATGGTCTTTCAGAACATTTCAGCCAGCCACCCCGATTAAGGGATGGATGAAGGGACCTGCGTGACGGTAGTGCTCAAACACGTCGCAGGAGCAAGGTCTGGAGACAGGAAGAAGCTCCACGTCATGAACTTTCCGTACTGCATCGACATCTGTTCCAGTCAGCTGGCATTGTCTAAACTATAGCAGCTGAACAGAGCACGTACATCGATAATGGGAACCTCGAAGAGGCGAAGGTCGCTGAGCAAGCCTGGGTCGACCTTGAGACCGAATTCGAAGTCAGTGTTCAGTGCAAATCTACCAGCGTCGCCCCCGGAGTTGTCGATGCGGACTTTGGTGTTTCCAGCATCCGTCGTGTGCGGTTCAGGTTCATATCGAAGGCGAAGTCAAAGGCCTTTGGCGTATCAGCTCTGGGCGGGTAGACAGACGACAGGCTTTGATCTGCAAAGGATTTTAGGAGAAGAACAGGCGGAGGCTGATAGATAGGTGCCGGTCTTCAGATTCTTTCAGGAGATCGCTCAGGCCAAGGAGTTAGGAGCCCACTGTGCAAGCGTGTGTCAGCAAGACTGGGCAGGAAACGGAGTTCGAGATGTTCAATAGACACTATCGGGCATCTCAAGAATGGTGCCCTTAACATTTCGCTTCATCACTCGGAAGTGGCTTCGACGTCCTCGCTCAGGCACAACTCTGGCTGTCTGGGTCTCGTGCTAGGGCTGGTCAAGCATGTACGGAGGGCAGTCAGAGAAGACCAGGGGAGGGCCCTTGAAGCCGCAGCCGGGCTTCCAGGGCTTCCAGCACGAAGAAGATCCTAGCTCAAAGTATCGGCCATAGAAGCCCAAGCCGAGAATGGTGTTGTAAGGCTCAATGCCAACGCACCAGAGCTGCAGAGAGCTCGTGTGTCAGTTAAAGGTGCCAGATAGATGTTGAGTGTTCCAATTGCACTTACTACGTTTAAGGCGTAGTCGATTTCGGTCAGGTTGGTATGCGACAATACTTGCTTTATGACAGAGTTGCCGCTGTCCCGGAACACTGTGCATGTCGTAAGTCATGAGCTTAGCCACCCAACCAACATGAGCCTCGATTCCCTTGAGATCGGAATGACGAAAGTACCAGCCTAAAGAGGGTGCTGTAAAGGTGACAATGTAGTCGCAACTGCTCGCGTTAATGGTCTCTCGCAGGTCTTTACGGGTAGTTCTTGGCATCCCCGTCTGAACAGTCGCAGCCGTCAGCGCTGGGATATTCCCAGTCTGTGACAACGTCAGTAATCTTTCTGCACCGGAGACTCATAGCCTTAGTTCGATCTCCAGAGACGCCACTCTTCTCGGACACGACTAGAGCGGTAAGAACTGAGGCAAGACTGCCAGGGCGGGATATGAACAGCCCGCAAATGCAACCCTCACCGAAGTGTGTGAAGAGCAATCGATTAGCATCAGATCCGAATCCCTTGTGGCACGATAATATATGATACTTACTGACGCCGCCATGGTTATACTGGGAAATAAATCCTAAAAGGTTGCTAATCAAGGTGGCCTTGGCTTTCAGTGATCCTGTAAATGTTAGATTCGATGGCTGATGATGATCAGAGATTGGAACTTGACAGAAAACCCAAGGGGACAAACTTTTCTCGCACATCCATACCTTTCCTTTAGATCACTGTAGGTATCCCGATGACCTTCGCGTCCCACTCGAACAATTAGAGACTTGCCCGAGAGTGCGCAGGCTTGCTATCCTCGCTAGCCCATTACCACGCCCACCAACAGTTACCTAACAGGTCCTCGATTAACGCCTTACTCTCGCTCTTGGAAAACGCGCCACTGGATTTGGAGGTACCTTGCATCTCTAGCGAGGTCGCCAGTCGGCTTTGGCCGACTACCCGAGCCCGAGGTGAGGGATTGCTCAATAAACACTGAATCCGCCATGTCGAAGGAAATTGTTCCTAAATGATCTTTCCTTGTTCCACCGAGGGGATATGCTCGCACAAATGTAAGTCTGCCGGCTTCTCAAAGCTCAGTCGTACCTACTTACCGTCAATCATTTCAGATACGAACACAAATATCCAGCGGGTACTCAACCTGGTTCACACGAGCACTTCAAGACTCAGATAGCCCTTTGCTGACGATCAGCTATGCACTCCGTGTCAACTCGTCGAAAGTTTATTCTGCAGCTTCTGTCAGCCAAGGAATGTGGGCTGTCTGAACGACGATCTACGTGATTGCCGGCAATAGCCCTACAGTCATCTGCGGGTACTGAGTCATCAGCCTGCAGAAATATCGAACTGACTATCATTCCAAAGTGGGCAAGTCCAAAAATCAAGCCCCGGACGGTACGTCTCGCAGGTTGCTGGAAGTTATTAGATTCGTGCTTTCCCATCGACCAAGCATCGCGTGATCGAGGGAGGCCCCTTTTTCGCTACGTAAACAAATCAGCGTTTTGATAGGTGATGCAGAAGATGAACGCCATCATTACCGGGTCGTAGGTTCTCGCTGCCTTTCTAGACGAGAAGAGGAGTTCAGGCGATCAACCCAGCGTTACTAGCCCTTCGGCTTTCCGGAAGGATTCAGTCGGTTACAAATTTTGTCCTACAAGCATGCCGATTAGCCATCTCTCGTTTCCGCCTTTAAATAGATTACAAGTGGCGGGCCTCCTCGGAGAACCCGCGGCTGTGCAGTCAGGATTAAGACGAACTCTTCCTCGAGCTTTGCGACAAAGAATTGCTCGAGAAGAATGGCCTACCATCTGGGAGCCTAGGTCAGCGTCGCCGCCAAGTCAACTTGAGTCAAGTAAGTCAAGTTGGCCCCCAACTTGACTTGCTTGACTCCTCACCAGCCCAAACTTACTTGAACTTAACTTACTCGGTTCAACTTGGCAAACTGGCCTAGTGTGGCAGTGAGAGTCGCTTTCTGACCCTAATTGGCTCTATTTGATCATCCGAGCTCACTGCTGTCCTCGCGGCATTCTTTCCCAATGGGATCCGCGAGGAGATTGCCAAACCGTATGCCGCGAGTCCGGCTTCAATTCTTGAAGCACTGTAAGAACTCGAGGGCAATCTGTGGCGGCGCCTGATATTCGCTCTTCGTCTTACACCACCGCCCAATGGGTTCATCCGTGGCCTCAAGCTTTGCCTTGTAGTATTTGTTAAGGTCTTCGAGCAAGAAACCTGGCTCCTAATGCTGCTGTAGCATCCGGCGCCTCTGAGCATCTAGCCAACCCTTCCAAGGTATACCAACACTCGAAGTGGTCCTTGTAGTCCCTCTTAGCATCGCGGATTCATTCGTGTTGAAAATCTGCATTCTACAGACCTTCCAGATACGTCATCAAGTACTCGCGATGTAGGATACTGGAGGTCGCAAATAAGGGCGAGTCAGCAAGCTTAGTGTAGTAGATATTGAGCTCAGACCAGGTGCATTGGATGGAAGCAGAGATATAGCGGCCTTGGCGGCAGCGATGCCCTCTCTTTTACTTACATCACAGGCGAAAGGGCAGGTGTATTCATCTGGTATAGAGGTAAGTAGGTTGCGTAGGGCATCTTCGCTTAATTGTGACTGTTGATACTGTTGAAGGCGGTGGCTAGGGCAAGTGATGTTAACCTCGTAACCCTCGAGCTAGGCGGGTAAGTTGCTAGACCGGACTGGGCGCCCTCGCCTGTTGGCGGGCGACGATGGGCTCTGAATTGTATCATCGTCAGTATCCTATCTGTATGGTCTGGTGCTTACGAATTGACCACGGTTTCGGCTGTACTTGGGTCATAATGCTACTTTCAGACTTTGAGATGCTCGAGAAGCTAGGTATTCTATCCCTGTCAGAACCTTCCAAGGTTTTCCGAGTTTACTGCGTTTACCTTGCCTTGTGTCTACATCGTTAATTTGTATGGGGGCTCAAGGATATGCATGGTATCACTCAGAAGCTTTCAATCGTCAGGTTCAAGATGATATTTCCTGAAGGGGTTGCTACCTTATTGTGCCTCTCCAGCAAGGAAGCCGACGATGTCACGCCGCCTCCGCATAACTTACTCAATCAACAGGCAGGTTGAATCCAACTTAGTCTCGTTGTTGGTGACTTCAAGCTCAAGAGCAGTCTTCAGGGTTGGATTCGGCTTCAAGCTGCGCTGCAACGTCCACCAATGCCTTCGACCGCTGCGGCGACGCTCGAATGTACCTGACGATGTTATAGCTCTTTATGATAGGGCTATTCTTGCGCTATTACTGGAAGTCAGCTTCAGCATCGCCCATATTAACTTCACCATCGAAGGCATCAACCCCGAAGCATGAGAGGAAAGCTTTGGCGATGGGGGCGAAGATATGGCCAAAACAGTGTACCCAGTGGGCCTTGGTTTCATCCACATCTATTAGTAGGCCTAACACTTTGTAGAGAGCCTCCATGGTTGTATTGTTGTTCGCTGCAGTATCCGATATAGCAGTCTTCGCATGCCGGTTAGGAGAGGTTCAGAGATCGAAGGAGGTAAACTATTAAAAAGACATCCTTTAAGTCAGCTGGAGCCCTTCTTTCGTCGTCTTCTCGAATAGCTTTGACAGCTTCTCTGGGAAAGGTCCACCCAAGGGCCAATTGACCCTCCAGGCTCGAAACGGACAGATTGAGCAGTTCTATCATGTATTTATTCGAGAAGTTGAGAAAGGCTGGTCGGCGTCGATGATATACGCCAGGCCATAGTTCTTCGGCATGTGCAGCGCTTGCTTCCGTCATGGGCTCGAGCCAGGGGCGCTTCGAGGCGGTCACTTGAAGGTCGAAGGCGGAATCGTGGTCATCGGCGGCATTGGGGTCACCTAGAAGGATCCTGTGGTTACTAAGACCGTCAGTAAGACCTGAGATGGAGGAGGGATAGATACTCTCTAAGATGTGCTAATGCTGAGGTCGAGGCTTGATGTTGGAAGAGCATAGGGCTCCCATCTTGCCACGTGCGGCTTAGTAGTGTCATCGGGGTTTAATTCAAGCAAAAAGACCCCGTAGTCCTTAATCCAAATCATCCGGAGCTACCCTCCCTTCTTGCGGGTCTTCTCTTCTAGTATATGTAGCCGGCCCTTTACATTAGAACGCGAGAGCGATTGCATGTCGTCGATTGCGGGTAGGCCTCAATTGATAGCTCGTCCAGCTGCTGGGCTAAAGTTTTGCGTGCCTGCGCTTGGCGACGAAGGGGGTGAAGGCGTACGGCGCGGGGGTGCTCTCTGGAATGCTCTGAGGCGTCGTGAAGGGCGAGGGGGTTCTTGGGCTTCGTTATGACGGCCTAGATGAAGCATCAGAGTGCGAATAGCATCAACTGGGGCGGAACTGACTGTGGCGGAGGTAGTAGCAGTAGAGTGGCATCAAAAGACCTAAGGACGAAGGAGCTCATGGCTGAAAGCGCGAAATCCGTGGAATTTTGTGATGTGTTGACTCGGGCAGCGCCTGAGCCACGGCTCGTGGCCGGCTCGTGTAATACGCTCCAAAACACCAAAAAAAATGGCGATCATGATGTAAAAGGGACACTGTTTCGGTCTCATGTTGGATCGAGAGTGGAAACTGTAGCAAAATACGGAAAACATCAAAAAATATGTAACGCCTCATACAAGTCAAGCTACCGGGGGGCCATACTTAACTTACTTGACTTGTTTGTGTCAACGAGCCCAAGCTTACTCAAGTCGACTCGGCTTGACGGCAGCGCTGGCCAAGGTCGTCTGGAGCCCGTTATCAATCAAAAGAGCGTGCTACATGACCACCAGGGTTGGACATCTATCGAATGTGAGTTAAATCGATAGAGTCATTCGACGCCAAGTCACGAATGTCGAATCGAATTTCTTGGCGTTCGATTCGGTCCTATCGTATTAAGAAGCCCGTCGAGCGATCTTACGCGGCTGAGCATAATTGGTATCTTAATGGCCAGGGTGCGGTGTGGGTGCTAAGATCAGTTAGCCAGTACATCCAAGCACCCCGAGATTTCCAATATAAACCAGGTCTCTTGCAGCTGCAGCCATCATCCTCTATGACAACCCACAATTGGCTGCTTTATAAAATTTCAATGCCAATCTACTGAATGGGGCCTTTAACCAATCTCCATGGCGACCATGTTGCGCGTATGAGAGAGGCTAGAGAACGTGTCAACTCGGCTGTAAAATGCGGCTAGAGAAGTTAAGAGGTACTAGGGCCTTCATAATAGAATAGGTGAGAACCTTAGTATCCTCCATCATCTGGGTACAGGGTAGGTCCGCCCCCGAGCTTACTCCGACATGCGCGACGGGATCATACTCAATGCATGTCGATTATTCGTAGAATGAAAGGAATGCGATAGAGAGGGCGGTGGGGGGTGGGAAGCCTATCCAGATTTAGATCGTTTATTAGTGCAGGATGTATGATGGCACCGCTGAGATGCCAGATGAGGGAGTGAGATAATGGCGATGGCTCAGTACATTCGAGGGTTGGGATCTACATACCTTCACTGCCGCTGCTAAGCCACAGTGGTAACGAATGGGTTGATGCAATTGCGTCGCTGAAGGAAACGAGGGATATCTGGTCAGATCAGCTTAGAACTCGTTTTTAGCCAATGGACTTATGCTCCGAGACATCTCTTCCGAAGTCACCAGTTCTTCTGACGCTATTCTCCCTAAACCTGGATTAGTTCGTCATGCGTTCGATCGAATTGGAGTCGAATTTTGAGTATACGGGGACCGCACTCAATTAGATGGATGTCTGACTCTCTTACGGTAATATGATGTTGGGGTGAGTTGTTTGCGTTTTCCCAGAGCTAGCTCTACGGCGCAAGTACATGGTCCTGCCACTGCCTAACCGTACCGCCGCCTTTGGGAATGTCTTGAAATAAGAGGCCGATCAGCTTCACAGATCCGGCTACTGACACGCATTCGAGGTTTCTGCCGAGGTGATTGAACGGAGACGGTCTGGTGATGAGTTTTGCCACCTAGTAGTGTTGGAAGACTTGCAGGAAGACGGACAAGCCTTTAACAGCATCTCTGATACTAACCGGGACTTTTATTTACGAAGATACTCCCACAACAATAAATTTGAACCTTCCGTATTAGGGGGGTTTTGGGGGAGAGGGGATCTTGGTGTTTCTACTTACTTTCTTGGTTTTACATTTTAATGGTCGGACCGGTAAGGTCACAAGAAGGTAATGAGGAAGTCAGCCGCCGCGTCGTTAGGGATACTAGGTCTTGGTAAAACACCTTACACATTTCTTGTCTTCTTTACGTGCGTGGCGAGATCATGGACCCTGAGTTGCCTTCCAACTTGTCTATTTCTTCCGAATTATGGCACTGGACCATGTAGGGAGAGACAGCAGTGTCCTCTTGGTAACATCGCCCCCTTTCGCTTTCGCAAACGGTGGTAATGAAAGCTGCGACCCGTAGAAGAGGACTGAGAGAATAGTTTCCCTTCCAACAAGGAGAGGGGAGAAGTAAGGTAAAATAAAATGATAAAAAAAAAAAAAAGATAAGAGAGAGAGAGAGACAGAGAGAAAACGGGAGTTCAAAGGGCGTCTAGTAAGTCAAAAGACCAATAGAATTAGGTCCCTCCTAAGTTGAAGTAAGGATTTTCCAAACTCGTATCGCTTGATCCGAAGCCTTGGCTGGTGAAAGCGAAAGAATGCAATGCACATGCTTCTTGAAGGTAAAGCAAAGCATTCTCCCAGTCTCCTCCCCAACCGCTCCAAGAGGTAAGAGCAAAAACCTGTCCGTCTCGTCAGCGAGCGAGTTGGGCTCGTTGTCTAGCCTTGGTGATCAGGATGAACTGAGTAAGAAATGTGTAGTCCTGAGGAGCCAAAGGCTTCTGTCGCTCCTACCCTTGACTTCAAGGGAATCAAGGTCAGACTTCGCTTGTTGTTGATCATCATGCTTCCTCAATCAGCTGGTCGAACTTGTGAGACGTCATTTGACAAGCCTTCAATTCGAAATCAGGATGAAGTCACATTGATCCTCGGATACACTCTGAGGAGAGGAAGCGAATGTTGGGGACAAGTCCGAGCAGGTATATTTATAGTGAAATCGCCAGCCATTTTTAGGACACTTCACAATGAGGCGAAACTGACTGTGTATCTTGTTGTGGGGTGGTGTAAATTGGACTTCAACAGCCGGTGCATCCTCTTTTCAGACGACGGACTGAAACGGCCCCCGGCTACATGTTCAAAGAGTAGTTCTCGGCTGCTGTGCCTGGATTGGGATTTGCGACCACCCAATCCGTTCACCCCAATAAGCGAGTGTCCCTCCTCCCCTTGAGATTTTGTTCCTACCATTCTTTCCTCCCCGCTGCCGCCACTGCCCTTGTCACCATCTGCCTTGGTCTTTCAATCAGTTTTACGCCCACTATTTTCACCTGGCTGTTCATCAACATTGTCTTCGTGAGAACTGGTGACTTGCACAATTATGACGGCCGCCAGTGTCTTGGGCCGTGCCCGGCACTCATTGGAAGGTTACTGGGAGTTGCTGACGTCTGACAAGAAGACACAATATCTTTTGATATGCTCGGTGTACCTCTTAATCTTTGCGTACCATACCCGGCGCAGCCTGCCAGTCTACCATGCCAAATTTCGCAAGCAAAGCTCTTCGTCACTGGTACTACACATCCTAGCCGGTTCGTTCGAGCTTATACGATATTACACCCGAGCTGTTGACGGGGATGTGGTTCCAGAAGTCCTCGACACGGTCGCATGCTTCGCCCAGGCATTCACAACTCTACGCCTCTCAAAGACCTTGTTGCGGGGCGACATAACGACACGACCGTCTTACCAGGCTCCCGCACTGGTCTCAACATAATGACCCTCTATCGATGCAACAACCTAATCCCGTCGATAGGTCATGGACCTCCGAAGCCTCCATGTCGATATGGGAAAGAACTATGATGTGCATGTTGCTCTGGCTAGGGCTGGCTAACCTAGAAGCGATCAAAGAGCATGACCGTTCTTCAAAGCCACCCCGGCCTGTGAACGACGAGTACGTCTAGGAAGGAATGTGAGGAAGGGAGACGTAATGGTTGGGAGGCGGCGAACGAATTTCTCCGTTGCGCGCGGACATAAAGATAGGCAAAAGCAAAGTTGGGGGAAAAAAGCAAGGTAGCCCGCTAGCACTTGTCTTTTGTGAATGAACTCGGCCGATAAATAGTCACCTCTTTTACAAGAAAAGCATAGGTTTCCTGGAGGCCTGGCACATATTGTGGTAATCCTCCGTTCCAGGAATGGTATCAATGGCATCCAATCGGAGTCCGCGTAAAGAAGAACTCGCAAATCAAATGGGTTGTTTGAATAATTGATCATTCGGGAAAAAAACACGGTTTTCCACTACGTGTTGAACAGAATAGCGTGAGCTATAGATTGATGTAGAACAAATAACGGAAGCTTATGATGGGGCACAATAGATATTTGGGATTTAAGATGAAGTGAAAAACTCGGGAAATGTATATATTGTTTATGAAGATCAAGGCGATGATGCCTTCTCATGCCTGCAGCCCTAATGCCACACTTCAACTTCGAGGCTTCTATTGGAGTTATTGAAGCTCCATTTTATCAACCCCTCTAGTCACCAGTGGTAAATCGCGCCGCTTCAATTCAAACAGGAGCTGGAAAACTTGGTCAGGTACATGTTCAAGGAAGAAGTCCACCCCAAATCCTCTGTCTCCTGCCAAGATGCTAACGTCTCGACAATATCTTTGCTCACATAGCCATTCAAACCATCGCAAACCCTCTCCCGCTATCTGTCGTGCGGCCAGGTTGCCAAAGTACTCCTTCTCGCCCTCAAAAAAGAGCGCTTCTGCTCCTCATCCTTGCGTGCGAGCAAAGCCTGCCGCTCTGGGGCTTGCATAAAGGCCGTCAACGATGGGCAGCAGTTGATCCGGAATTGGCCGAGAGACACCACGACAAAGGGAGGCGCAATGGCCATCGTTAGTCGATCTATCAGCAGAACCCGCCGGACCTTAATCTGAGGTGTATGTTTGAGCATCAAGATCACCCCGGGCAGTCCCATGCTCCAGATTTACTATGGATTCTTTCGTTCGCTTATCAAAATAATGGATCGTGTACGGTACAAGGTATTCGGTTTTGGCTGTGTGTCCCTTGGATTGATGGTCTTTTTCCTACTCAGCGGCCCTCCTGTGTTGATGAAGGAAGTAGCTGGGTTGGGGTGCAACAACCCCCTAGATGGCACCGCGTGCCGTCTCTCAGTGCGTTTTCTCCTTCCCAATAATGTTGACGTGTTGCTCATAAAATTGGAGCATCTGGGTCGTGTCAATACGGAAACCGACAAGCTGATGCTGTGACAAAGGGAAGGACTACCTTCTGGGGACACCTCTTGTAGATGATCTGCGTCTCATGCTTGGTCTTCTGGCCATTCTTCCAAATAAGATAAACGATTAGCTTCCCATTGTCGTCCTCCTCGCAAGCGTCAATCGTCTCAATCTCATCCTCCCACGACCCCGAAGGAGGATCCCACCGCTTCGCAGTTGCAGATACCGTCCCATCGGCAACGTGCGCCTCGTTTCGTCGCAATCGTTTGGGCATCGTGCCGGGGGTGCCATTCGTCGCCCGTCTTCGCTTTTTAGTTTTGGCAGCTCTGTCTGCTTCCTTGAAGATCTTGTCTCTTCCACCAATCTTACCAAAATAGTCGTTGAGAATATCGGCGCCCGATTCCCTTAAGAAAACGCGCTAATTAGGAAACTACAAGATGAAGCAGAGGTGCCAAGGACATACTTGAAATTATCCTCCGGTTCCCACGTCAAGTCTTTTTTCCTCTCATATCCTTCCCACTTAACCTGAAATTTGAGACTACCCTAGAAAGACGGCAACCACGTACACTGTTAAGTCGGACGCAGAATGCTCACATCTTTATCGATAGCGTGGTTCTTGATCGTCTCTACAATGAAACTGAGATTCGTGAGTACCTTGTGAAGCTTGTTGCAGACAAGAAACTGTTGAAATGAGAAGATTCAAGTTGCTTGATTCATACTAAATGAACAGTAGGAGAACTACTATTTATGTACAGGCACGATCTCTGTGGAATGTTCCACCTTCTTCCACACCTTGCCACCGACTTGGTCGCCTCACATTTGTGATCTCCAACAGAAACTCACAATCCATCTTCGAGGACGCCGTCAACTTCCTCTTTATCGTTATCGTTCCCAGTGACGCCATCGGCAGTTTCGGCCTCGTCCCGGTTGGCAACCAACAGCCGCCTGTTTGAGGTTGACCTTTGTCTCCCAAGAGTGGGGGCCGTAAACTTGCCCTAATTTAAAGATTTGTGACCGCTAGGTGCTGCAGGATATTAGATCTCGTCTTGTCCGGCGTGCGGCAGGAGCTGGCGTTGCGTTGGCGGAATTGGGTTTGGACTCCTTTGGAGCGTAAACGCGATGCGCTCTCCATTTTGCATTGTAGCGAAACGCTTGGGAGAGGTCGATGAAGGGGATTCTAAGGAGACAGAATCTTACCTAAAGGCATCCTGGAAATGTATGAACTACGCGACTTTGGAATATTGCGGTGCCTCCCAAGATGAAGCTCCCAATACTTGGGTTTGTTATTCAGAGGCCCAGCCGCTGGGGACACAATAAGAGCCACGTGGTAAAAAAAAAAAACAAGGGATTCACGCAAAGTGGCAGCCACAAGAATGAGGGAAGCACCTTTCCAGATCTGGGCAAGGCGGTGCTCAATGTGGCGCACCCTCGAGTAACCCAGCCACAACATCCAGCAGGTTGTGTCGATGTTCAACTCTCCCTTGGCCAATGAATCATTTTAATTTAAGGTTGAGCTCAATGCTGTCAAGTAAGAATTCAAACCCAGAGCGGGTTTGGTAGCTGGTCTAGAGAAGAAATGATTGCCGTCATCTCAAGAGCCCAAGACCAAATGCCATCCCTACCATCTAGTGATCGGAGTAAATGGCACGCCATCAATCAGATGGAAGCTGATAATAGAACTTGTGGTTCGAAGTGACTCTACGCTGCCGACTGTACTAAGGACTGCTTGTGTTTCATTAAACTACATACCTTTTGTCCGTGCTCAGGAAACGTGTGGAAGAAATCCCTACTCACCGTTCGCATTTGCTGACCATTTCCCTGCAGCGTAAACCAAATATAAGACGGGCGGGCCTTTGTTGTGTACGTAGAGTAATTGTGCTCCAGCGTAGTTTCGCACGGACTCCCACCCAGGATGTCTACGCCAGCCCCTTATCCACACTAAAGCATGCAGCAGCGAGATTGAAGCAGCGAGATTGATAAAGATTTAACTCGCACATGGCCTGCTATTTTTAGGTTGAGAAGTTATGAGCAATTTGGCTGGCCTTTTGATGTGAAGGATGCATCTTGACACTGAGTGGCTGCAACGCGAAACCGGTTCAACAGACATCAATGAGGACTCAACTTGCAGCCGCCTCCTTTCTTTTACGAGATTCGTGTATAGCTAACACGGAAAACTAGATTGCGTATCGTACCTACATGATCCCCGAAATATCTCGGGCTATCAGAACTGATCCTTATATCCGCACTGGCCCTGGCATCCCAGCCAGCATCTGTACCACTCGGTTACTCGACTCCGGCTCCAACGCCAAGATATCGATTCGAGGCCGTTATCATCGCGCGAGCAAACGCCATATGACAGGCAGACTACCGAACCCGATGGCCCATCTCTTCAAGCGCAAGAGCAGGTAGGCGATAAACACGGCCTCCTGCAGGCGAAGGAGAAACGGAGGACTGTAGGATGAGCATGCTGAGGCCGGCAAGGGAAGGCGAAAGTACCTGCAGAACATTCTTCGGCAATCTTAGCCACAGTCGCAATGGAAATATAAGCTCCCCCTGAAACGTTTGAGGCGTGAGCTCATGCAGCGCAAGCGAGCATGAAGAGAACTTGCCAGTCGAGCCAGCTATATCTCCCCCTGGGGCATTGAACGAATGGACTCTTCCATCACTCGTTGACGGACCTTGCTTCGCACCTGTCGGCTTGACATGTTTTGGTACGGTCGACTGTATAGCACCTGTTCATGCGATATTGGCTCCAAGGCTATGAAAGGGCCGGGATCTGCGCCTCGACGAGAGCGATCGACTTCCACCCGACGGCGGAAACGTCCTGCCTCATCGAAAAAGCCATATACCTGTCCATTGGAGCCTCTCGCATGACCTATTGGAATATTCTGGTATCTTATCGACTCTGGTACCATCGTGCAACCTGGGCCTTTGCCCCCCTGGTTGATTTTGTTCCTCGGCCCGGATCCTTGCGGTGGAGCCGGATGGGCTTGTTCTCCCCGGATTTGTGGACTCTGCCAGTGGTTGTGGTAATGTCTGACGTTGAATTCTTATCCGTCGCGTGATCTGGCCGTCGCGGGAACGCCCCGAGGTAGACAACGTCGTCCGTGGATTCTTCTGCAGCACACGATTCCTTTGGCGAACATATCGGGGTCAGAATGCTGGTAGCGGCTTCTTGTTTCGAGGACTGAAGGCAAGGGTCACGGCTCATTATGTTATGATGTTCAAGCCGGTGGCTGTCAATAGGACTACTTCCTCTTTTTAGGGCAGCCACCACATATGAAACCTTCCTTGATGCCGGAACCTTTGTATTCTTCACAATAATCTGAGCCTTCAGGCATGAGGGATGTGGGCCCATATTGAAAGATGGCTGAATATATTTATGTAAAAGAAATTTGGCTACTCAGTCTTGCTGTGAAGAAGAGAGCAGTACTTTGCCGACCTGATTGATTGATTGATTGATTTTATCCTACGCGGTTGTAATCGTCTATACGATTATGCCCGGATAGCGGGGTCCGGCGAACAACCGAAGCCCCTCGGATCAGTGGGCCAGACTTCGTCCTGGGGCCACGGGGTCGCCATGATGCCTAAATTGCACTGGGCGATGAGACTGGCACTGGGCTATCCAATTGACCTTTCGGAGTGGTGTTGCGGCGCTGCAAATGGCTGTTGTTTCAAAAATTTCGTTCTCACTAGTAATATTATTTCTTCATCAGGTCGAAAATACAGTGTAACTTCTGTTAGGTAACCCTAGTCGTGTCACGTGAGCCGCAGCTTTTGGGGTTCTGGCTCAGTTCTCCCGCAGATTACGCCGTTGTTCCTACCTACCTCTTGCGTATAAGATATCGCAGGCCGCGGCTTGTCGCTCAAAGACAGCTTGGGCAAGGCTCGGGTCAGACACGATCGTCGCTCTTTATTCTTGTACTTTATTTTCAGCTCGCAAACCTTTTTTTTTTTTCTTCTTCTACCCTCGGTCTTCTTTCCTTCCTCTTCGCCCTTCCCGCGACTTTCTCTACTCCTCGACTCTCTACTCCTCGACGCGGTCATACCCAACCGCCTCAAATCGCTACAATGAGCAATCGAAAGCGATCGCGCTCCATTGCGGAGGAGAACCGCGCAGAGTGCCCCTTCACCATCTCGTACGCGAACAGCCCATCGCGCACCGAACACGAGCGACATAAGAACAAGAAGCGAAAGCGCGATGGCCAGGATGACGACAAGCGGATTCAAATCCAGATCTCGCCCTTTTCGCCCATCGGCACCTTCAAGACACACGACACCATGGATCTATACTATACCGTGGAGCCTTTCAAGCGATGGCAAGACATGACGCGCTACAACTGCTTCGTCCGTAAGTATCCGAGGGAATCTATCCTCAAAAGTAAGGGGCTGACGAATGACACTTGGTAGTAAACGGCATTAAATACTATAGCGAAGGCTTCGTCTTTATGGCCAACGAGGCCACCATCGAGCGACAGCGGGCCGTAGGGAACATGGGAAATGTCGGTCCTCTCAAGAAGTCCGACGACGACTGGGTGGCACGCATCCTTGAGATCCGAGCCGCCGACGAGCACCATGTTTATGTGCGCGTTTACTGGATGTACTGGCCCGATGAGCTCCCTTCCGGAACACTTGACGGCAAGAAGACGGTCCAGGGTCGCCAGCCGTACCACGGACAGAACGAGCTGATCGCATCAAACCACAGTATGTTCTAGAAGCTCCACGCAAATCGCAGCGCAGCTAACCGACTACAACCAGTGGATGTAATCAACGTTATCAGCATTACACAGCCCGCTACCGTCAACCAATGGGTCGAGTCGGATGATGAGGAGATCCGGGACGTGTTGTATTGGCGTCAAGCATATGACTGCCGCAACTCGCAGCTCTCGGTACGTTGCGCGATATCCGCATCAAACTTGCAATGGTCTAATAGTGCCTAGTCTGTTGATCTTATATGCAAATGCCAAACTCCCGCGAACCCCGACAAGACTTTGATAGGATGTACCAGCTCGGAGTGCGGGAAGTGGATGCATCGCGAATGTCTGAGCCACGACGTCCTCATGCGGGTTTTCGAACGGCTGGGTACCACCAAGCCTCACCGAACCGAAGGAACAATTGTTAAGGAGGAGAAGACTAACAAGGCAACGTGCCCTCCCTCGCCGACAGGTGCTGAAGAGAGAGAGACCCAGCCAACGATGGATGTTCGCTCTGGGGAGGCCCAGGATAACGTCCACGCAAAAAAGACAACACGGGAAATCCCTCGAAACACCGACACCTTAACCCCTAGACCGATGCCCTCGAGAACAATTAACACATCGGCCAAGAAGGGTCGCAAGAAGAAAATGGACTACAAGCCATACCAAGGACTTTTCGAGGCAACCCTGAAGATGAACGAGGGTCCGACAGTCTGGGAGATCCGGGATCTTCGCGAGAACGTCACGGGCGGCGAGAAGACCTGGACCGAGAAGGCCTACTGTCTGACGTGCGGTGTTGTCATCGACTGAGCATACCGCCACGGGGATGTGAGATTATGTCGGAGGATTTCCCTTGCTTGGGCTTATTGGCCTCGAGGGGAGCGATGCAACCTTGAATAGATTGGTTGGGTTCGTTTGGAAGAGCCGCCATCCATTGTTGATGCCATTAGCAAGCAACAAGGAGCACCAAGCCGAATCACCTAATCGACTAAGGTTTATTTGAACCGCTGACTTGTTTGATTTCTTTTGTACCGAGCTCAATTCTTGGCGATTCGTCCACTGATGGATATTCGGGGCGCGGCGTTGGAGGCCAAATAGGCTGTGGTGCGTTTTGAGGGATGCGTGTGATTTGGTGCTTTCTTATACATGGGACCGACGGTAGGGGTTAAAAAGTTAAACAGAGGACAGGTTGTCGGCTTTCCTCTATAATAGAGATTTTGAACACAATGGCCACTACGTGGTGAGCTGCTTAATGTACGATCAGAGTGGTGATCAAGATGCATCCTTTATGCCCGAGGAGTACCGGCAACAACGGCGGATCATGAGCTCATCAGTTAGGCTCATTAGTCAATACCACCTTTATTAGGAAAGATAAGTACGGTGAAGAAGGCTATTTCTTCTGCTTCCCAGGCCTCTCCTGTCGCACTCGTCGCTCGTTCCGCCTCAAATTTGGTCTAGTAGAGATCGACCCAGCATGGACAAGAGGACAGACATTTCCCGGTTCTTATCGGGGCTATAAGCGACGTCTTTACCGTCTACACTGCAAAGGACTTCCCAGTGTTCAGACCGTATGACTAAGGTGGTCCGATCTGCTGATGGCTGGGATGTTGATACTATGTAAGGAGCTGTGCTCCTCTCAGATACATGTAACTTAGACCTTTCAACAAGATATCACCTCCCACTCCCGCAATATTGCTTCATCACCCAGGTATGCAAGCCAGCCCGAGGTTCACCAAGCGCCTGAAGGAGCAAGGGTGTATTATCTCAATCAAGAAGGGCAACGGCAGGTCGAAGAATGCAAGAGGTGGTCACGACGACGCGAGTGATGGCGAGCCAGATGATGGCGAAATACTCTGCCGAGGTAAGAGGAGGAGGTGCCGAGATTAAGTTAATATCAGGCAGGTAGGAGAATTCTTTCCACCATTTGGAATGGTTGAAGGATACATACATATTGGATATATGCAAGCATATTCACAAGCAACTTGTCAAATCGAGTTGACAGGTAAAATCGAGTGAGAACAGGTTTCCAGGAGATACATTTGGCCCTTGCGCACATGGTGCTTCGTCGTCAACTCCTAGCAACGACGGCAAAAGTCATCGACGGCGAACGTGATCCTCAATCGAAGGGAAACGTTGCACGACGTGGCCAGCACGAAGAAGTAATATGAGAAGCCTTACGTAAAGAACATTAAGCGGGGTAGATGGACTGGGCAGGGTGCCGCTCCGAAGACCTCGTGGAAACGAACTAGGAACTCTTGTCTCCCGTTCAGTTTATAGCCTAGTCTAGGTAGGCTCGGTGAGGACCCAAGAGAGGGATCAGAGCAATCCAATAGAGATGACACAGCAGTAAAATAACGCAACTAAACTAGTCTTATTTCGCCACTACGAACCAATTTACAGTGTCCAACGCTTGTAGGACGTGGACCGGGTGATGAAAGCATGGGCAAAAGCCCATCACCCCAGATGGGAAGTCGTAGTCGCTCAAGTGGTATGTTTGTCCTCTATCGATGAATCTCTATTGCCACTCAGCTAACCCCGGCACAGGGTGGCCCACAGGCTACCAAGACGGCTGACAGCGGTCTCTATGTCGTGCTGGGGGCTCATGAGTTCCCGGCCTCAGGCAACTTTGCCGGTACCTGGAAAACCAAGTCGCCAGGGGACACTGTCATAGCCGCCTAGGAGCGGTACAAGAAGGCGACTTTAAGGGAGGACAGCGGGGTCAGCATAGACGAGGATGACTCTTCAAGGTCGACAGCCTCTCCTTGCAGCCCGTGGAAACCAGCCACAAAGAGCATCGAGACTCCAAAACAAGATGGCAAAGAGGCGTCGAGAAAGGGCATTGGCACTGCAAAACGCAGCAGGGTTTCTTTCCCTATGGTTCGCTCTTCTCAGCAGAGCGCCAAAGAGTCTGAGGAGAGTCCCCTTGGTACTCCTTGGGCAAAGCCATCGCCTTCACAGCCCGAACGGGAGCGGCAGTCCAAGAACAGCTCCAAGTCCCCTGCTGCCAGCAGTCAGAGAACTCCCAAGACCAGGGCCACCAGTTTTATACTATATTAATTGAATTGTTTTTTTAAAAATTATTATATTATTTTAACAAAGCTAGCTTATTAAAATTAGTATTTTTAAAGAGGCTTTTTATCATCTCAAGGCCTTTATTAAACCTCTAGAAAATTAATTTAATAACTTATAATTGCTTGATATTATTTTAAACAAAACTATGAGAATTAAGACTTAAAAATGATTTATTAAAATATAAAAAGATAGTTAATTTAAATATCTTAAATAATTTAATAATAATAAAATATGAAATACATATAATATTTTATAAGTAACAAAAAATAAATTATAAAATCTTTTACATTATATAAAATAAATAATAATTAAGAAGTATGTTAATAATAAATAAATTATAAGAACAATAAAAATACAACTTTGATATAGTTATATTAAAGTTTAATAAAAAGTTTTTTTAATTTTATTACATATAAACAAGAGATTTCTCTTTACAAAAAAAGACTTAATGTTTTTATTGTATTTACTTATTTTATTTTATATTAATAGTTATTATTATATTATATTATAATACTTTACTTGACGTTATATTAATGATTTTTTTGTTAAACCTTAAATTATATTTAAATTATATTTTTATTTCTCTTATTTCTCTTATAATTTATTTATTATTAAAAAGCTTATAAATAATTATTTTTGTTTAACGCACTTGATATACAAGTTGTTACGACCCCGCGGTTACGTCACGTGGTCTCCACAAATCCCCGGACCCAGCTCACCTATCAGACGCTGGACCGACGCTACACTGGAACGACGTCGGTCCAGGACCGATGCGAGCCAGGAACGACATCGTTCCAATTCACGATCGGTCCAAGTAAACCACACAAGTATATAGAATACGTTCATTGCACTTTCTTATGTACCAGCTACCTCAGCTATCAATACAACTTGGTTACACTCAATACCCTTGAGCACATTACCAGACGTGACATCCCCGTTCAAGACTACGCGACTATCCCCACTGCCAACATAAACCCAGCACGACCGGTTTATCCCTTGGATCCTACCGTACCGTCACACAAGTGACGCAGTCAAGTGAGCGACGCACCTATACTGTGCATTAAAAATACGGAATCTTAAGCTTAATAAAAATAGCTATAAAATAGTTAGAAACTTAAAAATAGTGTTTCTAGCTATTTAATTAGTAAATAAGCTATATATAATTTTTTAGATTTTTAGAAAAGTTCCTTTATATAGAAAGAGCTATTTATACAGTGCGAATATGGTTTCTTTAAATAGCTTACTAAGTAACTTTCTTAGAAGTCTATAGAAAATATATCTTATTTTTACTAGATAGTAAAGCTAATGTATAGTCTCTAGCTATTTTAGGCTTAATTCGGATTTTTAAGAATTTTTTAAACCTTTTTTAAAATAAGGTATAAATACTGAGAAATTCTAAAGTGCGTCGCTCGCTTGACTGCGTCGCTCGCATATCAAGTACGTTATATATATAGCTCTTTTATATTTTTATCTTTATTATAATACATTTTATTTATATTATGTATAATAATATATTCATCTTACCTTAATCAATTATAAATTATTACTTTTTTATTCTTTAAAGAGATTAAAAGGCTATTTTTATATCTCTTTTTTTCTCTTTTTTTCTTTTTTATAATTATATAGACTTTTAGCTTTTTTTACATATATTATTTTATTTTTTAATTTTTGTTTTTACTTTTTTTAAGCTTAATTTAAACTTATTATATTTATTACTATTAATATTAAAAATGGTCTTTTTTTCTATTTTAATCTGAAGGTAGAAATAATACTCTTTAGGGCTATAAGGCCTTAAAATAGAATATAACCTAAAGGGTAAAACTCTCATCTTTACTATATATATATATCATTAATTAATAGACTCTTTTTAATAAGTTTTATCTTTATTATATGTATATAATAATTAATATTTAGGCCTTTAATGAAATATATTATTATTTTATACGTTATAATTAGTATTATTATAATTATATAAATAATACTAAAAAGCATTAATATATAAGTGCCTTTTTATCTATTTGTATTATGTTATTTCATATCTTTTAAGGCTTTTTATTTTATTATTTTTACTTTTAAACTTATTATAGCTACTTTCTATCTCTACTATAAGGCCTAAAAGTAAATTATCTCTAATTAGACTTATTAAAAAAGTCTTTTTCTCTTTTTATAGCTTTATATTATATTATTTATATATCTTTAACCTTCATTGAATCTATTAAGTATAAATATATAGCTTTAACCTTTAGTATTAAGAATTACTGTTTATTTATTACCTATTATTCTCTAAATATATAATTTATATTTAGCTTTATATTTCATCATAATTTTAAAACTATAGATATTACTTAATAGCTCTTTCTATTTATTTATTAAGTTCATATTACTAGTATTTAAAGTAAGATTACCATATTTTTAAAAAAGAAGATAATAGGATTAAAAATAACATAAGCTTTAAAAGTAGTATAGAGACTAAAAATAATATATAATAAAAGTAAGACTTAAATATATTATAATTAATAATTAATTATTATTACTTTTAAGAGTCTTAAGTTTCATACTTTTATACTATTTTTATATATTATTTTCTTTTTCTCTTTTTTATATTATTTACTCTTTTTAGAGCTCTTCTATTAATTTAAATTAAACTGATTATATATCTTAAAACTATCACCTTATAACTTTAATTAGCTTAAGGTATAAGGATATTATTATATTTAATTCTTTTGTACTTTTTAGATTAATTTTATAGAGATATTATTTATTAAATGTTAAATATTAAAGGATAATATAATATATTATTTTTTTACCTCTTTTATAGCTATAAAGTAAGTAGTATTACTACCTTATATGAAGTGTGCCTTATATAAATAGGAAGTTATTTAAGCTAATCTTATCTATTTTAATTTAAAATATAATTAAACTTTAATACTCAAAGAGTCTACTATAGAGAGTAATTTAAGCTTTATCTTATATATAGAAGGACGCTATATTAAATAGGTTCTTAATAATCCTCCCCTTTATATTAACCTATTTAAAAGTAAAAATTCAATAATCTATTGTAATAAACACTTAAAAAAGAAGAAGTATATATCAAATAGCTGATTCTTATAATAAAAAATAAATATTTCTAAAGCTTTAATAAGCTTTAAAAATTTAAATATAAAGTTAAATATTAAAATTTATGTAATATTATATATATTAAAAGTAATAATAATATATTAATGTTTAATAAAATTAAAGGGAGTTCGTTAAGTAGTAATTAATATTACTATTCTTCTTTGTAATTAAGTTAGCTATTAAATATATTTAAAGAGTAAACGTTTTTAGTAATAATATTAAATAATTAAAAGGTTAAATTAAATAAAATATAAACTTCTTAAAGCTTTTATATTCTTTATGTAAGATATAAACTATTTATGTTAAATAAAGTTAGTTAAAGTAAGTAATCAATACTTTTAGCTATTCTTTTTAAATAGAGTTTATTAAAAAAAATAGTCTTATTATTAGTTTTATTATTTATTATAAATAGATTTGAGTAATTTGAATAGTTATAATATTTTTTTATTCCATTTAAGTTACTTCTATAGTATAGTAATTTGGCACTTAAGTTACCTCCGTTTAGGTATAAAAGAGGTTATTAATTTCAATCTAATTAAAGGCGCCTTAAAAGCGCGCTATACTTATGGCTTAGTCCCCTATAGAAATGCTAGCCACTAAGAAATGAAATTAATATATATACTTAATACTAAATAGGACTTTTAACTATTAAGTTAATAGTTATATATTAAATTAAGCTATATATAATAATTAATTAAATATAGTATATAGGCTATATATACTGAATAAATAAGCCTGCCTACGCTATATAGAAAAGAAATTAAATAGAAAGTAATTAATTAATAAGAGAAAGAAAGAAAGAAAGAGAGAAGAGTGATTAATTAGTATAAAAAATAGTTATATATTATATAAGAGGGATGTATTATATCTATAGCGCGCTAATAAATTAAAGAAAGAGTTATATAAGGTTCTTATCCTATTTATAAAAAGGGTGTTTCCTTATGAATTTAAGTAAAGAGGTATTATAAGTCTACTTAAATAGGTAAAAGTAATATAATAATTATATAATAATATAACCCTTTAAGTTATTCTAAAGTTTATAATATTAATATAAGTAAGAAAAGCACTCTTATAATATAATAATTTTATATTATAATAAACTTATTATAATCTTTATATATAGAGTTATTAGGTTAATTCTAACTAAAGGCTTAATTCCCTTCTTTTATATATAAAAGGCTAGCTATATATATACTACTATTAGCCTATATAGTAAAAGGTTAAGGTTTTATATACTACTATAAAGATTAAAAATTAAACCCTCTTACCCCTAAGAAAAATAAGGTAGCTATACTATAAAGTTATAGGCTCTAATATATGAGGTATTATTAAGAAGTAGGAGTATTAAATACTATTAAAATTACTAACTCTAATATAAATTAATAAAAGTAATAATTATAGCAAGCTAGCTATAATTAGTCTATTAATAGCAAAGCTATAAAATTAAGTCGCTAAATTAATTATAAAGCGCTAGCTATAAAGGTTTTTTTCTTTTAAGAGGTTTCTCTATATATATAAGCTTAATTAATTTAGTTAGTTTCTTTTAATTCTTATAACAGTTACTATAAGGTAGTTAGTTTTTTATAATTAAAAGAGCTATTATACAATTATTAAAAGGGTATAATATATATTAATTATAAACCTTATTTTAATAATATTATATAGCATTTAATATCTCTTTAAAGATTTAATAAAAAAGTGAATAGTATTAAAGTAAAAAATAAATATTAATAATTTATAATATTATACTTCTAGCTGTAATATTTATAATAATATAAGTAAAAAAGTTAGCTATATGAATAAAATACTTTAAGTAATTATTATAATACATTATAATTATATAATAAAGATAAATATAATTACTTAATAAAAGGAAATTAAACCTATATATCTATATATATTTTATTATAATATAGCTATAATACTACCTACTAGTAAAACCCTAGCTATTAATTAACTATCTAGCTAGCTAAGAACTCTTTTTATTAAGCCCTTTATAAGGGCCTAATAAATTAAGGTTTAGATATTAATATAGATCTACCTTTCATTTATAATTTCACTTTAATTATACCTTTAAGACTTAATATACATACAATTTTTTAACTTCTACTTTAAATAGAAAATTAATGTAGAATGAAAATACATAAGTCTTAAAACACTATTTATAAGTTTACTTAGCTAATAGCTAAATAAAGCCTTATTTATAATATATTCAAAAGCTAATCGATATAGCTTCTTAATATTATTATACCTATTAATTAGGTAAACTTAATAGACTTTAGTAAGCTAATTTATAAGAAAAGTAACTATTAAAGTCTAAAACTTATAGCTCTCTTAATATATAAAGGATACTTCTTAATATTGTTATAAGGCGTAATATAGAGAGATAATTACTTAATATTAAAATCCCTATAGAGAGTACTTTTTAATCTCTTTAGAGGGTATTATATACCTCTTAAAGTTAAATGAATAATTATATTAAAACGAATCTTATCTATTAATAATGTATTTAAAAAGAGAATACTCTTTAAGGTATTATTAATAAAAATCCTTTTTATTACTTTTATTATTAAGCTTACGCTTATAATTAACTTTAGTTAACTAATTAAATTATTATTCTGATAAGGCTAAGAAATATAAATAGAAATATAAGTAATAAGCTAAATAAAAGCTATAATTAGCAATAATAAAAGCTCTAACTAATTAAATTAAAGACTGTAAAAAATTAATATTATATAACCATAAGCTTTTTAATAAATATACTATAGCTATTAAAATGAATAATTAACTTAAGGCTATTAAGACTAATAACTAACTTCATATAAATATAACCTTAAAGTAATAAATTAAATACGCTATAATTAGGTTTTACTACTTAATATAAATAGAATAGAATATTTATATTATTAGCTTATTAATAAAAAAGCTAACGTGCATGATAAGCATGCCGGTCAAACAAGCTTGCCGGTCAAAAATCCCTCAACCTTTCATCTTCCTACTTAATCAATCAATTCTCAACCATTCAAGATGCCACGATCAAATAATGAGGCAAATATCCTTCTTGCGCTTCAAGCCTATCGAAATGACCCAAAATTAAGTCTCCGACGCGCCGCAAAGATCTATCAAGTCAAGTATAGTACTCTCTTTGACCGAGAGAATGGCGTCACTGCTCGTTGCGATTGGATCCCCAAATCTCGTAAACTATCCGATCTAGAGGAACAGATCATTGTTCAGTTCATTCTCGACTTGGATTCGCGAGGATTTCCCCCACGACTGCGTGGTGTTGAAGAAATGGCCAACCGACTGCTCGCTGACCGCGACGCGCCACCTGTCGGCAAGCGCTGGGCTTCCAACTTCGTCAGGCGACACAAAGACCTCAAGACGCGTTTTCTCCGTAAGTACGACTACCAGAGAGCCAAATGCGAAGATCCGACTATTATTCGCGATTGGTTCAGGCTTGTGGAGAACATAATCGCGAAGTATGGTATCAACCTTGCTGATATCTACAACTTTGATGAGACTGGCTTTATGATGGGTCTGATTGCAAGCGGAATGGTTGTCACAGGCGCAGAAAGGCGTGGAAGACCGAAATCAGTCCAGCCCGGAAATCGGGAATGGGTTACAGTCATCCAGGCTATCAATGCGGAAGGCTGGGCGATCCAGCCGTTTATCGTGGTCGCGGGGCAATATCACCTCTCCAGCTGGTACCAAGAAAGCAACCTCCCGGGCGATTGGGCTATCGTCACGACCAAAAATGGCTGGACCGACAACGAGACGGGCCTTGAGTGGATCAAGCACTTTGATCGGCACACAAAGACCCGATCAACCGGTGGCTATCGCCTTCTGATCCTCGATGGGCATGAAAGCCACCACTCGGCCGACTTCGAGGCATATTGCGAGGAGAACAATATCATCACGCTCTGTATGCCCCCTCATTCGTCTCATCTACTCCAGCCTCTTGATGTCGGGTGCTTTGGACCGCTCAAAAAAGCCTACGGCCGGGAAATAGAGCATTTGATCAGATGCTCAATAACCCACATTTCAAAGACCGAGTTCTTTCCAGCGTTTTACGCCGCCCACCAAGCCGCTATGACAGAAAGCAATATCAAGGGAGGTTTTAGAGGGGCCGGGCTTGTTCCTTTAGACCCGGAAAGTATTATATCAAAGCTTGATGTGCAGCTACGGACTCCAACACCTGTGGGGGAGGAGGCGAACCTCCCCGACCCTTGGGTCTCAAAGACCCCAAAGACCGTCCTTGAGGCTAGCTCTCAGTCTGAATACCTCAAAAGGCGAATTAGAAGGCACCAGAGCAGCTCCCCGGCATCTATTCTTGAGGCACTTGAATCATTTTCGAAAGGAACGAAGGCAATAATGCATCAGATAGCATTACTGAAGTCTGAGAACCAGATCCTTCGACAGTCAAATGAGGTACTTAGCAAGCGGCGCAGAGCAAAAAGAACCCGCCTGCAGAATAGAGGGAAGATGACTCTAGGTGAAGGAAGGGAAGCAATTGATCAGATGGATGCCAATACGCACGTAGCGGCCGAATCGTCGAGAAGTGGTGGTCAAGGAGGGTCAGCGCGACCGAAGGAAAGGCGTTGTGGAACATGCGGCAAGACCGGGCATAACGCAAGGACATGTCAGATAGTTGTTGCGATGTCTGGGGAAGAGTATAGCAATTAGTTCTAATTGATTAGATGCTTTGTTGTGTATTTATTTTAATTTCTAGATTGAGGGTGATAATTTTTGACCGGCAAGCTTGTTTGACCGGCATGCTTATCATGCACGTTACCTTTATAAAAAGTATTTAAAGTATTTATATAGAAATAGTATATTAATCCTAAACTATAAGAAATATAAGCTAAAAATAACCTTAAAAAGCTTGAGTAAGTAAAAGGTAAAGCCCTTATATAGTATTTTATTACTTAAATAGCCCTTTATAATTACTTATTAAAAAGTTAAAAAGATAATTAAGGTGCTATTTATTACTACTTTTATTAATTATTCTTTTATATGAAGTAAGAGCTAAAGAAGATTAAGTACCCCTTTAAAAGAGCGTATAATATAGCTTAAAAAGCTAAACATACCTAAAGATAATTATTAAATTAAAATTATAATATATAATAGAAGTATCTTTGAGGTATTATAAAATATATAAAAAAGAGCTTACTCTATAGAGGAGGTTATAAAAGAGGCTATTAAGGTAATTTATTTACGCCTTTAAGGTACGCTTTTTAATTTATATCTACTTAAAAGTCAAAGACCTTTAATAGGTTAAATACTTTTATTATAATATTAATTTAGCTATATATTAAGAGATAGTTAATACTTAAGTATAAAAGGTATAAAGAATTGAAATATAAAACTTAAGTATACTTCTTAAAAAGCTATATAAATTAAACCCCCTTAAGAGATAAAGAAAGACCTTTAGTAAAGATTAATTATGTTAAAGCTAAAGAGTTAAATTTATTAAAAAACTAAAAGGTAAAAATTGAATTTAAACTTTTTATATCTTATATTGAAAAATAGGTATTAATTAATAAAATTACCTTTATATTTATATTAATCTTCTATAGGCTTACTAAAGAAGAAGTTTAAACCTTTATAAATACTACCTTTAAAATCGAGTAAATTAATATAATCTTATAAAAAAGCTTAGCCTTAAGTTAGTTATAAACTATATAGCCTTTAGGGTTAAATCTTTTTAAGGGGATAAAAGTTATATAGGTAATACCTATTAAATTATCTTTTTCCTTATGAATTCTTATAAGTAATTATAAAAATGAAAATAAATATATATAAAAATGAAAATAAAAAAAGCTAATTATAACTTTATTATATTATATTACTTAATAGGATAAAAAGGTATTATTATTAATTATATTATTAATATACAATATTAATATATATATCACTTAAGCGCTATAGTTAATTAAGTGCTATACTTTTTCCCTTTTATATCTAACTTTGTATTTAATTAATTAATTCTTAATAACCTAAGATATTAATTATTACTATTAAAGTTAAAACCCTTTATACCCTTTAAGCCTTGAAAATAACCTAAACCTAAATAAATATCTAATATACTATAAGGACCTATATAATTAATAAGTAATAATTATATTACTACTAATAAGATATTTAATCTTGATATAATATTATTAATGAATTATATTAGCTATTTAATCTAAAAGAATAGATCTTTATTTATCTTGATATAATATTACTAATAAATTATATTAGCTATTTAATCTAATAGAATAAATCTTTATTTAATATATTTTTAATTCAGATTTATAAGAATTTCCCTTTTAGCTTTATAATATAAAAGAAATGGCTAATTAATTACTTATTAATTACAATATATTATTAATTAATACATATTAAGCTTTAAACTTTATTAAATAATATATAGATCTTAAGATTTTTTTCTTAAAAATATATATATTAAAGAGCTAAATATAACGATCTAACTATGATGTATAATTAATTTATAGTTATAATAAATATAATTATAAATTATAATATTTAATTAAATCATGTTTATAACTGTAATAAGATTGACTTCTCTATAGATATAATTATAAATAAAATAATTATTATAAGAGTAAAAAGGTATAAAAAGCTAAAATTAATATAATTTAAAAACTAAAAATAAGTTAACGTACTTGATATGCGAGCGACGCAGTCAAGCGAGCAACGCACTTTAGAATTTCTTAGTATTTATACCTTATTTTAAAACAAGTTTAAAGAATTCTTAAAAATCCAAATTAAGCCTAGAATAGCTAGAAATTATACATTGGCTTTATTATTTAGTAGAGAATAAGGTATACTTTCTATAGATTTCTAAGAAAATTACTTAGTAAGCTATTTAAAGAAACTATATTCGCACTGTATAAATGGCTCTTTCTATATAAAGGAATTTTTCTAAAAATCTAAAGAAATTATATATAGCTTATTTACTAATTAAGTAGCTAGAGATACTCTTTTTAAGTTTCTAACTATTTATAGCTTTTTATTGAGCTTAAGATTTCTTATTTTTAATGCACAGTATAGGTGCGTTGCTCACTTGACTGCGTCACTTGCATATCAAGTACGTCATAATATATAGATTAATAATATATTAACCTTAAATATTTATAAAATTGAAGGTATTTATAAGTATTAATTTAAAGCCTGTTTAAATTAATTTATATTTAATATATACTTTCTTTATATAATAAAAAGAGTATATATACTATATATATAGTAATAAATAGATATATAAAGGTTTCTTTTTTAAGAAGACTTTTCTGTATAAACTTAAGTGTAAAGGTACTATAGGTTTTATTAAATAGATAGAGATAATAGAATCGTTATATAATATAATAAGTTAATATATATAGTAAGTAAGTATTATAAATACATAAATGATATAAAAATCCCTAATTTATATTGTATTTAAACTAATTAATATTTAAATTTAATAGAATATATAAAAACCTTAAGATATTAATATCTTAATTATATAACCTTTAAAATTAAAAGAAATATTAAAATAAAAATTAATAAATATACTATACCTACTTATAATAATAAAAAGAGTATATCTTAAAGATGCTATATTAAAAGAACTAATAGTTAGTAATCAAAATAGAAAGAGCCTTAAGAAAAATATATACTATTTAAACTATAGATATACTACTGCCTGTACAATACCTATACTTAAAGAAAATATATAATAATAGAAAAATATAATATACTAATTTAAAAATAAAAATAAAATAGAAGCTTATAATAAAATTATACATTTAATTTAAAGAGATATCTTGATTATAAGTAAAATAATTATTCATAATTATATTAATATATTCATAAGCTATAAATATTTAGATAATACTATAAATAGAATACTTATAGATTATAATAGTCTTAAAAAAGTTATTAAAAAAGTAACATAAAAATAGAGAACTAAAAAAGAATAAAAGTATAGTAAAAAGAAGTAATTAATTAATATATATAGATTTATTATAAAAGTAAGCTCAAACTATATTTTACTTATAATTAAATTCATCCCATTAAGATATAAGTATAAAAGTATAATTTAAATATAAAACTATATAATTAATATTAAAATTTAAAACTTAAAAGATATTACTATAATAGTAAATAGGGCTATTCAAGTAAATAATATAATAATAGTATAATATATATAAAATAGAGATATTTTAATTACTTTTAAGAGGAATATAAAGTGATATATTAAAGACTTTAATTAAATATAAATAGCTTTTAACTTAAAGGTATTAATTAATGTATAGACTTATAATATAATAGTTAAGAGTTACTTTATAAGAGCGACTATAAATAGATATAAAGCCTTATAAAAGAGGCTGTAAGAAGAAAATAATATTACTAGTATTTAATTTAAATAAATTATATTATAATATAGCAAAGTACTATAAGTAAACTTGATAAAAATATAAACTTAATTTATAATATAGATAAGCTCTATAATAAAGACTTTACTTATAAAGTAGAATTTTATTATTATAAGCTTTATAATAAAAAACTTTACTTAAAATAATATATTTAATACTATAAATTTAAATATGTTCCCTCTATAGCGTAATAGTTCTGATACTATAGTAGGCCTATGTATATCCCTATATATAAAGTCGCTAATTTAATTCTAATTAAGGGCCTGCTTCCCTTTTTTATATAAAGGCAGTTAGCCGCATTAAATGCCGCTATTAGCCTATTTAGTAAAAGGTTAAGGTCTCATATACCATTACTTAAAATTAGAAATTAGACGTCCACCCTTAGGTTATGACGGTCGCCGCATTATAAAGCGCGCTGCGCTATTAAGCTATAGGATTTAATGCGCTTGATTAAAAGTTAGGTATTAAATTATAATTAAAACTATGAATTCTACTAGAAATTAGGAAAAATAGTAGCTATAATAGGCTAGCTATAATAAGTCGCATTAATAGAAAAGTTATAGAGTTAAGTCGCTATAATTAATTATAGAGCGCTAGGTTTAAGGGCTTTTTATCTTATAAGGGATTTTCTTTATAATATATAAGCTTAGCTAGCTTAGTTGGTTCTCTTTAGTCTTTATATAAGTATTATAAAGTAGTAAATATTTTATAAAAAAGAAATTAAATATATTAAAAAGTATTATAATAATTAATTAAAATATAAATAATATATAGCTAATATATACTTAAAAGTAATAAATTATATATAGTCTTAATAAAATACCTTTTTTATAACAGAGTCTATAAGTTATAAATATAAAGCAACCTAAAGTTAAAAAGGTAAAAATAAAATATAAAAAAGATATGTAAATAGATTAACGAATATATATTTTAAAGATTCTATAGAGAAGTATAATTAATATAAAGCTATAATCATAAGATTTATTTTCATAGATATAGTAATTTTTATTAAAGATTTAGTAAAAAAGAGGCTAAATAGAATATTTACAAGTATACTAAAATATTAAATACTACAATTTATAGAGTGAACTTTAAACTTATAGATAGATATTAAGCCTTATAAGAAGAATACTTATAGAGTCTTGAATAGATAGCTAGTTTATTCTAGACTTATAAGATTCTTAAAGTATTATCTTTTAAACTTAATAATTAAAGTCTTATACTAAATAATATAAAAGAGAGAGTCTTTTATATATATAATATTTAATACATACCTTATATATAATATTATTATACTATAAGGAATATATTAAAATGCTTTTATAAAATTATTAACTTAGTTGAGAAAAAGATATTATAACTTAATGTATAATATTAAATAAATAGCAATATATATTTATAAGTAATATATATTTAATATATAAAAGTATATAGCTAATAGAGACTATATAATAATTGTTTTAAAAGAAACTTAAATTATAATCTTTTTAATTTATATCCCTTCAGATAATATATTAACATTAAATATATTACATATAATCAAGTTATATATAAAACTTAAAAGAAAAAAAGTTTTATTTATAAGAGACTTTAATTAATACTACTTATTATAAAATAAATATAAGAGATATATATTAAAAAGTAAAACCCTAATAATATAATATAATAACTATAGCTTATATTTATTATATTAAGAAGTAAGTCTGTAAAAATATTTAAAAGGTACAAAGATAATATTATAAGCTTTTATTTTATAAATCAAATAAATAAAATAATTCACTTGACTTAATAACTTAAAGGCGTTAAATTATATGTTATAAATAATCAGTCTATTATATACACTTACTATAAAAAATATAAGTAAAGTGCTGGATTAAGAATTATTAAAAAGAGTTAATATAAAAAGGGAGGTAGTATTATATTTATATATACTATAAGAATAATAATAGTTCTACCTAAAGAATTAAAATATAAAATTAAAGAAATTATATATAAATTATAATACATTGTTTATATTATTATGTTAATGAAAAAGGGTATTTATAATAATATAGAATTATACTAAATAGATAAAATAATAATAATAATAAAGAAAATATAATAATAAAAAAGACAGATTTAAAAATACCCGTTAAATAAGATATAAATAGAATAGACCTTAACGCTACTTAAAAAGAATAATACAAAGTAATTAATAATACCTATAAGAGCTATTAAAGATAAGGCCTTATTAAAATCAATATAACAAATAGAGTATATTAAAAATTAATTAAATAGTTAAAACCCTTTATTTAAAAGATATAAATAATATATATACTAAACCTTAAGAAGGAAAATAAAAGGTGTACTAAAATATATTAAAATAAGGCTAAAATACTTATAAAATACTTCTTTTTAAAAGAATTAAGTTTAATACCTTTGAAAATAATAAGAAATAATTTAATAAAGTCCCTATTATATATATAATTAATATGTATATTGATATAGATAAAATATATAAAATCCGAAAAAAGCTCTTAAGAAACTCTTAAAGAAGATACTATCACTATAAGAGTTTTAAAAATATATAGGTACTTAATATATAAGGTATTAATAACTATTATTATCGCTAGCCTTAAATCTGAATCTTATTTATCTTACTTAAAGAGAGTAAAAATTGTTATATTGTAGAAACTTAATAAAATACATATAAATATAACTACCTTAAGTGCTTAAAGGCTAATATCACTCTTAAGTATAATTAAAAAAGTTATAAAAGTAATAATATATAATTATATTATAAGTATAATAAAGAAATTTGAATTACTATTAAAGAGCTAAATAATAAAAAAAACAATAGATTTATAAAATATATAATTCTTATAGTTATAAAAGCTATAAAAGAGGTATAAATATAAATAGAGATATTTACTTGCTTTAATTAAACTTTATAATAGCTTTTAAGAAGATAATAATATATTACCTGTTTAGAGAGATAATAAAAAAAAAGGCTATTTAAATTTAATTATGATTATAATATAAAGCTGCTTTAATAAAAAGATAGTCTATTTATATTTTAATAATAAGAAAATAAAAGCCTTTTAAGTTAAAATAAAGACCCTTCAAGGCTTTTGATTATTATTAATTAATAATATTAATATACTTCATAAATACCTTAAAATATAATAATGACGTCTTATAATAAGATTTATAAATAATATAAACCTATTAATACTTAGGTATATATTAAAAGAGTATTATAAGTATATTAAAAAATAGAGCTAAAACTTGAATTAAGAAACATAATATATTATATAATATAAATAAAATTAAATAGCTATACTTGATAAGAGTTAAAAGAGCACCTCTATTTTTAATATAATTTATAAATATTATAATTTAATTTAAAATAATTAATAAGATTATTAAAAATGATTTTAAATTAAAAACTATATTAAAGTAAATAAATAAAAAAGCTAAGAAATAACGCTATAGTTATGATATAAGTAATATATAGGCTTATAGGGTTTATATAGACATATAACTTATTAAAAGCTTAATACCTTCATATTATAGTAATAAAACCTATATTATTATATACCTATATAATTCTTTACTTTTCTTTAAAATATTTCATCATCGTAAACTTCATACCAACCAGAAGGGATCGAAGTAGCCCAATATTACCCAATAATTTCAACAGTAATGGCCCAGTACCCAGACCAAGGTTCTCAATAGACTCAATCAGTAAGTTTTGTTGCTGCATCACGTACGGCTTCAATGACGCCATGACTGCCAAAGTCAACCAAAGTGGCCGACGGCAAGGCTGCCTGCCCCGACGAACTCTGTTCAGAAAAGAACAGCTGGGCCGAAGAAGCAGGCTGCCTCTCTCAACCAACTCTATCCAAAATGACACCTCGTCTCTTGACCGGATGAAGAGGTATAATAAGAACCCGCAGGGATTCCGACTTTCGTCCGGTCCAGCCTTCCAATCATCCAGCATCACCAACGAATGAGATCACGCTCCCCGAGTTGCCAATTTCAACAAGACGAAAACAACGACCAAGAAGAAGAATGGCAGCAACCCCTCTGCGCCTCGACCTCAAGCCCGACGATCACAGCCCTATGGCAAGAGCCTATAGGGCACGCAACCTATACGAAGAAGAAGAGCTGCAGCTGGCTCTAGAAGAGATGCCAGTGAGCACACGGAAGAGGCTAAAGGAGATAGCCAATAATGACTTCCTTCGGCCAATCCGATACGACACTCGGCGCTTTTTCTTTAAAATATAAAAGATTATAAAGGGCTATTATTAAGATATATAATAAATAAGTAAAATACCTATAACTAGCTTATTATAAAGATATATACAATGATATTAATAACTTAAAGTAGAAATTATAATTATTTTATTTAATGTATAGTAAGAAAAGCTTTAAGAAGTAGTACTTAGAGGGATAAAGTAGATAAAGATATAAATAATAATAAAATAAGTTAATATATAAACTACTATGATACTTAAGAAATGGAAAAAATATAGCTATATCTTATTAAAAAACCTTAATAATAAAGTATTAGTAATTATAAAAGTAAATTAAATTAAATTAAATAAAAAATAAAAATAAAAATAATAAAAATAATAAAATACTAACTATACAAAAGAGATAAGAAAAGATTATAAATAACCTATTTAATACTATAACCTTTTATATATGAATAAAGCTTAAATTACTCTTTATAAAAGACCCTTTAAATATTAAAGTTAAATAGTATTTTAAATGAATAAAATTAATTTGACTAACTTCCTCTTTATATAAGATATACTAAATATAAGGTTACTACTGTATAGTTATAAAAGAGGTAAGAAATATAATATATTATATTATTTTTTACTACTTAAAATATACTAGATAATATCTCTATAAGGTAAATATAAAAAATACAAGAGATTTAAATATAATAATATCTTTATGCTTTAAGCTAATTAAAATTATAAAGTAATATCTTTAGAATATATAATTAATTTAATTTAAAATAATAAAAAAGGTTTAAAAAGAATAAATAATATAAAACAAAAAGAGGAAAAAAGAATATAAAAATATTATAAAAATATTCAATTTAAAACTCTTAAACGTAATAATAATTAATTATAATATATTTAAGCTCTATCTTTATTATATATTATCTTTAGCCTTTATAGTATATTTAGAGCTTATTTTATTTTTATTTTTATTCTTTTTTTTTTAATAACAAGGTAATTTTATTTTCAATAATAATAATATTAATTTAATTAGTAAATACAAAGAGCTATTAAGTAATATCTATAGTTAGTAAATTATTTTTAAAAGTAAAATTAAATATCAGTAATATATTTATAAAAAGACTAATTACTTTATAATACGTATATAAAGATTAAAAGAGAAGCTAATTAAATTAATTAAACTTATGTATATAGGGAAAACCACTGATAAGATAAAAAACCCTTATTATTAGGACTTATAACTATTTAATAACTTGATTTTATAGCTGTTCTATAAATATAACTTATTATAGCCGGCCTATTATACCTACTACCTTTTTTAATTTATAATAAAGTTAGTAATTTTAATTATAATTTAATATTTAACTCTTAATTAAATGCGCTAGAGCCTATAGCTTGATAGTATAGCGCACCTTACAGTGCGGCTTACTTTAATAACTTAAGGGTGGGGGTTTAATTTTTAATCTTAGGTAATAATATATAAGACTTTAACCTTTTATTAAGTAAGTTAATTAATAGTATTTAATATAGCTAGCCTCCTTTATAAAAAAAAAGGTATTTTCAAGGCCTTTAATTAAAGTTAAATTAATAACTTTATATATAGAAATATATATAAGCCTATTATAATATATAAATTACTATATTATAAAAATATTTATAAAATAAGAAAATAAATAAATAATAATTCTTAACATTAAAGATTAACGCTATATATTTATACATAATAGATTTAAAAAGATTAAAAATATAAAAGGAATATAAAATAATAAAGATATATAAAAAAGGTATTTATATATTAATACTTTGTATTATTACATATATAATTATAATAATAATAATAATAATAATTTATAAAATAATATTATATTAAATTAGAGGCCTTTATATTAATTATTATATAAATATATAAGAGATAGAATTTATTAAAAAGGTTTATTAATTTAAAATATATATATATATTAAAGATGAGGATCTTACCTTTTAAATTATAACGTACGTGATAAGCGAGTGAGCCAGTCAAGCAAGTGAGCCACTTTGAAATTTCTTAGTATTTTCACCTTATTTTAAAAATAACTTAAATAATTCTTAAAGATCTAGGCTAGGCTTAAAGTAGCGAAAGGCTTAACTATAGCTTTATTAAATTAAAGTATATAAATAGAAATTTTCTTAGATTGTTAAAAAAATCCTTAGTAAGCTATTTAGAGAAATCTTATTCACACTTTTTTTTTAGGCTTTTTATTTTTTAAAAATCAAATAGATTTTTTTAAAAATATAAAAAAAGTACTATATAGTTTTCTTTTTAGTTAAATAGCTAAAAATACTACTTTTATACTTTTAGCTATTTTATAGGTAGTTTTATAAATTTAAAGTTTAGCTTTTTAAGTGCACAGTATAAGTGGCTCACTCGCTTGACTGGCTCACTCGCCTATCGTATACGTTATTTTAATTTAAGGCTTTATAATTCTAATGATTATTATTATTACTTTTAAAAAAAATAAAAATAAACAAAGATTTTTAATATTAATAATAATAAATATCATAAGCTTAAATTAAGTTTAAACAAAATAAAAAGAGAGAATAAAAATAATATATATCATAAAAGCTAAAAGGCTATATAATTATAAAAAAGAAAAAAAATTTAAAAAAAAAGATGTAAAGATAGCTTGTTAATCTCTTTAAGAAATAAAGATAATAATAATTTATAATTAATAAAAATAATATTAATATATTATAATAGATAACATATATAAAAAGTATTATACTAACAATAAAAAGATAAAAAAGCTATATAACGTATGTGATAGGTATGTGAACCAGGCAAGGGTACGCACCACTTAGATTTTATACCTTAAATCTAACATTTTAAAAAATTCTAGAAGATTCAAACTAAGCCTAAAGTAGCTAGCTTCTTAAGAGCATATGTATTATATAATATAGATATAATACGAATTTTTCTAAGTTTTTAAAAAACTTTCTTAGTAAGCTATTTCAGAATACCTTATTCGCACTGTTTTTTTCTAGTTTTTTATTTCTTTTAAATTAATTAGATTTTTTTAAACTCTAGAACAAATACTATATAGTTTTTTTTTAGTTAAATAGCTAAAAATACTAAATTTAAGTCCCTAGCTATTTTATAGCTATTTTTTGAAATTTCAGGTTTAGTATTTTTAAGTGTACAGTATAGGTGCGACGGTCGCTTGACTGCGGCGCTCGCTTATCATATACGCTATATGCAGGGTTGTGATTTAGTCAGTGATTAATTCACTGACTAAATGACTAACCTTAAGCATGACTAAGAAGTCACTGATTTTTAGTTTTAATCTAACTAAATTCACTTTATAATTATGACTAATAATTTTAGTCTGACTAAAGTCACTAGCTAATTATTACTAAGACTTTTTAGTCTGACTAAAGCTAGACTAAGACTAAGACTAAGACTTTTTAGTCAGACTAAAAAGTCAAGCATTTAGTCACTATAAAAACTAAATAATCTTGTATTAATTTATCTATTACATAAATACTTATATAAGTATTAATTCTAAATAGAGTCTTATTTTATCTATATGTAGCAGTATTTTTTATAGTTTTACTTTATTTATTTAAGCTATAAAAAGTTATTTTATACATACTTCTCATAAAAGCTAGGAAATCTAAGAAATATATACTTAAGAAAAAAAAAGTACTCTTTTTCCTTATAACTTCCTAAATAGAATCCCTATAGCTATATAAAAGGTATTATTGAATAGAGTCTTGTTTTATCTATATATAACTCTAGCCCGTATAGCTTTATCAAGTTTATTTAAGTTCTAAAAAATCATTTTATATGCATTTTTTTATACAAGTCAGGAAACTAAAGTAATATATATTTAATAGAAAAAAGTACTCTTTTATATTATAACTTATTAAATACAATACTTATAGTTACATGAAAACACTTATATATAGAATATTATGTTATGTACATATACCCCTAACCCTTATATTTTTACTTAATTTACTTAAGTAATTATAATTTTATTCAAAATCATAATCTCTAAAAGCTCTAACTAGGCTAGTTTAATATCTCTTTTTAATAAAAATTTATAACTAGCTTAATAAATTAACTCATATAATAAAAAAAAAGCTATAGTATAGTACTTCTTATAAATAATATAAATAGGATAAGAGGTACAGGGTAGCTATCCTTTTAAGCTATATATAACTAATTCGAGAATTCATCCTCACTAAAATCTTCTTCTTCAGCCCTTTCTTTCCCTTTTGGCTCCTTCAAACCTTCCTCATTTTCACTATTGTCCTCTGCTAGCTCTAAAAGTAAGCTATCTGCATCCCAAATTTCCCAGCATTTTAATAAAATTAACTTCCTGATTAGGCTAGAAGAAATTCTATTTCTATTTTTAGTAATAATATTACTAGAAATAGAAAATATCCTTTCTATAGCTGCAGAAGTAGCAGGAATAGATAAATAACGCCTAGCTAAAATAGATAAAATAGGAAATCTATTTTCATTAGCCTTCCACCATAGCAATATATTTTCCTAGATAATAAATAAGTAATTTTAGTTTCCTTTTTATTATCTAGCTCCAAGCTAGTTAAAAAAACCGGAAGCTAGAAAGAGGGGTAAAAGAGGGGTAAATTCACTAGTAGTAAAAGTCTTAGTTTTAAGATAAAAAAGTATTAAGATTACCTACCCTATACTTATTACTATATTTAGACTTTTTATATAAAATAGTATATTATACTTTTTTTCATAACTTAAAAGGGGTTTTTTAAGCTAGTTATGATTTCTTATTAAAAAGAGATATTAAAGTGGCCCAATTAGAGCTTTTAGAGATTATGATTTTTAAGAAATTTATAACTAGCTTACTACGCTTAATAGAAATATAAGGGTTAAGGCAATGTATAGATAAATTAAGACTCTACATATAAATAATTGTTATATAGCTATAAACAATCTATTTAGTAAGTTACAAAGAAAAAGAGGATTCTTTTTTACTAAATGTATATTTCCTGGATTTCCTGACTTTTATAAAGAAAGTATATAACATGATTTTTTAAAGCTTACATAAATTCGGAAGAAATTAAAAGGCTAGAGTTATATATAGATGAAATAAGACTCTATATGGTAATGACTTTCATATAGCTATAGAAAATCCTTTTAGTAAGTTATAAGGAAAAAGAGTACTTTCTTTTATTAAGTGTATATTTCCTTGATTTCCTGACTTTTATAAAAAAAAGCATATAAGATCATTTTTTATACCTTAAATAAATTCCATAAAAATATAAGGGCTAGAGTTATATATAGATAAAGTAAGACTCTCTTTAATCATACTATTCACATAATCATATATCTAATATATTGATAAAGATAAGCTTTTTTGATTTTTATTATTTTTTTATAGTGACTAAAAGCTTGATTCTTTAGTCTAACTAAAAAGTCTTAGTCTTAGTCTTAGTCTGACTAATACATATTAGTCATAGTCTTAGTCTGACTAAGATTAAAATAGCCTGACTAAAGTCAGAAGCTGACTAAGATTAAATAGACTAAATTCACTTATTGACTAAGGCTAAGTGACTAAAGTCAGTAGGTGACTAAGACTAAAATGACTAAATCACAACACTGAACGTACTTGATATGCAAGTGACGCAGTCAAGTGAGCGACGCACCTATACTGGGCATTAAAAATAAGAAATCTTAAGCTTAATAAAAGTAGCTATAAAATAGTTAGAAACTTAAAAAGAGCATCTCTAGTTATTCAATTAGTAAATAAGCTATATACAATTTTTTTTAGATTTTTAGAAAAATTTCATTATATAGAAAGAGCTATTTATGCGGTGCGAATAGAGTTTCTTTGAGTAGCTTACTAAGTAATTTTCTTAGAAATCTATAAAAAAATATCTCATCTTTTACTAGATAATAAAGCTAATATATAATTTCTAGCTAATTTAGGCTTAACTTGGATTTTTAAGAATTCAGGTATAAATACTAAGAAATTCTAAAGTGCGTCGCTCGCTTGACTGCATATCAAGTACGTTACTATATTTTATAATTATATTTACTATAAGTATAAATTAATTATCAATAATACTAAGACCTTTATATTTAGCTCTTTAGTAGTTATATTTTTAAAAAAATATATATCTTAAGGTTTAAATATTACTTAATAAAGTTTAACGCTTAATATATATTAAATTAATGGTATATTATAGTTAGTAAGTAATTAATTAGCTATTTCTTTTATATTATATAGCTAAGAGGGGAATCTTTATAAGTTTAGGTTAAAAATAAACTACATAAAGATTTATTCGTCTAAATTACATAATTAATATAATTAATTAAAGGTATTAAATTAAGATTAGATACCTTATTAGTAGCGATATAGCTAATACTTAGAGATCTTATAGGTTATTATCGCGCATTAGATATTTAGCTTTATATTATTTCAAAGGGCCTAAAGGGCTAAAAGGGCTTTAACGTTCATAGTCATAGTAGATATCTTAGGTTATTAAGAATTAATTAATTAAGTGAAAAGTTAGGTATACAAGGGAAAAGTATAATATTTAGTTAATTATAACGTATATGATATGCGAGCGACGCAGTCATGCAAGCGACGCACCTATACTGTGCGCTTTAAAATATTAAACCTTAAGCCTCTAAAAATAGCTATAAAATAGCTAGAAACCTAAAAAGACCAATTGAAGCTATTTAGCCTGAAAGAAAACTATATAATATTTTCTTTTTATTTTTGATTAAATTATCTAATTTATAAATAATAAAAAGCTTAGAAAAAACAGTGTGAATAAGCTTTTTCTCAATAGCTTACTAATGAATTTTTGTAAAAATCTAGAAAAGATACATCTTAGTGTATATCATATAATAAAGCTAGTCTCAAGGTTATAGCCACTTTAGGCCTGATTTGAATCTTTAAGAGTTTTTTTAAAGGTAGAAATTTAAATGCGTCGCTCGCATGACTGCGTCGCTCGCATATCATATACGTTAGTACTTAGGTTATATTTAATATAACTAAATATATAATTTAGGCATATATAATTGAAATTTATAAGTCTAGGCTAAACTTTATAACTTAAATAAGAATATAAAGTATAATATAATAATTTATAATAAATATAATAAGTATACTATGTTAAGTTATAAATTATATATATAGTTTTATAATATAAGACCTTAATTATATTTATAATAGAATAATAATAAGCAATTATAAGGATTAATATAAAATTTCCTAAATTATTATAAATATATAAAATATTAAAATATTAACTTAAATATTATAGTTTAAGTAGTATATTAGTATTGAAATTTAATATAGATTATAATATAATAAAATTTAATAATTTAACATAATAATAATATATAGAGTTTAAATATATAAAGTATTTTTATTATAAATTACTTTAAATAACATGAATTATATAAAATAATAATAAGTATTGATAATAAATTATATTAATAATTGTGTTTTACTATATGCTTTTATAAAAGAATATTATTATATCAGTATTATTAAGACTATAAGAATAACTCTTAACCTTAATTAAATTAAACTCTAAAATATTATAGATTTGCTAAGAAAAAGCATGGTTTTAAGAGTTTTCTCTAATAATAGGATTAAACAAAATCACTTGTATATAGGATAAAAAGGCATGGCTTTTATATAAATTAATAAAATAATCAATATAAGGTAGGTAAATTAACTTAGTTCTTTTAAGATTATTTTAAAGTTTTTACTAAAATTACATATAAAATTAGGGTAGTAATTTAGTTACGATTTTAGTTACGTTTAGTTAGGGCACCTTTAGATTTAGTCAGGCTATTAAAAATCAGGCTAGGATGCTAAATATAAGAAAGGACCCGCATTAAATAGCAAAATAGTGGTATTATATAGGAAGATTATATACGCTTAGTCAGCTATCTTATGTGGCGCTATATGATTTTTTAAAGCTATTTTAGTTACAATTTTAGTCACTTTGGACTTTAAAAAGTGACTAAAATGACTAAAGCTAATTCATAGGCTATATAAAAATACTGACTCAGCTAGAGTATTTTTTTCTCATAGTGCAATAGCTAAGGTATATAGGAAAAAGAGCTACTTATTTTTAGCTCTTACACCTGAATTTTAAGAGGGCTTTAAAGTGTGACTAAAGAAATGACTAAATAACTAAAATCGTGACTAAGTCATTACCCTGCATAAAATGGTTTAACTTATAATAATATAAAACTTTTAAGGCTTAAAGGCTTACTACTTTTATAGTCTTTTTTTAATATATTTAAAAATATTAGTAATAACCCTAACTTTAATAAAAAGTATAGCTTACTTTATATAAGTAAGCTAGCTATATTTATTAAGGCTTATTTTCTTTTTAATATATTAAAAGTAAAAAAAGTAATTAAAATACTAAATAGTATTAAAATTATATAATTAAGACTAGTTTTAGCCTTTAAATTTAAGAAAGTAAAAGAATACTACTAAATATATTAAATAAGGTAAGAGTAAGATTATAAAAAGGAAATTAATAGTAGATTCTTTTTTATATAATATTTTGAAAATATTTTATTATAATTTAATCAAAAGTTAAAGAATATTTTTAATTAAATTAAGTATATATAATATATTAAAATTAATATAGCCCTCTGTAGTTAAATATTAAAATATAAAATTGAATAATTTAACTTATAATATTAGTTTTATTACTAAGTCTAATATCTAGTATTAATAATAATAGTATTTAAAGCTTAATTTTAGTATTGTTAACTATTATATTAATCGCTTTAAGTGAGTTTAAAATAATAATAGCTGTTATTTTCCTATATTATACTTATTAAACTAGTAATTCAATCACTCGTTAAATAACTACCTTTAACTATAATTAATTAAAAGTAATTAGTTAACCTTAGGTTTAGTATTAAAACTCTTAGATATTATAATATTAGGTATTAATAAAGATATAAAATTAATTAAAAATATAATTAAATAAAAGATAGTATATTAGTATTATTATACATATAGGTCTAATAAATATACTATTAGTAATAAATAGAGCTTAGTATTATATAATATAGCTTCTTAGCCTAAAGATATATAACCTAAGGTATAATATTAAGTCCCTCAGTATTAGAATAATAAATAAAAAAAGATTACATATATTTCTTTAATTAAAATATAACTTAATACTTAATTAAAGATTTTTCTTAAAAAGTTAAGTTAATTATATATCTATCAAAGGCTATAAATATAGCCTTAAAGGTAAGATTAACAAAAGAGAAGTTATATATTATAGCCTAATTAATAAGTAAATTATATATTTTGAAAAAAATAGTAATTAAGTAAGTACAGAAAGATTGTTAGGCTTATATAATAATCTTGATAATCTAGATTATTAAGGCTTTCAAGTAATTTTTATAGTTTATTAAGATACTAAGATATATAATATATATGTGTTTATAGCTTTTTTTGTATTAATTATTATAATGATTATTATATTTAAATAATATTTAATATTATTAAATATATCACTAAATTTATTTAATCTATTTATATTATTTATACTATATTTAATATGTTTTATTGATATCAACTTTGTATGATTAATGTATTTTTTAAAGAATATTTAATCATTATTTATAGTATTTTTATTATTATATTTATATTTGAATTTATTAACGTATTTAATAAGTCAGTAAAAAAAATAAGCAAGTAAAACAGCGCACTATATAACTATAAATAGCTAAACCTTAAGTTGTTAAAAAGAACACTATAAGATACCTATAGTATAAAAAAGAGTTATTCTATAAATCTAACTCTATATAAAATCTAACAACAATTTTATTATATTTTTAAGAAAATTCCTTTATAGAGACATAACTATTTATATAGTATAAATAGGTTTTTTTTTAAAAATTCACCTCACTACTTTAAAAGATCTAAGAAAATTATAAGTAATAGCTTAATATATAATTAAGCAGACTCTTAAATTATAGCTATTTTAAGCCTAACTTGGTTTTTTAAAAGAAATTTCAAGTACTTTCAAAATCAGGTAACGCACATGATAAGCATATGAACCAGTCAAGTATGTGAACCACTAGAATTTTCACTATAAAAGATAATTTTAAAAAACCTCTTAAAAATTTAAATTAACTCTAAAATAGCTATAGGTTTATAAAGACCTTTATTATATAATAGAAAGTAATTATAGATTTTATTTTTTTTAAAAAATCCTTTACTAAGTTATTTATAAAAGGCTTATTTACACTGTGATTTTTTAGTTGTTTATTTCTTTAAAGTTAATTAGGTTTTTTAAAAACTTAAAAAAATTACTATATAGTTTTCATTTTAGTTAAATAGCTAAAAGTACTCTTTTTAAGTCTCTAGCTACTTTATAGCTATTTTTAGAAACTTAAGGTTTAGTAATTTTAAGTGCACAGTATAGGTGGTTCATATGCTTATCATGTACGTTATAAATACTAAGAGATTTAAAACTGTTTTACTTGCTTGCTATTTTACTTGCTTATTATATACGTTAAAGTTAAAAAAAAGGCTCTCTATAAAAGGTTCAAGTATATTAAAAACATAGGTAATCAAAAAACGCTAATTATAAGATTATATTAATAATTCTTTGCTATAAGATTTCTTTTTATTAAGGATCTTTTTAAATAAAAATAATTATAATAATTAATTAACTTAGATTAAGATTAAGATTTTTAAGCTAAAAAGCTTTAAATATATAATTAAATAAGATAAGGACCTTAGTTAGCCTAAAAGGCTATTTTTAAAAGCTCTTAATAGCAAGCTATTAAGCTAATTATATGATAAATAGTCTATATAGCTAATTCTTAATATATATATTATTTACTTTTAATAATAAATATAATGAAATTAATTAAAGGGATATTATAGCTATAACTAATTATAAACCTAAGAGAAAAATACTAAGTTATAAGGATTCTTAACATGATAAATACTAAAGATTAATATTAGAGTTTTTAAAACGTAAATAATTAATATAAATTAGTACTAAATTAATACTTAGTAATAAGAAAAAATCGATAAGTTTAATTTATTAAGCTTATTTAATTAAATTAACAACATATTTATCTTAATTTATATAATCAAGTAATAATAATAATTTTCATCATCATCACTTCATAACACCCAAAAGGGGATCGAAGGAACGCCCAATATAACCCAATAGTTTAAACAATAAAGGTCCATACCCAGACCAAGTGCCTCAGTAGACTCAATCAGTAGGTTTTATTGCTACATCGCGTACGGCTTCAATGACGCCATGACTATCAGAGTTAACCAACTCTGTTCGCAATGAACAGCGGGATAACCCAACGGCGAGGCTGCCTGCCTCAACGAACTCTCTTCAAAAAGAAGAGCCGAAGACGCTGGCTGCCTCCCTCAACCAACTCTATTCGAAATGAACAGCTTGTCTCTTGACCGGATGAAAAGCATAAGAACCCCAAGGGGAATGCTTCGTCCGGTCCGGCCTCCCAACCACCCAACAATAATATATAATAATAATTTGAATAATAATTTTAATAATCATTATATTAATATTACTTAAGATATATAAATATTATATAAATAAGAATTATCAAGATATAATACTTAGGTCTTAACTATAAATAAACTATAGGTTTATTATTAATGGCTATAATAACAAGATAATTACTTTATAATATTTGAAATAAAGTTATATATAAAAATCAGTTTATATTATTATGTAAGACCTCGATTTATTGATCCTCTTATAATAATTTAATTATAAAGATTTTAAAAAGTCCTCAATTATATAATATTTGATAAAAGCTATTTTAATTAATAAATACTATAATTATTAACTTATATGATACTAAATTTTTTAAAAACTTATATAATAATAATTAATATAAAATATTATTTATAATTCTTATAATAAATATTATAATTTTTTATTATTTCATCATCATAATCTTCATACCAACCAGAAGGGATCGAAGTAGCCCAATATTACCCAATAATTTTAACAGTAATGGCCCAGTACCCAGACCAAGGTTCTCAATAGACTCAATCAGTAAGTTTTATTGCTGCATCACGTACGGCTTCAATGACGCCATGACTGCCAAAGTCAACCAAAGTGGCCAACGGCAAGGCTGCCTTCCCCAGCGAACTCTATTCAGAAAAGAACAGCCGAAGAAGCAGGCTGCCTCTCTCAACCAACTCTATCCAAAATGAACACCTTGTCTCTTGACCGGATGAAGAGGTATAAGAACCCGCAGGGATTCCGACTTTCGTCCAGTCCAGCCTTCCAATCATCCAGCATCACCAACGAATCAAACTTAAATAATATATATAATAATATCTGTTTAAAGCTTGTTAAAATTTATATAAAATAATATAGATTATTTAACCTAACGTTTATATTTCTTAATATGATAAGTATATATATAAGATAAAAGGTTATGTTAATTATCTTTAAATATAAGTTATTATATATTTTTAATATTGTGGTTTTTAAAAACTTAAAGTTTTATTATTATTACTTTATAGCACTTAAAAGGGGATTAAAAAGAACTTAATATTACTTAATAGTTTTTATAATAAAGACTTAATACCTAAATTAAATATTTTAGTAGATTTAATTGATAGGCTTTATTACTATATTATATATAACTTTAATAACTCTATAATTACTAAAGTTAATTAAATCTATTTATACTAAATAATAAGATTAATAATAAGGCTATTTACCTTAATGGACTTTATTTAAAAAGAATAATTCCAGATGTTAGCTATTTATCTTAATTAACTGTATTTAAAATAATTAGCTATCTCTAGATTAAATACAAAATATAAAACCCTAAAGGCAATTACTTTTTTTATTTAACTTAATCTTGTACTTAAGATTATTTCTAAATAAGATAATTCTCTCTAAATTATTAATCTTAATAAAAATAATTAAAATAAAAATAATTAAAATAATAATAATTAAAATAATAATAATTAAAATAATAATAATAGCTCTTACTTTTTATTATAACCTCTAGCTTCTTAATATTAATCAAATAGCTATAGACTATAAAAGTAGCTTTTAGAATAAAAACTAAAACTTGATTAATATACTTATTAATATCTCTTTTAAGCTTAGTGTAAGTCATATAAAATAATTTATTACTTAACCTTAAGGTTCTTATTTCTTAATATTATAAATATACATATAATTTAAAAGGTTATATTAATTATTTTTAATATTAAGTTATAATATAACTATCTTTAATACGAAGTTCTTTAAACATTAAAATCTTAAAGATTAATATCTTACAAAGCTATTTTTACTATATATATATCATGTACCTAAAGGAAGAAAGTAGCTTATATAATAGATCTAACTATAAGGCAGATAGACTTAATAATAAGCTAATTAAATTAAGCAACTTATATTACTATTTAACCCCTATCTTTAGACTAGTGACCTTTACTTTATCCTTTCTATATTTAATATTCTAACTATTAAAGCTTGCTAGCCCCCTATTATTCTCTATAGTACTATAGACCTGTACTAGAGTTAAAAGAGCTATAATATATAGTAATAATTAAGGCTTCTTTTAAAATACCTACTACTTTAGCTAATACAACTATTATTAAAAATATATAAAATATTAAAAAGAGCTAATTAAAAATAATAACTACTTGCTATCTCTTTTAATAAGACTAATAAAGGTAATCTCTTTAATAATAGACCTAGATCTAATTAGGTAGACTCTATTCAAATAAAAGAGTTATATAGCTACTATTGAAGACCTTAAGAAGGCTAAACTACTTAAGAAGGAATTTATATACCTCTAAAAACTATAAGCTTTCCTCTAAGTCTATCCTAACTATAAATATTAAAAATGACCTCTTATAGAGGCTATTATACTTAATGACCTTATAGAACTTTCTTATTAAGTTAGAAATAGCCCTAATGATTTTATATGAAGTTACCCTTTAATATACTAAGCTTTTATACTATTAAAATAGAATTAAGCCCTTTGTTTATTAAAAACGCTTAATAAACTATTAAAAAGATTATTAAATACATTAAAAGAAGAAAAATATGAAAAAGTAATAAATAATACTTAATCTATATAATCTTAGCTAAATCTAGCCTTAACTTTAATAACCGTATTAATCATACTCTTAAGTTAATTAAAAGCATTAAAGCTTAAAAGAAGCTATTTAAAAGAACCTTAAAATTAAATTCTTTATAAAATTACAAAATGCTTTAGACTTTAATAATTTTAACTCTCTCTTACTTAATTAAACCTTATAACTTTAGACTTATGAATAATTAAGCTAATAGGCCTATAGAAGCCTCTAAGCTTTAATTTACTTTAAACCTAACTATAAGGCATTGATTAATAAGAATAAAGTTCTTTAATAAATCTAAAGTAAGACCAAATATAGAACTAATAAAAAGAGGATTGATATTAATAGGCTTAGTAATTATTCTTATAGCTGAAAAGTTAAACCTATTAACGACCTAATTAAGACCGCTTAAGGAGGCCCTTATAGAAATTAAGTCTTTTAGCTTTTAAGAAATAGTCTAAAGAACCTTAAATTTAAGAGAAGTTAAGGTAGAAATTAATTATTATTTATAATCCCTAGTAATAAAGCGCTTATTAAATATCTTAAAGTAAGTAGAATTAAAATTAAGTCCCTCTATAAAAGAGGAAATAGAACCAACTTAAAGGCTGCTAAATATTAAAAGACCTTATATATAGTTAGGACTATTCTTAAACCTATTAAAAAGACCATAAGTTTTATTACTATTAAATAGATCTTAATTCTTTAGCCTATTAATTAATATACAGAACTAAAAAATACTCTTACCTTACCATAAGAGATAGAGAGAGAGCTATTGATATAGCCGCTATATCTGTTAATACTACCGCTATATATAGCTAATATACCCCTTTTTAAATAAAAGGGGCTTATATATTACTACCTTTAAGGTATATCTATTCTTTCTATTTAAGTCTAATTAAAATATTATATTAGTTAATCCCTTTTCATAAATAGAATTCATAAGCTTTTTTACTATTATTACTATTAATTTTAATATAGCTTACTTTTAATTTTACCCTATAGGATTATATAAAGTAGGTATTAAATGAAGAAGGCTTAAAAGAGGCCTTAACGTCACGATTATTAATTGTAATTACTTCTAGCTTAATATAAAAATAAAAGATAAAGTTAATAATTAATTAATTAAAATCTTCTAAAAAGAATTAAGCTATCTTTTAAGATACATACCTTTCGATTAACTTAATTTAATTTTACCTTAATAAATACTCCCTTTAAAATGTGCTATATTTATTAAAGAGAATACTTAAAAACTCTTTAGAGGTAGCACCTTACTATAATAGTAATAACTCTTTAATGAGCTAAAAAGTACATCTATATTAGCTCTATTAATACCTTTTTTAATACTATTGAAAGCAATTTAAAGTTAAACTAAAGGTCGCCTTAAATTAATTAAATCAGACTTGCTTTAACATTAAAATATTATAAGTAATAAGCCTATTTATAATTTCTTTACTTATATTTTTAATGTATTAAAAGTAGTAGGTAATATATCTAATCTTAATATATTTATATAGTTCTATTTAAATCAGGCTTAAAGCTATATATATACTATAATGAGCTTAATACTTTCAATAATTAAATAAATATGTTAATCTTATAGATATTCAGTAGAAACTATCTATAAAAAGCTTAAAAGAGAAAGAAAGATTAAATCTAATTCCTATAAGAAGTGAGATTATTAATAATAAAAAGACCCACTCTAGAGATATTAAGAGAAATAAAAAGGAATATAGTATTATTAACTTAATAATATAAAATAATAATTAATAAGATTATTAATACCTAAAAGGAGGTTAATACGAATAAAAATAAAGACTATATAAGATTAATAATTACCTATAATAATTAAATTTAACCTTAGTATTTAGGCGCTTAACTTTTAGCTTAACTATATTAAAATTAAATAAGAGGCCTAAACCTAATTAGAGCTAAATATTTATAAGAATAATATTTCATCATCGTAAACTTCATACCAACCAGAAGGGATCGAAGTAGCCCAATATTACCCAATAATTTCAACAGTAATGGCCCAGTACCCAGACCAAGGTTCTCAATAGACTCAATCAGTAAGTTTTGTTGCTGCATCACGTACGGCTTCAATGACGCCATGACTGCCAAAGTCAACCAAAGTGGCCGACGGCAAGGCTGCCTGCCCCGACGAACTCTGTTCAGAAAAGAACAGCTGGGCCGAAGAAGCAGGCTGCCTCTCTCAACCAACTCTATCCAAAATGACACCTCGTCTCTTGACCGGATGAAGAGGTATAAGAACCCGCAGGGATCAATCCGACTTTCGTCCGGTCCAGCCTTCCAATCATCCAGCATCACCAACGAATGAGATCACGCTCCCCGAGTTGCCAATTTCAACAAGACGAAAACAACGACCAAGAAGAAGAATGGCAGCAACCCCTCTGCGCCTCGACCTCAAGCCCGACGATCACAGCCCTATGGCAAGAGCCTATAGGGCACGCAACCTATATGAAGAAGAAGAGCTGCAGCTGGCTCTAGAAGAGATGCCAGTGAGCACACGGAAGAGGCTAAAGGAGATAGCCAATAATGACTTCCTTCGGCCAATCCGATACGACACTCGGCGCTTCACCGATAGACACAGGGTGGAACTGGTCATCTTCGGCTGCGAGGTACTGGTAGCTCTTCAACTGCTGCCAGCCTTCTACTCCCCCGGCCAGTCAGCCTGGGTTGAGGGAGAGATACGCCGACTACACGCCTTAGCCGAAAGGCTGAGCGAAGGCCACCTTGACAACCACGATGTGGCCTTTCTAGGTCATCTCAATGGCGGGGCCTCCAGCATGTGGAAGATGAAGCTGGCAGTGAATCTCAACGCGGTGCGGGAAGCTTAGGCACATCGCAACACATCAGATTCTGCATGAGGGAGGGCATCGGGTTTGGAGTTCTCGGGGGGATCGGGAATGGGGTCGGCGTTCTGGGGATTGGATGGCGGCCTAGAGTCGGACGACTCTCGGTCGAATAGAGTCAAGTAGTTCAATGGAAAAGTGTCGGCGGAATTCATGGTCAAATAAGTGCATGATGCGTACACCCGTGAGTGTCAGATTGCGTTGTGAGGTGCAAGATGTGGCGCACAAGCAGAGCCGTGGCTCGACGAGACCTCCTCGGCTCCCTGGTCACGTGACCCGCATCAATGCTTGACTAACGTCAGAATCGTGGGGTGAGGATCAACAGTCAATAACATTGACATAAATTTAAACAATAATTATAAGAATAATATAATAATAACTAATAATTAAGACTAAATTTAAATTAATAAAGTGCACTATTATCTTAAAAATAGAGAGAATTAATATAAATATAGCCTTATTAGGATAACTATAAAGATTTTTATACCTCTTAAAAGGAAGGTAATTAAAATTATAGATAAAACTAAAGAGACTATAAAGAATTAAAAAGGTTTATTATATAACTAATAAAGATATATAACTTAAGGGTAGATATAATAATAAAAGAAGCTCAAGCTATGATATTAAAGTTATAAAATAAAAAGAAGACTTTTATTATAGTAAAAAGGCATAATAAAATCTAAAGGATTTAATTAATTTTATTATTAAAAAGGGTTAAATTATTAAAGCTATTAATAAACCTAACTTTAAGAAGGAACTTAAAGAAAAGACCTTTATATACCTTAAAGTTCCCTTAAGTTTTAAAGATAAGTTAGATATTAAAGTCTTCTCTATTTACTATATATAATATTAAAGTATTAACTACTATAGTTAATAAGAAATAATTAATCGCTGATAGTAAAAAGATCTATTAAAAAGAGTAAAACCTAAAGACTTTAAATAAGATTAAAAAGGCTATAAATGCTATATAGTTTGCTACTTTCAATTTTTATTTAATGAGACTTATTGGAGAAATTAAGGCTAAAGCCAATTTTACTATTACAATAAATATAATTAACAAGTTAGCCTTATAGCTTCTCTTTAGAACTAGCTTTCTTTTTAAATATAAAGCTAAAATCGATTTTATTAACCTTTATATTACTGTTCGATCAATAAAGAACCGTTTTTAATAAGTAATTTAACCGCTTTTAGTAAGCTATTTAAAGTACTTATATAGTTATAATAAAAGATAGCAAAAGTAAATTCTTATTTATTAAATATAGGTTATTATTAAATACCTATAAATTAAATAGAGAGGATAAATCTTTGTATTTTTAAAGAAAAACTATAGCTATAATTAATAGTATCGTTAATAGAAACTCCCTTAAATAAATTACTTTCTATAATAATTTAAAAAAAAAACGAGTTATTTTCTACTATAAGTAATATATTAATACTATCTAAAAAAGGCTATAAAACCGCTAATTTCCTTAAACTTAATGAAAGAAGTAATATATAGAAGGAGCCCCTTAAGAAGATATTTAACTCTAAAGCTAAATTTAATACCTCTTTTACTTAAGATAATAAAGATGAAGAAAAAGATAATAATAATTTCAATTTAATTCAAAAGGGTACAGCGTAGGACCCACAGAAAAGTCTTGGCTCACATTTAAATTAAATAGATATTAATTTACCCAATTATAGTATATCTTAATTAAAAGAAGTCTAATGTATTAAAAATAAATATAAAATCTAAATTATAATCTTTAGTAAAAAAGAGATTAAATAATTACTTGAGCTCTCTAATGAATATAATATATGTTATAATAACGGTATTATTTTAATACTTATAGAAAAAAAGATAAAAGTTAAGTTAGTTAATAGCTAGTGAAATTAGAAAAGATTTATTGGATTTTACTTTATAAAAATTAGAGACTATAAGTTCTTTAATAAAGTCTATAAAAGGCTATATATTATTAAAAACATATATTACTTAAATTAATTAACTCTAATTATATATCCTACCTTTATAGTATAGAGAATTATAAATAATAAGAAAAGAAATAGAATTATTATTCATTTATACCTTTTAAATAAGATTATAATATTAAATATTTTCTTATTATTAAATTACAAGGATATTTTAATAGATATATAAAGAAAGAAGTTTTTCTTAATATTTATTATTATAGGCTTTTTTATTAGCTATTAATTTATTATAAATATTAAAACTAAGTAGTAGTTATGTTTAATAGAGGTGTTAAGGTTTTTAATATTACTTTAATAGGATTTAAGAACTTATTTACTTTTAAATAATAATCTATAAATAATATATTCCTTAAGTATTATACCTTTATTTAAGTCTATATTAAGAATATTATTATATTTTCTAATACTGTAGAGGAATATCTTAAGTATTTAGAGATAGTATTAAAATTTTTAATAATAATAAAGTCTATATTATAGCTAATAAATCCTTTATTAAATATAAATTAATTAAGCTACTTAATTATATTATAAATACTAAAAAGCTCTATAAGACTTAAAATAGACTTAATGCCTTTATAAAAATAATTATATTAACCGACCTTATAATTCTGAAAACCTATATTAATATAGCTAGATACCTTTAGAAGGGGATACCTTAATAGAATATATAAATATACCCCCTCTTACCTAAAAACTACCTTTCAATAAAAAGGAGAAAAGGTAGTAAGATTATCTATAAGATTATTAAAGCTAACTTAAAGGATAAAGACTATAGAGATTAAATTTACCTTAATAGAAGAGGAAACTAAAGCCTTTGATAAAATATAAAGATTTCTTACTATTTAGCATATATTATAATATTATAACTTAATAAGCCTATTCTTCTTAAAGATTAATATGCATAAAAATAAATTGAGGCTTTTTATCTTTTAATTTAATAGACCTTAAGATAGAAGCTTAATATTTAGAAAAGCTATTATAATTAAAACGCTTTACCTTATTAGATTCTTGTTATAATTTACCTCTTTTATTAAAATAAGGTACAAATCTATATAAGTAGAGGTAATAGCCCTAACTTAGTTAATATATAAGATATATAAGATAGTTTAATTTAGCTAGTATTTAATTAATATTATTACTAATTATACCGCTATTAAGGGGGTTATTATACGTACCTCTATAAAAACCGTTAGTTTTAATAAGGCTAACTTCAGGCTTATTGGGGCTATAAACTACCTCTCTTAATTTAAGCTCTGGATCTTTTATATACTTAGCGCCCTTAATATTATCTTTAATATGCTATTAAGGGTCTCTAGAGAAGAGCGCCTAATCTATTATACTATTAAAAGTAATTTTAATAAACTAAATAATATTATTAGTCTAGCTAATATTAATATACTTAAAGTAAGAATTAATTACCTTTAAATTTGACTATAAATTAATCTATAGATATAAAAAAGATTCTAAATTTAGCTAAATCTATAATTATCTTTTAAAATGTTGTATATAAAAGGCCTAGACTTCATAACTAAAGAAGATCCCTTTTAAGCTTTAAGACTTAATAGATAGACTAGTATATTATATTAATATAGATAGAATTAAGAGATTTTATATTTTAAGACTACTTATTAAATCTATCCTAAAGGTAGTATAGTATAATAAGTGCTATTTTAAAATTAATTAAATAATATAAAAACTTAAACTCGTCTATTTCTTTTATATATTTTAAACTATTTATACCTATATTACTTTCTATTTATTATACTATAAAAACTTAATAAGCTATAAGCTAACTTAAGGGGAGTTATAAGTAATCCTAATTATACCCTAGCTATTTTATATTATCGCCTTTAACTTTATTATTAACCTCCTTAAAGTACTATCTAAAAATATAATATAAGCTATCTTAAGATATATTAAACTTAACTATGTTACCTCTATTAACTATATCTTTTTACAACACACTATTTTACTTATAAGGTATATAATATATAAGGCTAAAAATTAAACAGTAATACTATTTAAAATATTACTTTTAATAGATTAAGGTAATATATATTTAAACCTTATTTAAATCATAAATCTATTCATTTATTAAATAGCCTTATAAATATATTTACTTATAAAAACTCTTTTTGTATATTACTTTATTCAAATAATAATATATTATTTATTCATTAGGTCTATATCTTATACTTACCTCTATAATATATTATAAACCTTTACTTTATATTTTATTTAATAAAGATTTATTTATTAATAAGCTTATAAGTAGATTTTTATATCTCTTTGCTTAATATATAAATATATTTAAGATAATTAATAAGCTTCTAAGTATTAGAACTATACATAAAAGACCAATATTAATATACAATTAATATATAAAATATATAAAATGGTTTTTTATGTATTATATACCTCTTAAGAAATTTAAATATACTTTTAAAGAATAGTATATAATACTTTTATAAAAATAAAACTAAAAGATTTAATAAATATTTATAATAGTTATATAATATAAAGTATATATTATATAATGCTAAGCCCTAGGGCTTATACTATGTAAGTTTAGAAACTAATAATAATTCTAAGAGTTAACTCCTTTAAGGTAACTTATAGTGTTAAAAACTCTTACCTTTGAATATAATAATATAATTAAATCTGTATTAATTAACTTTTTTAATATTATTATTTATTACTATAAGAGGTTATAATATTAATTATATAGGTTATACGTTATATTTTATATAAGTATTCAGAGTTATTTTATAAGTTTATTTAAAAGTTATATTTTAATATAAATAAAAGCTATTTCTTTTGTCTTTTTTTTAAGGGTTTATAATAAAAAGACATATTTTAAAATAAGATTAAACTTTACTTTTTTTTATATACTATTAAAATAAAGGGTTAAATATAAGTAAAAATTTATTTAATATAAGATTTATAAGTTAAATTTATATTTTTCTATTAATAAGCTATATACTTCGTATAGTATATTAAATAACTCTATTAGCTTAGGTATATAAAGCTACAAGTCTTATAAAAATCTAAGTTTATAGGTTTTAATTTTTATTTTAAGTAATAAAGAAAAGAAAAATAATAAAAATAATAAAGGATATATAAGAAATATTATATAAATATAAATATTTTATATAAGATAATCTAAAACTTATAAGAATATATTAAGATATTAAGATATATTTAGAGTTATAAATAACTTTTAATAAATATATTAAAAGCTTATATTAAAAAAGATTAAATTTTGCCTATGTTACTCTTTATATCATATAAAGTGAATAAAACTAAAATGAAATTTAAAATAATTAATTAAAAAGTAAGCTTATTATTATTTTATATATTAGTATAAGATATTAGTAAAATTACTTGATATTTTAAATATTTAAAAATATTTAAAATATATAAAAAGTATTAATATTTTTTTAAGTGTTTTAATACCCTCTCTAAGTAATAATATTAATTTTTTAATTTAATTATATTAATATTATATTATTAATTTTTACTTTAATTCTTTAACTAAGCCTTTTAGGTCTAAAATCTTATTGTTTTAATAAATAAGTTATTTACTTATATTTAATAAAGTTTTATCTTATCCTAGTAATAATATTACTAATACTATATAGAATATATTAAATAGAAATATTAACTACAATATGTAATAGTATAATACTTAATTTAAATAAGTAATTTAATATAAAGCTTGTTGTTATACTAAATAATAGCTATAATAAGGCAATATATAATATTCCTTTTATAATACTTTTAATCAACTAAATTTAATTAAGATTTATAATAATATAATTTAATAATATCATGTAATAGGAAAATGAGGGTATTTAATTATATTAAGTTAAGTTTAATAATAAAGTATTTTTAAATCAAAAAAAATATAGTTTTTAAATAAAGTTTTATTAATTAGGCTTAATTAAGTTATAGGTTACTAAGTAAGCTATTAATTACCTTATTTTATTACCTCATTTTATATTTACTTATATATTTATCTTTTATTACTTTTATATTATATCTTACTAAGTATTTTTATTTATAATTATTATAATAATATATATACATAACATACTTAATAAGCGAGTGTCAAAGACAAGCAAGTATCATAGCATACTATATAACTAGAAATAGCTAAACCTTAAATCTCTAAAAGTAGCTATTTAATTATTGAAATTACAAGAAAAATACTCTTTGCTATTTAACTATATATAACGGTTAAAAATATTTTTTATAGATTTTTATAAAATTCCCTTTCTATAGAAATAGCTAATTACATAGTCTAAATAGGTTTTCTATATACTACCCAGGGTGGTAGTTTAGCCAGTGATTTAATTACTAACTAAATAACTAACTTTAGTTATAATTAAAAAAATTAATTATTTTTAGTTAATAACTAATTTCTAACTAACTAAATAGGCTCCTAACTAAAGCTTAACTAAATAAATTAGGCTCTGACTAATTTTAACTAGTTATAACTGATTTCTTAATTCATTAACTAGTTACTTTAGTTACTCAAGATTAATAATACAATTAAAATAATTAGCTTTTAGCTTATTTAAAAGCTTATATAATATTCCCACTTTATATAGTATATTATAAACTTACCCTTATATTTTTCCCTATTTTCTAGGATTAACTATAATTAATTTAAAAACGCTATTTTTTAAAGAGCCTAATTAGAGCTCTTTAAGAATAAAAAGCTTGTATAATATAAGAATAGGCAAAATATATTAGTTTAAAATAAGAAAAAATATACTATAATTAAAGGCTTTTATATAGTTATTTATTATAAATCTTTTATTATACAATACTTCCTTAATAAACCTTAATAGCTATTTTTAGTAATTTTACGTCCTTTTTTTAAGGAATTAAAATAACTAAAATAACTAACTGTTTAGTTACTAATTGATTATTTAACTAACTATATTAATTAGTAACTAAAAGTAACTAACTAAAATTAGTTATAACTAAAAAGTAACTAATTAAATTAGGGTCTAACTAAGACTAAAAGTTTTTAGTTAGTTAGTATCTAAGACTAAAGTAACTAAATCACTACCCTAGTACTACCCTTAATATAATTCTTTAAAAATCTAAGAAGATTACTATAGCTTTTATATAATATAATAAGCTTAACCTTTTAACTTTAGCTATTTTAAGCCTAAGTTTATTTCTTAAAGAACTGTTAAAACGTAGCTTTTATTATATAAATACAACTATAACACTTACTTATCTATAACAGTCGCTTATAAAGTACGTCATATATATATATTACTTGAAGTAATAATAAAATAAAACGATTATATTTAAAATCCTAACAATTATATTAAACTTTAAAAGCCTAAAAACTTAAAATAAGACTTTCTCTTTTAATAATTAAAGAAAAAGACTACTACTACCTTTTAGTATAGTAGCATAGGTTACATAATATTAGTATAAAATATAAGACTCTAACTTATTAAACCTTTTATAATTACCTAGTTATAATAGTCTTAATAAATTTAAAACCAAGTATTAATTAATTAATAGCTAATCAATTTATACTTTAATTATATATTTTTTATTAAAATTATTTTTCTTTTAAAAATACTATATATATAAAGATATATATATTATTAAATATTAAAATTTTAATTAATTTATTTAAGTTTCTTTTATAGTTAAAGTTTTAATAAAATCTTTTTTATATATTACTTTTAATATTTTATATATTTTTAATAATATAAATTATAATATAAATTATTTAAAATATATTTTTATGTATCATTTTTATTATAGTATATATAAACTTATTAAAATATAACTTATAAATTATACAATACCTTTTAATCTTTTTATATAGTAATATTAATTTTTTTATTACTTTTAATAACCTTAAGTTTATATATATTAAGGCTAACCTTTTTTTTTAATTTTATAAAAAACTTTTATAAAATTATAATACTTAATTAAAGCGTTAATAAAATACTTTTAATCTTAAGTTATTACTTTTATTAAGATTTTAAACTCTTAAATATATTGTATATTTTTAATTAATTTTAAATTTATTACCTTAAGTATAAATATATATATAAATATGTCTTTATTATTTATCTATTATTATTGGGTATAGTGGCGCTATTGCGATGATGATTGTATTTATCTTGCTGGGTTGCCTTGATCTATCCTTTGGATATGGAATGAGGTTTAAAGAACTTTTCAATTTATATATTATTCAAGTTTTAATTCTTTTTAGCTTTTACTAACTATTACTAAGCTAATGATTTAATTTCTAATTTTATCATTAATTAAATAACTAATTTTAGTTATAATAAAAAAACTAATTAATTAATTGATTAATAAGTAATTAATTAAATTAATATTTAACTAAGGTTAAATTTGTAGTTATATAAATACCTAACTTTTAGTACTTTTTAGTTATTTAATACGTAATTCTTTAGTTAATTTTTAATTATACTTTATATAAGGTATTATATTATATTTTCTTTTTTTAATTTTTAAAAAATTTTAGCCTTAACAAGTAATGTAAAATAACTTTTTTGAAGCTATAATTAAAGCCTTTAAAGTACTTTATTTTAACAAGTTACTTTTTTTCATTATAGCTATCCTATCTCTAATAATTATACTATAAGAAATATTAATAAATAACTTAATACTAATATTATTTCATCATCATAAACTTCATACCAACCAGAAGGGATCGAAGTAGGCCAATATTACCCAATAATTTTACTATATTGCATAAGAAAAGTCATGCACGTGAAGAGCTAGCTAAACTCTTAGTAAGACGGCTATAATAGAAACTGCTCCATCCCACTTTGCCTCTTTACGCAAAGACTATTTATTAATATATTAAAAAACGTGATCACACATCAATAATTTGTTGTCCCTGAGTAGTATACTACGTTCACGACATGGTTCAAATAACGATATCACGACGAAATCTCTCTCCATGATAGGTTATTCCCTATGATGCTAGAGCCGCATGTTTTTAGCCGTAGCCGTGAGATGAAGTAGGGAAAATACATTTACTAAGATAAACAGGGAACGAAGACAGCGAATCTTATAATCGAGCTTAAGACGAGAGGGCCAGCCTACAAGGAGTGCCACCCAAGAATGGCAGATGCGATGCTTACGTCCATAACCTGAAAACCCAGAGATGTAACCCGCCTGGTAAAAGAGTTCTGCTGATATCCTTACGCTGCAATGGCAGCCAGTTTTCCCGCCTTTGCCGCCTTCTTGGTCATACCGCCAAGAAGCCCAGTGTTGTGTTGTAACCGTCCAATCCAGCATCAACAAGCTTTCTTGGGATTCATACCGCTTTCATAACGGCGCAGCAGCTGCTTGAGCAGCCAAACAAGAACAAACAGACCTAGGAGTTGTAGACGGGCGAGTTGCAGCCTGGGCACGTCACGAGTGTGGTCAATGAGATGAGAAGATCAACGCCCGAGGCGAGTGTGCAAATATAGAACCCATAAGGGTATAATGAAGCTGTATCAAATCCATATATTTTTATCTATAACCAGTTCTTATTTTCATAGAGGTGCTTACCTAGAGAGGCGCCGTAAGTACACTCGGACTCATACTTCGCGCTGGTCAACTTCTCAGCCCGCCTCCCGGTAGGGCAATGCTTCTCAGACCTTGCACTCACCATCGTTCTGTGCCGTCTTCCCCTCCTCTTTTTATTTTGTGATTACCTCCTCACAGCATGACCAGACATCATTCCTTTCGCCTTGAATGCCTTGTCCCATGTCTGGACAGCAGATACGAACTTGTCTGAGGCGCCTTCTTTACTCTACTCTGCCCTGCCTAGGGAAGTCGAGGTCACTGGATATAAAGATGGAAAGCCTTTCGTAGACTGCGATCCTTATGGTTCTCACGTTATAGGCTTCTCAGACCTGGAAGGGAGTATGTAACTTCGAATATATACCTCTCATCTCTAGCCTGTCAACAAGACTGCCGTCCTGTATCGTAGGGCCAGCCAATTCTACCACAAACATTGGAGTCTGCCAGCGATTGGGGACAACAGGGTTCTCTATGTGCCATCCAGCATGCCATGAAATATGCATTACTTTCTTGGTGTCTATCAGCGCGTGAAGAAGCTATCTATTGTGTCACGGACAGGCTTTAAGCACTGCCAAACCTGGGATCAAACCCGTAAAAACAACTTCTTGACCTGGAAGGGAGAGGCATATAAATGGTGGAACTCGGGTTGGCTGCTTTGGGGGATATGAAACAAATTGGCGTCTATAGTCTTATTCTAGGTCAGATGAAAGGGAGTAGCCAAAAGGTTGGAGGGAGTGACTTACTCTGATAAATGCCACCTTTTTATGGGCTACTTCGTCTATGTCATGATCTGTTGCTTTTAATAGCCCAAACCCAGAAGGTGGTTAAGCGAACAAGTCTGGGGGATGGGGGACTCACTTGATTAGATGATGAGCTGTCTTTTTTCATTCCATTTAGAGTGAAGCACGCTCTTGTGTTCAGATAAAGCTGCGCCGTTGAAATGCAGTAATACCCTGAATTAACGGGCGTCATCAGTGTCTTTACATGGATGAGCTCATCGCCTCCTGCTTCTGTATATCTTAATACATTTTGGTGAAAAGAGCAGTGTCAGACAGATTGAGCCAGTCGGGTGCCTCCGCAAATGAATGACAATTAAAATGAATGACGATTAGTTACGACGCCCACCCAGCCGGCAGCCTGCCCTTTGTGCGAGTCTCCGATACGATAAGGCTCAGCAAACTCCCTATCGTTATTGCTCACCCGTCAGAAAAGCATCTCGTTCTTGGATAAGAGTATGGTGTGTAGAAATGTGAACGTTCTAGGCAAGATGGAAGTTAATGCAACCATACGCAGCGGCTGAATCACAATGTTTCTGGCAGACTCTATTTGAAGCATGATTCACGGGTCCAAACTGATTCTTGATCCTGTCGTCAAACGTCACACAGCCCTTGTCCACGCTTGCATTCCATAAGAACTCAAACCTTAAAACAGCCACCGTTTAAAATCCCAGAAAAGTCCGAATCTCCCGAAGCCTTTTAATTAACCAGGATTCTTCCTCTTTCCTAGACGTTGTCATCAACATCCAATCATTCAAATTCGTTGGCCATGCCCCTTTCTTATGATTGAGCACCTCCATTTTGTCGAAATAGGTTGTAAGCTGTTCGGTTGAAGGATGCGGTACGACGTTTTCAACTGTCCCATGTTAGAATAGGGAGCATGCTCATGCTACTCAATGATCTCACTCTCTGTCTTCTGGCGTTGGAGCTTTTCTTCTTTTCAGACGAAGTTTCTTTTTTCAACCTCTCTTCCAGGATGCAGTAACACGTCGGTATCAACCACCATCCTAGCGATTCCTTAGTTGCGTCGTAGGGAGTTGATGGATCTATAGCGGCAAGTAGTAAGGCATCGGCACCAAATGGTGATGGATTATCTGCGTTGAAAGGAATTGATGGATCCATGACGGCAATTGGTGAGGAATCGACACCAAGGAAGGAGTGGGTGAACAAGTCGGTCAGTTAATGATGAGAGAGGTAGTGGGTAGTTGTTTTGGACGAAAACGGGGACGCAGCAGCCCTTTTATGCCGTGCGTCCGAGCTTTTCAGGCCACCATTTTGATTCGAATACAATTACATGGCCCTTATGTAGGGATCATCAATCATACCGCCTTCTGTGGATGCGGAAAGAGGAGGTCAGAGCGAGGCGCTGAGTTAAGCGAGCCTGCAGTAGTTTACAGCTCGTCAACTGCGTCACTCACGGTCCGGGACAGCAGTGAAGCCACTATTGTCCCCGTGTCACACCGAGTGTTGGCTGTTAATACGTAGTGTCCCTAGCCGAGTGCGAGTGGGCTCGCACGACCAGCATGCGCTTCCCTATTGAAAATGATGGATCAATTGATACAGCAAATGAGGCCTGCTCCTGCAGGGGCCCTCGCCACCCATGAGATCAGAAACTTTGGAGCACCAGCAGCCGTTGCCGTTCTCGTCATTGTTGATGACCCATGCGGGCACTTCGACCAAGCCTGTCCCGTTTGGCCGCGGGGAACATGGTCAGGGGTCATTAAGGTCATCTCGATCCTGTATGCTCGAACGGCTGGTTCCCCGGATACACGTTTAAGACCGGCTCGCAGTGGTAGCCCAAGGACGCCTTTGGGCGACAAGAGCGACGAGGGGCAGCAAAGCTGGAAACGAGGCAAAAAAAGCAAGAATAGGCAACTCCAACAGAGCATGGGTAGTTCGGAGCCTGATGAGGAATAAAAGGCTACGAGAGGTGGCGCGATGTCCAGCTCTTGTTGTTGTTGATGCACATCCAGCGCAGGGTATCAGCGCTTTACCGTTTCGTGGCAGCGCTTGAAGCATTAGTTCAGCAAATCCAAGGATCAAACGGTGGTCTCAAAGGACCCGCGTGTTGGATGGAGTGGGTGATGAAAAGATACGTCAATGGACCCCCCATCGCTAGCTCGTCAGCCTGACGCTGTCTTCTGGCTCAGTTATCCCATCAGTTCAAGGCACAAGAGCAAGTTGTACACATTGAGCTAATCGAGCACCACCGGACTCTGATGACAGTCGGTTATAGCCTGAACCTAGCCAGTAGCCTAAAAGAATGACGTACGAGCCTCTAAAGTAGATGATACTAAACAAACTCACTGTGACGGGAGCACACCGGCCAGTAGAACACGCCGTTCTTAGATACTAGTATGGAGGTACACGATCCAGCTGAAATAGGTAACAGGCATAGGCCGAACCACAATGTTTCTGATATGTACGGAGTACTCTGTAGTCAAAAATGGGTTCATAAGCCTCAAATGATTCTTGATGCTGTGGCCAAACGTCCTACAGCCTCGTCCACATCCGCATTCCATAAGCAACACCTCTCAAAAAACGGGTACAACTCATACTATTTCTAGACTACTGAAACACGCGGTTTCCTAAAACCAAGCCTTCTTCCAATCACACGTCTCTTGTGCCAGCTGTTCTCTATTATATCCATGCTTCTGCATGCATTCGAGCCATTTATTAAGCTCTGCTGGGGAAGGGCGCGGCTCCTTCTTAACTGTCTCCGTTAAATGAGGGGACTTATTCATGTTACTCCAAGATCTTACTTTTCTCCAGGTTGAGTTTTGCCTGTGCAACTTGCGCCGGAGTGGAAGCTTGCTTCAACGAGGCCTCCGCGGCGCGAAAAAAACTTGGCCTCAAACACCACCCTAAATCTTCCAATGTCACGGAGTAGAAAACGGGCCCGTCCATAATGGAAATTATAGAAACGAAATGTAAATAAGGAGGGGGCAAATAAATCGGCCAGTGGATGATGAAGAAGGTAGCGTGTAGTCGTTTGGGACGAGAACGGGCACGCAGCAACCCTTTTATGTTGCGTGTCTGAGATCTTCAACCATGCCGCCTTCTACGCTTACGCAAAGCAGAAGAAAAAGATGGTGATTGAGTCAAGCGCGTTAACATTGTGGCCAGAAGATTGCGACCCCGTGCTATACCGAGCGTTGGCTGCATATGTGTAGTATCTTACCGTAGGCTCGCACAGCCAGCATGCGCTTCCATTTTTTTCTTTTTTGAAAGTGACAGATCAACTGGTATAGAAGACGTGGCCTGTACTGGCAGGGGCCCTCAGGACCAATGAAATCAGGAACTTTGGTGCTCCCGCAGTCGTTGCCGTTCTCGTCATTGTTGGTGACCCATGCGGGCACTTCGACCAAGCCTGCCTCGTTTGGCCAGCGGGAAAACAGAGTCATGTTTCATCAACAAGGGAACTCTATTTGACGGCGCGATGTGCACAGCGCCCGGGCCAACTTGATCAGGCGTTTGCGGAAGGTTGGTTGGTTCTCCAGACACAAATCGAAGACCAGGGTTGGTTGAAGGGCGCCTTTGGGCGACAACAATAGCGAGGAGGGGCAACAATGCAAGAAGCGAGGCAACAAAAAGCAACAGAAGGCAACGGCGAGATAACATGGGTGGTTCGGAGCCTGGTGGGAAATGAAAGGTTATGAGATGTGCCAGGATGTTGACGGCGCGCCAGTGGGCCAGTCCTCAATGTTGTTGAAGTACATCCATTGCAGGGTATCATCATCTTACTATTACAAGGCATGTATTGGAACAGTGGACCCAGGGTGAAGAGCCAGCATGTTACATGGAGTGAAAATAATGAAAAGATAAGTCGATGAATCCCCAAGCGCCTCCATCATTAGCTCGCCAGACTGACTCAATCGAGACAACATCGTGCCTAAAGGTTTGGGAGGCTTGACAAGGGGTCGTTTGAGGCACGCTTCGTGGTGAGCCAACATGCGTCTTGCGGATGTACCGTTCCGCGGCATCAAATGGGCTGAGGCCGAGCTCCGATGGCGATGTGCATAGCCCTTCGGTTGAAGCGATGGCTCTCAACTGTGGTGGACTGGGGCGAGTCAATGCTAGCATCCTGGCTTTTTATTGACTGTACTCCGTACTATACTTTCCATTTCGAGTCGATAGAATCAAGATTGCCTGGCCAACTGTGGTGCGAGTTTGCGATCACGTAGCGGGCGGGTAAGTCTTGCTGCGACCCGTGGAAGGCTTGATGTGGATCAAGGTTGAAACTTTGGTGGCCACGAATTTCTTCTGCTGCTTCCCACAATAGAAAGTCTCCCCGCGCGTAGCGGACCCCGGCATGGCCGGAGAGGCTGGGAGGCACTCACCGGTCTTTGTCAAACCAAGGATGATCAACGCTTGGCCTGGACTGCCTAAAGGGGCCTTTCCATTCTTGGTTCCCAATGCAGCCATGCTACTGTACACCTCGATAGCGGCAGCCACATGATCGAAAAGGGGCGGACGGCGGGTGACCTGATCCGCGTCTCTCCTCCTTTGGCTTCAATACGAGATTAGATGTTGGCCTGGGCAAGCTTCTCCCGTGTCACCTCATGTTCTCAACCGAGCCGATTCATGCAAGCCTCCTGCCTACACACTTCGTGCTTTCCAGCCCCTGCAGGCTTGGTAGCACGACGCCGTTCGAGGAAATGTCGAGGAGGTGGGGGAATGACTGGTCAGCTAGACAGATGAGGTGTGGTAGGGCGGGCTTGGCTAAGGTCGGCTGAAACCCGCCATCTCCCCGAGTCATACCGCCGCATGCGGCTGATCACAGTGTGCTCGGATCCTTGGGGGCCTCAACCGCAAGTGTAAGAGATCACCATCGCAAGCGGCAACGGGGCACATGTTTGATTTGGGTAAGCTAGACCACCGACGCTGAGTCTCACTCATTCACCTAAGCAAGGGAGCCTACTTTAACTGCCTGGTCATCTTAATTATGAGGCCAACGACCGACTCTGGGGCCTCGACTCGCAGTTCGGTGCTCCGCTGAATACGAATGTATGCCCGTGTCACCCATTGCAAGTGATCCCATTCGCCAGATATCCTGGACTTGTTCTTGACGCAGGTGCTGGGGCGAGACAACAAAGTCAGCATTCAAAGAGAGCCGGGCTTGACAGAGATCTCGCTGTTACCCAAAACTCGGAAAGGAGGTTTGTCAGGCAAGGAGAACCAGGGTCTCGACGAGGGGCGCCGCCGGATTGATGAGCGAACGTGCGGATAGCAAGGCAACTGCATAACCCCTTCGCTTTTCATCTGCATCGACGGCTACGGAATGGGACCCATCTCATCGACGGACAGATCGCCCACTTTTTCTACGCCAACGAAAGAACCGCCCACTCTTTTTTACGCCAACGGACAGATCGCCCACTTTTTCTACGCCAACGAAAGAACCGCCCACTGTTTTCTACGCCAACGGACAGATCAATTCACAACCTAATTTTCACGTCGGCCGATCCAGGAGCCCCTTTTCCCATTTCTTACCAACAGGCCATTCCCCACCCACACAGTTCTAATCGAGAATTAGGTACAAGCGTTGCACCCTCTCTCATCTCATTGGTATACCTAGCCGAATTAGGGCTCAGGGAATTGGCCGTGGAGTGCCGACGATTCACCATGGGCCTTACCGCCAGCAGCTCTGCGCGGGCAGTGAAGGGCGCAAGGTTAGTAGTATCCCCTTGCATAAACGGAGCCTGTACTGAGCTTTGACCTAGAACGTTAATGCGACCCTCGGCAATGAGTCTGGAGATATGAGTCGAAACTCCCCGTGCTTTTATGAACACGTCAACACGGACGGGTTTCCCGCAGAGCCTAACGCAGCGCGGGAGAGACTGCAGCTAGTCTGCCCCCACGGCTCCGCGGTCCAGCAGCCCATCAATAGTTTGCAGGCAGCGCTGGTTGCCGCCGCAAAGACTTCTAAGCAGCAGACGGTTTGGCTATTGCTCCATCACTAATTTCCGGCGAAGATATTCAGGGGGTCAGGTGATGTTCTGACGCCGATACTGTCGTCTCTGTGCCAGGCACGTCAGGCGTCGAAGACAGCTGTGTGTCGGTGCATTTGCCGAAGGGTCGAGCACTGCGAGGGCTGGAACTCGAGGGGGTGATAACGCTACCTAGCTTGTGTTCAATATGGCTATCTAGAAAGCTGGCGAGTGCACGAAGGAGACAAAATAGCGCTCCCAGGGCTTTATATGATGCTCCCTTGTGTTGATCGTTTAGTTCCTGCTTGGGGGGTTAAACTTTAAGCTAGAATGAGGATGTCCAAATGAGCCAGTAGCAACTGTTTCTATGAATCCATGTGCCAAAGCCCAAACATTTTCTTCCGTAATCAAAGTTTCCCGGTGAATCTCCCTCGGACTGTTACTGAAGGCCGCGCAAGGGTTTGTGCGCTCAGTGCTTTTGGGGAAGGTTGTTGGGTTGCCCAGGCGGAGAGTATTGCCCCTTTGTATCCAGAGCATAACATTCCATCGGTTATTTGCACCCAGCGCTCTACATTCTCTGTCGAGGAAAGCAAGCCTGCCCTGAGATTTCGGCAGCGTGGCTGACGGCTCGCTCTGCTCGGGCAATCACGACGGTCCATCTGATCAGCGTTGTGGACTGTGTTCAGATGAAAAGCCCTATCGGGGAATAAGGTAGACTACAGCTCTAGGCATGTTAGGCCAAAACTAAAGCAATCTGGCGCCGGTAGCCGAGTGGATTCAACTGATGTCTCGGTGTTGGTTTAGTTTATTGCGATGGATCGAGGGGGAAACTACTCTTGTTTCTTCCAGCGAATAGGAAGACATTGTTATTGTCGTCAATGAAGACCCCAAAAGAGGCCATCAGGCACATAGAAAAAAGACACAGTCATAGGCAGACGCATATTAAGAGCCAGAATCGGACGCAATGTCTCAAAAGCAACAGGATAACTGGATGATACAACAGCCGCCTCAATGGTGGCTTTGCTGCTGAACAGACCCTCCGTCCAAGACACTTTGGTGCTTCTTTTCCATGAATAAGGACAATTGGGCCTGACTAACTTGAGTCATGAAAACCACCACTGAGCCAAAAGTGATCTGTGTAAGGCCTGTAGCCGGAGGAAACATATCTCTGAGTGGGCGTAATTCATTCCGTACCTCAGGCGACTGATGAGCGATTGACTTGCCATCATACTTCACCTTGGACACCTCCAGCGCTAGGTTCCCCGTTGTCAAGCTCTGTGGCATCCCTCTCGCACATGCCCCTCCGGAACTCATCGCCCTCCATCACGGTGTGGAGCTGCAGACCACAGTCCTTGGAGGAGACCCGGATGCCAACGACGCAGATGGCATTCCACGGGTCAGGCATATTCTCCTCCTCGGTGTCGTAGTCATCCTGCACTGCTGCTTGGTTGTAGGGATTGTCGTGAGGCTTTGAAACTCTCTCGTTGGCCTTGTCGATATCGTCCCAGTCCTCAACGGGAGAGTCTGAGGACTCGTCGGCGGAATTATAAGTAGGCCGCGCCCTACCAGGCAGGGGATCTCCCTCTTCGAGGAGAGCGGGGGTTGCTCCGTCAATCGGACGCACCTCTTGCTTGTTCTTGGCGGCCACATCCACAGATTCCACCGTCTTGGGGGTCAGGTGCGGTGAGCCTGGTGAGATGGGCACTATACCGGCAGTTTCAGCTTTAGGATTCTTAGGATTCTCGGAATCCATGGAGTCCTTCTCCGTGGGATCCAGGACGTCCTTGTCGGTACCAGACTTGGTCTCAGTGCCATTGAATGTTTCGCCCTCAGACTCGCCGTCAGCCTCCTCCACCGCCTCAGCAACCTTGTCCTCGGCCTCAGCCTTCTTCTTCATCTCCTCTCGCTCGGCCTTCACCTTGGCATTGAACTCCTTGTCTAGGCGAGCCTGCTCGGCCTCCCAGGCATCATGACCCCTCTTCTTCTTCTCGATGTTCTTCTCCCTCTGCTTCTTGAAAACGTGCCGTCCGGCCGAGCGCAGCTCCCAAGTGAGACGGCGCCGCTTCTGTCGGTACTCAGAGGCCTTCTCCTGGCGGAGCTTGGTGAGCTCATCCATGTAACTCCTCGCCTTGCTGTGGGCCAGATCATATGAGTGACCGACCTGGGCAAGCTTCTTATTCTCGACCCCCTTGAGGCACTCGCGCTTGACGACTTCTTCGACGGGGCGGGATTCTGGGTGGCGCTCGCCCGCCACCTTCAGATGAACCATGTAGTTGCCTGCAGGCAATTCAGGAAGTTCCACAGATGCCGATCTGTGCATGAGATAGTGGCCACGGGACCTCGCAATGTAGTCCTCGGCATCGGGGCTATCCTCTTTGTGAAGCCGAAAATGTAGATGGAATGAGTATTGTCCCCAGAGACCGACGTAGTACCGCCTATCGAGCTGGGACAGCACCAGGCAAAGGGGTGAGTTCTTGGTCAACTTGAACTGGAACTTCTCATGGTACTCTGCCTTCCATGTTACGTCAACTGCAATCCAGCGACGACAGCATCGCCAGCTGTGGTCACGGAAAAGTCGTGTGCGATCGAGGTGGGTGAATCTTTCAATGAAGTACTCATACGACATCCAGAAGGCAGAGTCGCTCCCAAAGTTGTGGCCGAGCTCCTCTTGGATCTTTGTCGTCCACTCCTTGGAACCGTCGCTCCAGGGTCCTTTCCAGGTATCCTTGTCAACCTTGCCTCGAGGGTCCCGGAGTTTCACCAAGCGCTGTCCAGACTTGAGCGTTCGAGCCTCCATGACGGCGTAGCTATGTTCTTGCGAGATACCGTCGCGCCCATTGTAACTGTGCTCCAGATGACCTGTGGAGGCACCGAAAAGGAACTCATCATTGACTCTGGACATCTCCCTGCCCCAAAACTCGTCGATGTCTAGGATGCTGGACATCAGTAGCCCGGTGGTGACGCCACCTGTGAGGTCCTCTACACCCTCGCCCATCCAGCCGCCATACAAAGATGCATAATCCCCGTGAGCTTTAGCATAGGCCTTCTCCATCAGCGGGACCCAGGTCTCGTTCTGGTCCCTACATTGGGCGAAGAAGAGAGCCTTAGAGCCGGTCTGGTAGGATTCTCGATGCACATCCTTTTTATCCTCGCCGTCAATCTGTTCCAGGAGATGTCGCTGCATGCTAAGACAGTCCCAGCCAGCAGACTTGAGGTAGAGCTTGTCGTCAATGATGGTGTAGATCCACTCGCCGTCTCTGTAGAAGACGAAGCCGTAGATGCCAACTTTGGTATCGTAGGCGACGCAGATGCGCTTCAGTTCATCTGGAACATTGCCAAGAGCTGTCAGACCCGCCATGAACCAGCAGTCGCCCAGAGTTCCTTGTTGGACGTCACCACCATTCACATTCTTTATGAAGGTAGGATTGTTAAAAATCTCATGGACTCGCTTGACAGATTTCGGGGTGGATGCTGAGGAAGAGAGAAATGTAGCTTTGTCGAGCTTAAAGTCCTGTGAGCCAAGGCTATTCAAGCAATCGCCCTTTTGCTGTTTGAGGTCCAGATCCTATCGCAATTAGCAGCGGAATCTACTGTGTGCAGTATCCTAGCTTACCAAATCCCAATCGCTGTCCTCGTATCTCATGCCCACTCTCTTGCATTCCTTGATCCGCTTCTCGACTATGCGCCTACACTCATTCGCATTGCGCTCGTACGCGGCCGACAGGAATTCATTCGATTGGCTATGGTCCGTCGCTCTGAGCGTGACGCATCTAGAGGGGAGGACCTTGAGGACTTTGCCAAAGTGGAGACTGGAGAATTTCCCCCAGGTGCGGTCGATGGACTCCTGAGGTGGAATTCTCTTCCTCTTCTTTTGTTCGTTATTTCTGGTGGCAGTGGCAGTGGGCTGCACTTGAGGGCGCCTAGAGTCATCTAACTCCTCCGACGAGCTGTGGCCGTGCATGTCGTCAGCTAAAAAAGAAAAGAGAAGAAAAAAAAAAAGTAGGAGGCTAGGGAGATGTTGGAGAGAAACGCTATAGAGGAGAAAGAAGAGCAGGTGAGAGAGCGAGTCGTAAATGGTTCCCTATATCTGACGCTTTTCCTTCTCGCAAATGGTTTGTATGTCAGGGGTGAAAGAGCAATGACCGACACCAAGTTGTAGGGGGCCTCATAATCTTGTTGATGCCAAGCGGCGGTGAATCCGGGTTTTCAGCCTCATTCCGGAGGCATGGGTGACCTTGCAAGGCGCCTGCATTCGCGCCGACCACACATATTTTACATGACAGTGCATTAATGTATGCACGATTGAGTCAGGCTCACTGCGTGTCACTCCAAACGTTACTCTGGACGGAGTACATCGCTGCCGTTCTCGTCGCGCAGATGCTACTTAGTTATCTCTTCCCTCTTTTGATGACTCTTGGCGGCTGAGCGTTGGCCCCTCACTCAGCCGCATGACGCAGGGGGGATGAGTAGATTGCAAGACCTCTATACTAGATTAGGCCGAGGCCGCACTTGACCCGCATTGCTCTGCACAAGAATGGCAAACACACCCTTTGGCAATACGTAACACTTACTATACATGCTGGTTCTCCGCCCCTCAAACTATTGTCTGGGGCGACCTGATACCTTTCGCACCCGAATGTCGCTCTCATACTCTTCCTCCAAGGCTGAGATATAACCAAAGAAGGAACCACGATGCCTCGCTCGCAGCATGACGAAGATGCTCCCACCACCACCGGCGGCCCTGATGCCCCCGTGACGCTTCTCACCGATTCCCTTGAGAAGTGTCGCAGGGTAGGCATGATCTTCACGGCCTCATGAAACAACTGCGTTAGTAATCTAGCCGTATGCTTTAAGTAACTCTGCGGGATGGAGTACCCCGCACCAGAGATAACCTCAGACAACAATCAATCAACACACTGCTGCTGCTCATTCTCGTTTACCTGACCCTTGATCCTTTTAGCACGCTCAGTGCGACACATAGTTACACGTTCGCCTCACCGCATTGGTCTTCCCATCTCGTCCAACATGCTCGTTGGGATGCCCCAGGCCGCAGCCCGCCTGTTTGCAAGCGCCTCGTGGGATGCAAATGTCATAATATAAACGTACCTAATCAATTGCGAGACCCGAAACTGACTACCTACAATGATGCCTAAGCCTTGTCTTTGCCTCACTGTGACTCCTGAAATGAGCGTGGCCCAACGATGGATGGATTTTGTGTCTCTGAATACTGCTCCTTTCGTCTTCTAACCCGAAAGCCTCGCTTCTGATTTGCCATGTCTTTATGGAGTGTGTACGTGGAGCTCGACGAGAAGAGCTTAACACGAGGGACAGCAGTCATCCTTAGGCAACTTCTTAATGGAAGCTGACAGGGAGACTGACTCAGGGGGATGCAAGGCACCATGGCCCCACCATGCCCCTCACCACAGACATGTTTGGGGGCATGCGGACCTGATGCCATCTCGCCATGTCGGGAGGGGTCAGCCATGAACCATAGAGATGGCCGGCAGTAGTCATGCGAGGAGTAGGTGCTGAGGAAGGAGGCGGCGCCGCCCGGTAGACAGACCAGTATGCAGAGTCGGCATGGGCACAATACACATATCTTCGAAAGGGGTGGGTTCCCCTTGCCATCTGGGAGGCTTTTTGGGATTTATGGGGGATGAGGGAGTCACGAACAATCGCAGCACTCTCTGGGGAGGATGCTGCGCTGGGGTTTGTGGGCACCTCTGTCCGGCTCGTTTCCCCCCCTCCGCTCTCAATCTTGATGCGAGTCTCGGGCAGGGGCGACTGCAACACCGGGAGCTGCTCGATGGCGGGTAGGGGGAGCTGCTTCGGGGAGCGCTGGCGAGCGCAGCTCGAGGCTGGCGAGGATCCAGGGTCAGAGGTCTCTGAGGAGCTGCTGAGCGCTGGAGGAGAGCGCAGGGGGACGGGAGGATGGTCCTCTTGAGAGACTGGCGACGGCGCTGCTGGCGCTTCTCGCAGTTGTACTTGCGAATGCCCCAGATGGCAAAGTGCTGCCGATAGGAACGGATGCTATATCCCGAGAGTTTGTCAGTAGCTTTCTCTTGGATACTATGTAGTTTTACGCAAGAGTATAGAAACTTACGATGCCTCAAAGTTGTGACGAGTCTTCATAATGCCCCGCATATCCTCGAGCGTCCTCCGCTCCTGGATGTATAGCTTGGTGATCATCTCACGGTGCTTATCCCAGGGCTTCGCCAGCATCTTTGCCTGCCGATGGGAACTCAATCAAAGCCTTTGGTTGGTTTGAGGAAGGGGAGGAGAAGAGTGTTGTTGTGTCAAGGGGGAAGAGTTTCTCGAGTTGCTCTCTGTCTCTATCCTGTGGGACGATGATAGCCGAGGTGATGGCAATAAAGTCGACGGGTATTGAGGTACAGCAACGAGATGAATTTGTTCCTTCTTTCCCCTTTCCCCTTTTTTTGATGTTTTTGGTTGGTGTTGTATATGTGTAGCGTTGGGTGGACGTGCTGTTGTTCCTTACCACTTCAAAAACCTGGGGCGAGTGAAAAGGAGAGAAAAAAAAAGATAAGAAGATTAAGGCGAACAAGAATTAGGGGGGCGTAGCTCGCTATTGAGAGAAACTGACATGTGTCAAAAATGAATAAAAAAAAGAGCTCAGAGCCTTATCAAGTACTTTAAAGAGTCCCGCGTGCCCTTCAGAGCCTCGTCTTCGCAAAGGGTGGGGGGAGAGGGCTTCACAAGGCAGCTGCAGTAGCGAGGCAGACAGACAGGGGGGTGAGCTAGCTGCCGCAAGGCGACCAGGGCCCGTGCCCCCTCATCTGTGATGTGATGCTGCTGCATCCTTTAAGCGGTTCGCCCCGGAGCCTGATTCTCGCTCACAACCGTGGGCGCTATCTTGTCTCCCCCGCGGCAGCGGGCTTGGCGGTGCGCATCCTATGCAGGGGGTTGAGGTGTAAGACCAATCCTCGTCTCTTCAGAGTGGCACTCGCTTTAGTTCAAAAAGGCTGGCAGTAGTGACCGCTGGCGAATGCAACTGATCATCTCAGTCGCCACAGGCGGTGAATCTCCACCCCGGTGAAAGGCGCACAGTGGCGGTTCAATCATGGTAATATGTGCGCTCTTTCAACCTAGGCCGTAAGATTGCAGCTCCCAAGCCATACTCGATTGTCTTGCATGTGTGAGACCTGGGCGCCGCTTGGTTGGGCAACGGGAGAAGGGGAAGGGAGGCTTTGTGAGCTGAAGTTATGGGTACCTCCACCTAGTCTTCAGGTTGATCGGACCAGTCGGACGACGTTCCAATCCTAGCGGCAGTTTGCCGTTGCTAGTTATACAGGGGTCTCGTTTGAGCTTCAAGCCTTGTTGTCCCCTCTCCCAGCTCAAGCATTGGTTGTCCACAGGTTTGGTGGACACCATGTACAGGACTCATAAGCAGCCACATTTTAGGGGCTGTGACAGAATACCTCGGATTCATGGAAAAGGCGTCGCCATCCCCCAGGCCTGTCTGCTCCTCGCTCCACTTTCAGCATCCTGCTCCAGATCCCCAGGGTTAGCTGACCACCACCACACGCTCCCAGTTCATTGCTCCAAAGATCGCAACCTGACCTGAATGCCCCCCGTTCACTACAAAATCTCTACTACTTGTTCTGTCAAGTCACAAGACGACTAAATGTCAACGCCGGCGGTATGTGGCCTGCTTTAGCCTAAACTTAGCCTAAACCTCGACCTTTCCCCTCGACCATTGTTTCTAATCTTAGCATTTTCCTGTCCATAGCAAAAGGCCAATCTTGCCCGGATAAGGGATAACCAAAGGAGGTCGCGGGCCCGCAGAAGAGAGTATCTCCAGGAACTCGAGCAACGCCTCCGAGTCTACGAGCTCCAGGGCGTCGAGGCGTCCTCTGAAGTCCAGCAGGCCGCTCGGAGGGTGGCCGAGGAGAACCGTCAGCTTCGCGGCCTCCTCAACCGACATGGCATCACCGATGATTACATATCTAGTTACTTGCACAGCGGCGGCGCGGCAGCCCAGACCGACCCGACGCCAATCCCCCACTTCACCTCGAGCAACCCCAGCGACGCTGTTCAGTCTCTCGAGCACGTCATAGCACCCAGGAGACCTGCCACTATCAATCCCGGTGTCTCTTACGTTGTGCCGCCGCAGGAGACTACGCCGGGTGCTGATGCCGGAATATATACGGCCAATCAACTACAACCAGCGCCCTTCATCCTCCTGTCGGGATCTTTTGACCACGAATCGCGCCAATCTGACATCACGACATCATTTTGTGCGACCGAGCCCATGCTCTCGTCGAATCGGTCTTTCTTACTATGAAGTCCAAAATGTGACGACGGAAACATCGATCTGGTCTGCACGGGTCGGGCCTGAGGCCGTGTCCACGTTTGCGGACTTGTGATGTTTGGTGATGACCAGAGGAAAGGACTTGCGCGATAGTCGGAATTGTTGTGTTGGGGAAATCAGCCTGGACGTGCTTCTTGACGTGGGATTCGGCGTTGGCATCCAGTGTGCTCGTAGACTCGTCGAGTATGAGGATCGGTGTCATCGAGTGTGCATGACAGAGCAATTCGTTGTTTCTGTCCGCCAGAGAGGCTCCTGTTAACGTGGGGCCGAAAGTTAGTAACAAAAAGACCGGCATTACCACTACCTGGCTCGGGAAGATAGAAAACCCCCCCTCGCCGTCACCGACCACGGTGTCATACCCATCGCTCAAGCCCATGATAGTAGTAGTGTGGATGTCAGCCCTATTGGCGGCATCCTCCCACTCCGAGGCAGCGGCGCCAGGTCGGCCGTATTGGATGTTCCTTCTTAACGGTGTCGTTGAAGAGGTGCGTGGTCTGCTCCATAACAGAGATATTTTTTGACAACCTATGGCGGATTTCGGTATATCAGTACGTTTCATCAGTTTCGGTGTGGCAGTCGCTCACTCGCCCTTCTTCAGCGTCTTGATATCTTGGCCGCCAATCTTGATGGTGTCTTTCTGGGGGTCGTAGAGCCGTGAAGCACGCATCACAATAGTCGATTTCCCTACTTCCGACGAGGGCGGTAGTATGGCCGGGCTCGGCAGGGTCGTGTCGAGTGCGCTGCAGACGGCCATACCCAAGCTAACAGCTCCGGTAACGTCCGTTGGGTTGACCAAGATGAAAACGGCCGCCTTATGCTGTAGTAGATGTGCGAAAATGGCGATACACATCTGCTCGTCGCGGTGATGCTTGAACTTGTGCCATCGCCGGGCCCGGAGACTGGGTATCCCGCCACTCCAACGGAGGTGCCTGGCGGCTAGAAGCAAGTCCAGATCCCACCAGGCTGTGTTTGGCTCTTTGTTGTTGAACAATGGAGAAGCGCTCTGCCCGAAAGCGCTTTCAATGTGTGGCATATATAGATCAACCGCCACCTCGGACGGCAGGAGCAACAGGACAATGACCAAACGTAGTGTCATCCCTGGCATGCCACTCGGCCAGATCAAGGGTAGGAAGATGCGGAACTTCTTCGTCCACGGCCAGACACCCCAAGCTGCTCGGGTCTCATCGCTAGCACTGTGGCTCGGCCTTGTGAGATGTGGACTTGTTGCTCCCTCCGTTGCCGCTGTCGCTCTCCTTGGTGCCGCCGCCGAGCCTGATGTCATCCCTCCTATCATGCCAGGCAAACATGACGAGAGGAGCGACTTTGAGGAAGCATCGGAGACCCGTAGCCACCGCAATATAGACCGGACCGACTTCCGAGGGGCGAGGAACAACCATAAATTCGAGAACAGAGAGCATCTCGAACACGACCATGATGGGCCAGGGCCCCAGGAAGGTATGCCAGGCCAGCTTCCCCACCTCCTTGTTTTCGTCCTTCGGGGCCAAGAAATAGTCGATCCGGTACAGGAGCGCGAGGGTATATAGGATGGCTGTCGCCATGGGCTGGATGTTGGGTAACCTGCCGGACCGGATGGTAAGGACTGCTATCGAGCCTATCTCGGCCGCCGAGACGAGGAATATGGCAGCCAAAAGCCAGAGAAAAAAGTCCGGCATTACGTTTGCGCGTCTCGGCCTGCTTAAACTGATCTCCGAGGAAGTAGAGGCAGGTTGTTGCAGCGAGGATAGTCTGAGAGACCTCAATGACGGATGGGAGGTTCCACATGACGTTGAGCTCCGAAAGGTCGGGAGGAACGGTGACAAGAACGGGAGGCGCGAGGGGGATAACAAAGTCTGTAAAATCGTTAGATCTTGACTTAGTTTGCGTCTTGTCAAAGGAAAGAAAGCTCACTGGCGTAGAGTAAAGGTTGAGGCCACGAGCTGCGGATAGCATCCATCCACAAACCACTTTTCAAATGGCCCCTGCCTACGGACGCATCAGGAGACAGCGCCTAGGGGTACCTGTGTCGCTACAAAGCTAGAGGCCCTCAGGCCTAGCGACCTGCGGCATGCGTATACTTGCGAAGGCAATGTAGTTGAGCAGGCCGAGTTCTTGGACCTGTTGTGCTGCTGCTGTGAAGTTTCGCGACGTGGGCGAGGAACTGGGCAGTCCTGAATCTCGGAAGCATCTTTGATGCCGGTTAACAGAGTAGAGACCAAAGATCCTCCCAATCCTACGGGTAGCGAAAGAAATGGCTGGTTGGCTTAGAAATTCTAGCGGTGGTTGATAGTCTTTCTTTTTTTTTTTTTTTTTTTCTCCCACCTTTTGGTACCTACTACCCAATGTCAGCCGGAATCTTTGTCACGGCTCGCTGCTCGATATCGAACCTCCAAGGCACGGGCCCAAATGCGGCTGCCTCGCGATTTGAGGCTATGGAAGTGATCGATCGCACGAACGTGCCATAATCCTGCCCCTGTCTCTGTCCTGAGGTCTGAGAAGTGGTGGTTCAGGAGGCACCCTGGTCTCTGAGCGGGTTTTGTGGGCCATCTTGGCACCCATTCCGCTCTCCGCACCCCTTGACTACAGGTGGAACCAGGTCAGGCCCCCCGCGATGAGGTCGACTTCAGGGCAACGTGCAGAGGGCCTGGTCATTCATGTGCACGTCCGGATGAGGGCTCTACTCTACGGAGCTGACGAGCGGCTGATAACTAGCGCGAACTGCGGGGATGGACTAAAAAATCTCGATTTCCAAGAAAGGCTAGACTCACAGGCGGGGAAGTAGGCATCGCGGCATTTCTTCCACACCATCGCCAGCCAACAATGGAAAACATTATCCAATGGCAGCCTGGGGAGTCAAACGCGCTATCGAGACCCGACGCAGAGTGCACGTGACTGTTCTGAGGCAGTTTCCCCAGAGTGAAAATGGCTGGGCTTTCGGAGCGCCCCTGACTGACGAGGATGTTGCGGCCCTGTTTTGCAGGCTCACCCTGACAAGCCAATATCCGCCGGAGAGTCGCAAACAAATGGCTTGTCCGGATCTCATCAAAGAACTCGCCAAGACGTTGGACCCAAGCCGCCAATTGGACATCATGGTCTTGCTTGACGCTTGTGAGGTGGCGGTGAAGCAGGGGGGGTACGTCTAGAAGAGGCGCGAAATCTCATGCGCCTGACACTGAAGAAGTCGGATGCAGCGCTTGATGGATGAGGCGGGGGTGCAAAAGTTCACCCGAATGATGGATGAGCTTCACCTGCACGGTCTTGTCGGACTCCGTACGTATGAGCTCGCGATTCGCCGTCGTTCGTTTTCCCTCCAGCCTGATTTGGCCATCCGGATGCTGAGTACCCAGGTACAGCAAATGCGCTGTTCAAGGTGGAGAAATTTACCAAGCGGCATATGGAAATCCTTCGGGGGGAGTACCGGAGCATCTATCGACCACAGAGATCATTTGATTCGACCTGCCTCCGCGTTCCCAATATCGTTTACGTTCTTTTCGCCGGACGCTTCAGGTAAGAAACGACAATAAGTAAATAAAAGGCGCTGTGCTGATCGGGAAGCCGTGATGCCATTGAAAGAGCGCATCGATTGCATGGCCAAGATGCACTGGGTGAACGTTTCACTTTCCGTCTTGACACCTTCTGCATATTCATCTCCCTAGACACTGCTTTTAGGGAAGCTTAGAACATGGCTGGTAGGGAGGTGGTCAGCCTAGCACCGCTCCTCCAGCGTCCCGGCCTCCCTGATTTGTTCCCAAAGTTGCTCGACTGTCTCAAGGCCAAGGTTGGTGGATTCTCAACGCGGTCCTCCCCTACCCTACCCATGCTGACCGGGTCAAAGCGCAGCCTGATCGCCTCGGTCGCCGAGAGTCGGGGATGGAGGGTTGTCAATTTGGACCATTGGAAGCCGCAGGTGTTTCGGCTTGAGCCAAATGCGACTTTGCCAGTATCCCAAGGCCACCTCAACACCGTTGTACTCCTTCAGGAGTGTGGTATGGTCACACTGGCTGATCACAGTGGCAAAGAGCTAAAGTGGGAACCGGACTATTTGCTCTGTTACACCGGGCAGAGTGTGCATCACAGGAACGAGAGGTACAGGCCCTTTTGCCTACTGATTCAGCTGGAGGTCGAGGAAAACTGACACTGTTGGGTCTGGAAGCGCCACGTTGGTGATCCTGTTTGATGAAGCGGGAAGAGGGTGCGGACAGTCCAGGCATCGGGGAGAGAGAAGAGGAAAGCATGCTAGCTAGATAGGGATGCTCAACGCTACTCGTGCAAGACGTATCCACTAACTGGTGAGCCAATCCAACAACCATAGGCCCAAGACAGCACACGATGATACTACAGAGACCGAATCCTACCGCTGTTACTAATGGGCCAAAGCATGGCAGGGTTGGGCGCGCGCCATGACGGCAGTTGTGCCCAGGTTCCGTCCACCTCCAGTCTCGACCGCCCCCGTTTATCGCAGAACGGCTTGGAACCTCCATTGGTGTCGTGTCTTCCATGGCGCGAACATTCTACTCCTCACTCCGGCCACCGGGTGGCGGTCTTCCCAAGCGGTTCCCCTTAATGGGGGAGGCCACGGAGGGACAGAACACACTCACAGGTAAGTTTCCTCCGCGCTTCAAGAACAATCTCTTGCCTCTATTTGGCTCTAATTCCTTCTAGAGAACCCCCGACCGATGGTCTACCCATGAATCCCCACCCTTGAGCCTCCCGCCCCGAGTCTCCCTCCGTCGAGTTGCACATCTGCGCCATTTGTGTCGTTATGTATAACAGTGGCTATGTCCGCCTCGAGTTGAGGCTCAGGGAGACGACCATGAGGCGGCTGCCGTAGACTCGTCGTGGGCCATCGCAGTATTATCCAAACGCCTACATCGCAACGGAGGCGGGACAGCGCGGAGAGCAACATGGAGACCAGACAAAGAATGATGAGGAGAGAGACCAATCAACGTCAATCTCCTCCCTAGACAAAAGGCCGTTCAAATGTTCGCGACCCTTCCTCCCCAACAATTATGACAATATATTTCAATGCCTGATGGTGAATCCTGGTGTCCATCTAGATGTTCGACATGTCTGGGTATCTCCTCAGGTGTCTTGTTGCCGTACCGCGGCCCCCTTGGTAAGCAACGTCCCGTCAGCCATCTCGGGCCCGGCAGCGCAGCGACATTGACCAGCGCCTGTCATTCAAGGCCAGCACTGGAGTCTATAAACCCTGTGATTCATCTGGCCCCGCTAATCGGTATCATGGCAGACCCTCTGAACACGATTGACCATGACGCCCAGTCCGCCGAGTCTCTCGACGATGCTGTGATCACGAGTACGAAGGCGCAACAGGTTCTCCAAGTCGATGCCCACAGACTGTGACAATAAGCCATAGCATACATATCCGGCATGTTCAGGTTATCTTCGAATACAACCTGGGGAACGCTTCCGATAGATGGCCTCTGGTGATTCTTTTCCATGCGATCGACCTTAGTCCCGTACCACTCTTGGGCGACACTACCACGGGGGTTTCTCTCAGCCGGAACAAAGACAGCATGGCTATGAGCCTTGTTCATCCCCCTCGCCGATCGGGCATATACTTCCTTGTAGGTCAACGTATGAGAAGGTCCTGTCCACATCCGAAAATCCATCCTACACTGGCGCCGGGCCAACGCCCTACCTATCATTGATCGCCGCTATTGTCTGGGGAAACTTCTGCAGAGCGATATTCCGCCCCAGGAAGGCACCTTCTATACTGCGTGTAATCCTTCCAGGGCGCACCCCGTCCTAACACTAACGATACCTGCGGGGTTTCACAGCTGGCTTGAACCAGATAAGCGATTCCAGTCTAGCCATCCACAAGCTAGCCTGCTTGTCCGTACGCGGCCAGTACTCGTCGACCCACGTCCGCATCCCATCGTTGCCACATGATGACCGTTGGTTGGGGCCCTTCCGCACGCACCGTACGGGATCACGAGGCAACTCGTCCAACCAACGTTCCGTGAGCCCATCGGCTTTATCAAGCATCAGTTATTCACTCGGCTTGTCTTCACTACTAGCGCCATTTCCTCTCCGAGCCACTCATCACAAACCTTTCCCACTGCCAGTTGTCGATTGCTTCGTCCACCTCCCTTGCCCCGTCTGCGGCTCGGTCAATTTCATGGCTGCGCCGCTACTTCCGGCCTCGGCTGCCGCATTCGCTCCTCGGGCCTCATCCGTCAACGTTGTTCTGGGCTCAAAGGCTGAGACGTGGCTCAAGCAGACCCTCAAGCGGATCGATCGCGTAAGACGGCCACTCAATAGTGTACTTCAACATCGACAATGTCTCACTGAGATGCTATCATTGCCGAATGCCATTTGGACCCTGGCTTCCATTATGCTACCGAAATCGCCCGAAGCTGATTTCAAGCGGGATCAATACGATCCTTTCGCTGAGGACATTATGGACTACAAGCTTGTTCACATTGAGGCATACGTCGTGCACATCGACATGGTTTCGCGCAACGAGGTCGCCTACAAGCTCACCAAAGATACCATCGACACCCTCGTCGAGCACCACAAGGAGGTCTACCGCGTTGACGCAAAGGCCAACACTTGCGACTGGCCGGACGGGGAGCAGCAGTGCAAGAAGCTCCATGAGGACTTTATTCAGGCCATTAACACATTTGTCTTCCGCACCCACGTCTCGGCTCTCGAAGGACTCGAAGAGGGTGGAACTGGCGAACTTCTCAATGGCAGGAGCAATGAAGTAAAGGACAGCATCGTCTCTCTCATGAAACCTCCTCGCCCGCGCGTTGTTGATGTCATCCAACAGCCTTCGCTGTTGCACGGATCTCCTATGGACAACGTGTGGCCGCAACCTGGCATGCCGAGTAGCCAGCCAGCCATTGAGCTGTGGAGAGTGCCCCCCTCGAGCTCCAGCGTCGCTTCACCTGCTGGCACCGATAACTGCCTTGTCTGGGTGCCTATGGCACAAAGCAATCCGGTGCCTGCCCCTGCTTTCACCCAACCGCACTCAACAGCCGGCCTCTCCTACAGCTCGCCTCAGGCGACGGCTCCCATCCCCGCCTTGCCCCTCCCCAGCATGCTGGCTCCTGCACAATACGGCATTAGCATGGGCATGGCTGTAATGGAGGGTGGTGGCGGCTTCTGCTGGGATCAATACCAGGAGTGTGCGGCCATCACGCATGTCTTTACCATACCCCAGAACGACAGCCCCTCCTCAGTGGTGGTGTCATCGAGCGAATGCGCTTTTTTATCCTCGTTCAAAGCCCAAAGCTCTCAGCTCGTGGAGGCCTCGTGGCATCGCACATATTGGGGATAGTGCTCAGAAAGATAGAAGTCTACTCTTGCGTTACACATTGACCACGACGACTGATACTATTCCAGATACTCGCGTTTTATCGGTGCGACTGCACCTCGCTCTGGAAGAAGCAAAGGCAAAGCGGGTAACCAGACAGCGTTATGGATCAGTTTTCACATAAGCGCCGTTTAACTTATGGTAGAGCTAAGGAAGTTCTCAATCCAGTTCCGCCCAGGAAGGACGCCCCGGCATCGTGCTCGAGAAGAAAGGACGGGCCAAGACAGAGATTGCGGTCAATCCAAGCACTTGGCCAAAGCCATAGAATAGACAATCGGGTCGGGGGATTAGGTAGTGAACCGTGAGGGGCTTCCTGCGGTTCACTCTCAGAACACGATTTAATCACGATTTAATCACGATTTGATGTTTCTATACCTCGCATGTGGTACAATTACTCTTCTTCATGGAAAGCTCCCTTCGTTTGAAAATATATAGAGCGAGCGTCTTGAAATGGCCATCGAGGGTGGTAACGTTGGTGATCGTGAGATCTGGATTAGTGTCAGCCGCCAACTGTTGCAGCAAGGCTTCAGATAAACCTCCCACAACAGGACACCTCCACCGCCATCTGGCTACACCGGCATGGCCAAATGCTCTTTCAAACGGCTCTACTCTTTGAGTTGGCGTCTATTGACCGTGGCCCGAGGTTGGTTAGTCTCGCCTCGCTTGATGCTATGCGACAGGCCTGCTTGAAGGCCAATTTCTCCAAGTGTTCAGCAAGCTATCTCCAACTAAAGCATGGTCTAACAGCTTAAGGCTATTTGGTGTTAGTATCGCCAGGATTGGGCCGCTAAATTATTAGTTAGTAAGTCATCCTATCCGGTTTGCATCAAGTCTCCTCATATTTATGGCGAACTTTATCGCCGCTCACACCGCTTATAGGTTAGGTGCCCATTTTGGGTTATCTGATGCTGCCATCCCTCCTAGAAAGAACCAGAGGTTTTCCATCCTTGTTTATCCGACTGGGCGCATGCCTTGCCGTTATGCATCCCACTTCGTACATCGGAATAGAAAACAATCCGTCGTCTTGGCTGCTTGTCCACAGTCGCATATGCCCGATCCCGCTGCCCCAATCCTGTATAGGTAGCTGTTGATCCTCGCCATTCCCGTTCGGAGCTGCGAGAGCACATCCGATTCGCGTCTCTTCAAAGCGTCGTATAGAACGTGTGTGCGTTCAACTGGCATCGCCTTGTCGATTCTCTTCGAGTAGTTCCCGACCCTGTCGGGGAGCGCCCTTTGCTGCCGCTGTTGCTGCCGTCCAGTCGCTAGTCTCATCTGCGTGGAACGAGTTTGATATGCTGGTTTTTCAGGTGTACGTTTCTCGTGTGCGTCTCTTCGAGCTTCCGCCTTCGCCTCGCGGCCCATGGGGAAGTCTTCATCTCCGGATGGCACCCACAGCACCTTGGCAATGTTGCCACTCCTCTGGAGTCGTTCAGCATGCCTATGGATCTCCTGAACAGTACATTGACCCAACTCCTGTCGCGGCTGCGCGATCACTTCAAGTGCTGACCGGCTACTCGTCATGGTAGTCAAATGTCAATGTTGAAGTCCATCTGGCATGCATCTCAGCGCCATCGCTATTGCTTCCAGATCTCCTGTGTATGTGTTCTGGTCATCTCTCGAGCTAACAGTGGAAGAGTATCTGGCTATTACTTCATCTGGGTTGTTCCTTTTTGTGTCGCGGATGATGCCTCCGATGCTTACTCTTCCTGCCTTTCCCGAGGTGCTCGTTGCCATCAAGATGCCCTCCAGCCTGTTGGCTGCCTCTATCTCTAGCTTTCGGTCGAGCTCGTACCCAACCAGCACGCGGCGGTGCCATGGCGGGAGTGCATATGCTTGGATCGTCTCCATCCGTTCCACTGGAGTTTCTTCTTGCGGTAGCGTGAGCTTCTTCATCGGCGACATGTGCCTCCGGCTTCTTGAGGTCTTGAGACCTACGAGTGGACGTGTTTTTGGTAGAGTGTAGAGGTTGATGTAGAGCCTGGTACTGGCCTGAGCATGACGTTCCCTAATCCTGGGGATGCTAGCCTCTGCTTCCGTTACCGCCGTCGCTGCCGATCGGAAGGCGCTCCTACCTTCTGCGCTCTGTTCAGCCAGCTCAGCTCTCTTGTACCGCACGCGTGGGTCCATACAGTGGAGGCATAATCCATGGTTGGTGCCACCGTCGCCGTGAAGAGCCGCCCTGCTGTCTGGGGCGATAGTATCTTGAGCCTTGTCAGGCACATGGCCTCCGACAGCCCTCTGGCCGTTGCTCCGACCATGTGTTCCTTGTACCGTAGTTTCGCATTCATCACCACTCCCAGAATCTTGGCACTTTGCTTCGGCTTGACCTCCTTTCCCTTGATCACGAAAGACGTCTCGCTTATGCGTTCGGGGTTACGCGTGAAGTGTACGATGCTTGTCTTGTCACCTTCGAGCGTCGCTCCACTTCGTCTTTCCTAGTCCAATGCTCTGTCTATGATGACCTGGATGTCTGCTCTGTTGGCCTCCGCCGTTGGTCCCATCACCCAGGCCGCGCAGTCGTCGACAAAGGCGATTGATCCACCTTTCGAGTCGATTCTAGTTTGCACCAGGTCTGCGTTGAAAAAGAGGAACAGGACCGGCGACAACGGCGATCCCCGCGGGAGACCTGCCTGGGGTAGCTCCCGCTGCTCCGGTGTATGGCCGTTCACTACGATATTGCTGTGCGATCCGAGCGGAACGCGCTGACCCACTTGACCGGCCGTTGCGGTGGGCCCCTGGCTTCCAGTCTCTGCAAAAGTCGATCCTTGAATACGCCGTTATAGGCGCCCTTGACATCGAAATTGATGAGGCTGACCACTTTGCGACTTCTCCATGCTTTATACACTTGTTCTTGGAGTAGCAGCAGTGCCTGCTCTGTCGACCGCCGTTTCCTTACTCTAAAGTGGTTTGCCGGTAGGAGCCCGAACGTTTCGACGGCGTATGAGATCGTATCCGCCACGACCGCGTCAAGAATCTTGCCTAGCGTCGATAGCAGTGAGATCGGTCTCCATGCTTTGGCGATTACGTAGTCGCCCTTGTCTGTGCATAACTGCTAAAGATTGTCGATATTGGCTTTGGGCCTGATGGCACTTTGGAGAATGGCTTGGTGGATATTCGAAGCCTCTAGCAATAGCCGGGTTAATCGCCAAGAGAGAGGAAGGGTGATGGGCGGTTTGGCGTCATTAGACATATTGATACACGTGTCCACATCGCTCTTATCGAGGATCTTAGTCGAGGAGGCCAATGACGACCGCGAAGTATAGTCTACAGAGAGTCCGGCTCGTTCTTTCTTATTCCTATCTAGCTCGAAGGTCGTTTGTGAGGTTTCTTGGTGAGTCCGCGGCGAGGGCATTGAGGCTTTTGCGAGCGTGTGTGGTGTTGGCGATAGTGGTTCTGGCGGTGAGAGGGGGAACTTGTCGTGCGTGGGAGGCTAGATGTTGTTCTTAGCTCGCAAGAAGAGAAGTAATTCAAGGCCTGATGGCCTCTGCCTATGGCCGGCTCGCCGTGCCATTGGCTCTGGTGGGCTTACCCTTGTCGGCTTGGGTTTGGTTTCATTTTCGATGAGGTTCGCGGCATCTCTCCTCGGCTGCCCGACGGACGTGCGATCCATGGAATTTTGTTGAGGAGCAAGGTCACTCCTCCGAGTCGCAAGCCATGAGAGCGAAATGTTAGGAGGGGGGAGGGGTGTGACCTGGCTCGGTACACATGCCGGTCGCTCGCGCAATTCGCCAGTTCCCCAGGAGTTGTCCCAGGTCTTTCATCTCTTCGGCTGTGCGAAGGCCTGTGCAGCCAGTCCAAATCGAGGCGTTTATGCTATCCGATGTCTCTGAGTCTAATGGCTAGCCAACGTACCTGCCAAAGTAGATCGAAGGACCCTCCAGCATCGTTGCGAAATAGCACGCGATGAGAACATGACCGCCCAGATGCCGTTGATGAATCATAAGATTCATAACTCGTCGAACCTGAGCGCGATCGCAATACTAGCGGTCGAGACTGGCAAGCAGAAAAGTCGACTTCCAAACAAGTAATCCTGATGCCCCCCCGCATAGGCGATCCTTAAGAGAGCAAGGCCAGATGAGGACACCACCCAACAACATGACCAATAAGGTGGAGTACAGGAGCCTCTGTCTCCCGGAACTGATATCGGGCGAGACACATATACTCCCCGCGACCTGGAACTTGGAGTTGGGCCGCGGATCGACTGCTCCGTACTGTACTCTTACTGTCGATACCGTGGCCTCGCCTCCTCCAAGATGTGTTCCAGTTCCACACTTTCAGATATTCCTACATTGGAAACACTAAACGCGAGGTTTGGCGTCCGTAAAAGAGCCCATCAGCCACAACAGCAAAAGAGACAGTTATCAATACATAATAGCATCAAAATCTAGTGCCATAAAACACTGTACCCTAGACGCACACAGCCCTCCCGTGCATTTCATGGCATGAAAATCAGCCAATAGACACAAGGAGACATAGGCGCGTATACCTAGAGACTACTCTCCAAACTCCCAGGCGAAGCATGATATATCGACTCCTATGGCACACCGAGTCTTACATCTTATCTCTGCACTGCCACTGTTTAGGAATCATGCACTTATCCTTTGAAGGTGCACTGCTTTCTTTATTTTCCGAAACTTCGAAGGTGTATATACTTGTTCCAGTACTGATTACCACGCGATGCTGCCTGTGCTCAACTTGAACATCCCTATATTACCAAATCGAGATTCCAGAGTGGCCAATCCGATATTTTCCCCTCCTTGACAATATACCCCTTACCCTCGATAACTACACATAACATTCCCTCATGTACAAATAGACCGTAAGGTAACTCTCCGATAACCCAATCCATCTTCCACCCGACCCGAGCATCGCAAATGGCACATACTGTTTTGTCTTCCTTCCGTATCGCTCCATTCTTCTCCTTCGCTTTTCCTCCTCGGGCTTCCTCTTGTTTCCAGTCACAGGGCCAATGTGCCGGTGCCTTCCTGATTAGCAATATAACCTTCGTGTTCGTTAGGCACAATACGAACTTTCAGCCGGGGCTTCTTCGCTGGATAATTCGGAAGTTATTCTTTGTACTGTATATCAACAATGGGTTTCCTTTTCCTGTGGTCGAAAATTGGGTGCATTGAGTTTGACATTTTGCAACTGCCTCATCGGTCGTGGGAAGAAGGGGATGAAAACAATTGGGAAAGTGAAGAAACTTTTATTCTGTAGAAGAGGCGCGAGCGTCCTTTTGTTTCTCGAAATCCCCTTGTAAGAAGGCGCCCGTTGCCTTCGCAAGGCAACCAAGCACAGACCACCTGTTTTTCGACGGCGTGATGCTCGTTTCAGCGATTTACTGGGTTTAGAACAGCCTATTTCGTGGGTGACGAGATATTATCAGTTTTAATGTCCAGTTGTATCTTGATGGCTTCAATCGCCTTCTTGGCTCTGGCACATCGGGATTGCGCTGGGCATTAGCTACTAAGTCCTCTGTTATTGTGGTCGAGGGCCTTTTTCAGCGATGTCGTGGAAATCAACAGCAACTGCGAGGCGCTGTCTGCATCTTTCATATTGGCGCCCGAATGGCCAGCGGCTTAAACGGGTTCTTTGAGGCCGTCCCAGGCACTGTCAAGAAACGTACCCCTGACCCGGCCTTGGGACAGCCCTTTTGGAAACAAAGACTATCCCAGTTGCAGGTAGCCTCCTAGATTGGGTCGGCCGTCAGGTCCAATCAGCACGAGTTGTGCCAGGTTGGGGAGGAGGGAAACAACTTACCCCATTGGCCGCTTTGAAGGCAAGGTTTTCCTTTGCGGCATCGATCCCGTCCTTTTCAATCTCCTGACCCATAGTAGTCCCATAGCCCATGTGATATACGAGTTTCGCGAGACCTAATCTTGGAAATGGCCAACCAGTTTGTAGGGAGTTTGCTGCAGGAACTAAGCAGGCGTGTGTTATCTCTATGCGCAGATCCCCTTATATACCGCAACGCAACTCACCGGGTCGCGAGACTATCGTATGTGACCCGGGCCGAGTCACCCGGCTCTGGCTCCATCCGTCGACGAAGCTCGACCGACCTCATATTCCATCAGTAGCTTGTCTGGAACGACGGCCTTTGAGAAATATTCCACAATACAGTCCCACTCCTCACGTTGGGGGAGTGGATAAACTTTGCTAAGCTCAAACCAAAGCCTTAGTGCCAAGATGCGGCCTGACTGAGACTGAAGTCCGCGCTGCTTCCAAGGTAGACAGCGACCAAGTCAGATATCTCATCAATAGCCTCAGGAAGTCAGCTTTCTCATACATAGGCTTCACTGGCCTTAGTGCTCGCGCGGCTCAATAAATAGCATCTCTGTTATATCCAGCAACCAGCCAGTTCCTTCACTACTCTACAACTATCATGATGATGTTGCCAAGCCACAACATCCTGAATCAGACGAACAAGCGGTGGAACATACGTTTCCATCTCTAACAAATCGAATGATAGGAATACGGGCATGCTACACTTCATTGGCAGAGGCCCGTGATGAAAGGGAAGAATCAACGGTGATGGTGAAACCCACTGCCTTCAGTAACTGAACATCAATACCCAGCTCGAGGAAACCATTTGCCCATGAGCAGTGTGGGCATGGATCTGGTACGGCTTCCCCCAGTGCCTTTTTGATACGAACATCATTCGGCAGGTTTTGCGTGCCGTAGTGCTCATAATACATGTCTTCCCAGGCCCGGCAGTGCTCGGTTGGACAAATGGTTCGAAAACTGCTGGCTGACTCCACCAGCTGATTATCGGTAGCATCCGCTAGTATGATTCTGATCTCTGTGACGCGGTGGTGACCAAATGCCTTGAAAACAGTGCCCCCAAGGTCGTGATAGGAAACGAGTATCTTCGAAAAGCATTGAGCCCCATGGGGATCGAAAGGCTGGTTATCGAAGAGCCGCTTGTTCCAGCGCATGTATTTAATGGGCGGAGAAGAAGGAGCAGGGGGTGATAGGGGTGGCTGAAGGCCATATCGAAGCCTGAAGAAGCCGCGGTCGGTTCGAACTGGAACCCTTCCCACTCCCTCAATACACTTCAAGGAAGTAGCATTCTTCTTGTAAAGTGATCGAGTCGCCTTGCATGTTGCAAGAAAAGGGTGCGGTTGAATGGCCGTGATCCGATCTTTATGCAAGGTGATGTTGGTGATCACGTTGTGCGATGCAAGGTTCCAGATCATGGTTTGTATTTCAAGAGGCAATTGAGCGAAGTGAGTGAAAGTCTCCATCTTGTCGGATGAAGTGTCAGCCTCAAATGGGTACCTCCATTGAATAGCGTAAAAGAGCTGGCAAACGGATTCATGCATTGGAAACGCGGATTTATATATTGGCGTACTGATGACCTGTCTCTTCCTGATCGAGGATAGGGGTAAAAGGAGGCATCCGCCGGCCGCCTCTTCCGTGATCCACAGAGTAGTAGCTACGTTCCTTCAGCTCGTGCAGCTGATCAAGTCACATTGGCAAAGGAGCACCTGCTTCGTTTATACGATAAAGCCACCAATTGGCTCACGTTAAAGAGCCGATGAGACTGGTCCCGCTTCATGAGCTACTGCACTGGCATGGATATCCACCACTACATCAGCGCTGCATAGACGGTTATTTACGAAAGGGGTACAGGCTCCTCTGGGCAGGTAGGAGCAAATAAAATCTTCACGTCCACCCTTTGCTTGCATAAACAAGATGCATGTCGTCATTGCATTTGATCAAAGGTGCACTTCGGCGCATAGGCTCTTCATCACGGTCATGGGTTCCCTGGGATTGAGGATGCCCACTGAATTATTTGATGCTGGGTGAGCGAGCACTGCCTGTCCTATTCCTTCGGCAAGGGCCTCCAAGCCGACGATTACTTCATACTACGGATAGTTAAAATTGCCACCAAGCCGAGCTTGATCACCGTATCATGAAACTATACATGCTATTTCTATGACACTGAGGCGAGGTGCACATTGCATGCCCCCGCCAATAGGGGAGCGGATTCCCGTCGAGCGTCTAATGCGTACCCAGCCCCAGCGTCATCACCAGAACCCTACAGCTCTATCGAGACACTGAAGGATATCTAGGGACCTCGGGCAGTTCGCCCTTGCTTGAGTCGACTCTAGGCCCCGTTGACGGTATACCCCTCAATTCTTCCTCCCCTGGCTGCCCGTCTGTGTGCGTGTGTACTTTTCGTCCAGATGGCCATCGGCCCCGAAACAGCCCCTTCTGGGGCACAGGATGTGCTGATGTAGGGGGTCTATCTATCACCCCTCGGCCAAAACCGACAACATTCGGTGATGGTACCAATCTCATTCGATAGTGCGGCGGCATTTTTCTGCAATAGATGATATGATCCGGTGATTTACGTCGGTTACACGGGCAGACCAGCCGCGCTTGACTTAAAATCGAATCTCCTATGGTATGCGGTGAAGTCCCCATAAAGGGGTGTCGCTGCAAGTATGGAGTAGATAGTGCGAGACCACGCAAGGAGGTGAAAGCTCTGGTGGACAGGCTATGGTCGCCTTGGGATTGAATCTCTTGTGCTGCTCTAGTCATGCGGAGGATCACCACCTTTCGAATGCTTCTTTGGGTTTCCTTCTTGCGGTTTCCCTCAATTATACTAGCATTGGCCGAGGGCCTTCGATTTCGGGAAGTGAGGATGCTGCTCTTGCCAATTCATCGGTATATCCATTACCATGAATGCTAGGATAGCCTAGAACTTAACGCACCTTAGCGGCTCTATGCGACTCTGCTAGGGCTTAGAACTGGAGGAAGACTTCTTGAGAGGGGTCAGAAGGTTAATCCTGCAGGTACGTGGCGGCAGCGTGGCTATCCGGGCAGATTATGATGCCTTGTGTTTCCGATTCTCGGAGGTTCAGGACGGCCTTTAAGCCCTCTGATGCTCCTATGGCTTCGCCATCGAATACCTCGGCCGGCCCGCGGTGACCTAATCAGTCTAAGATCGGGAGGATATTTTCGTGGATAGTGAGGCGGTAGCTGGCTGATCCGACCGTGGATAGGGAGCCATCCGCGTATATGACCAAGGCGAGCAGATCGAGTGGCTGGCTGTATCCAGCGCTCCCAGGGCAGGGCGTCGATCGGAGTCATCTTCCAAACGGGGAGCATGGACGTCTTAGAGTGGTTCAGGGAATTGGTCATGCTCTGCATGACATACCTGTTGCTCGATGCCGATTCTTTGGCTAACTGGCTCCATCGTGGCCTGTCATCTCCCCTCGGAGTGCACACGCAGATGAATGTAAAATCGTCGTGATTTCGAATCGGAAGCGTGTTAAGTGGCTCCTCCCCAATTTTGACTGCCTAAACCATAGAAGCAATGGCAACAAACAAAAAGCGAAGCCTTATCTTGATTTCCTAGCACTACAGTCAAGAGCCCTCGTAAGAATCTAGGAAAAAAGAAATTTTCATCTTTTTCAATGAAAAAGGCCACTTTAGATCCTCGTTCGGTTGTATTGCGAGGGTCGCGGGTGTCTTCGCGGTGACAGGGCTGGCGGCGCTGCATGATGGCGGAGGTGCAAGGCTTCGTTTCCGGCCCCGTTTCCTCGACAGCCCTGAACGGTTTTGCTCCGGAGGCTTTGGAGGTCGAGTTGGCGGTTTGGAGTCAGAACAGAAGGTGGTGTATAGTACCATCATCTTTATAGACTTGGGCTGCTCAGCCTTGTAGGAGCACGACGGGCCGTTGAGATGCTGACGGAGCTCTCTTTTTGTGAAGCTGCGCCAGCAACGGAGGCAGATGGCACTACCGGCGTGCTTTCTATCCTCAAAGTCTTTGTCTGTCCACGTCTGAATGTCGCTACACTTTTGACAGTCTGCGGTGCCGCTGGGAAGCTCGTGACCGCTTCGACAGACTGTAATGTACCTTCGACGATCCTTCCTGCTTTGACTACTTCGAATGAGGCCGTGATGGGCAACGGCATGGCTGATGATATGGGATACCTCCTTATGACTGGCCAAGCAGGAAAGTTTGTCGGCAAACTTCTGAGGTTGGAATGCGGCAACGAAGCAAACATCCGTTAATTCTTCAAAGTTCGCTTTTGTGAGAGTCGATTGTGTGTTGGTTGTGGTCGTTGGTTTCAGGGATGAATGCATTTCGCTGGTGAAGATCGAAAAATAAATATGGCATAGAAGACTGAGTGTCCATATGGAGAAGGCAAGAAGTAGAGTTGCTGATGTGGCCAGGCTCCCTCTGAGAGGAAGCGTCAACAATGAAAACAGACCAGTTGAAAAAGGTAGAAGATGGATGATTTTAACAGTCCAATCCACATCAGTTATGGTGGGGGTCTAGGAATCTTAGTCAGGCTTTGCCCCAGGTCTCCTGGTCTGCCTTGCCAATCAGTACTCCTGACAACAGCCTCTGACGGCTTCCCCTTCGCAATCCTGCCTTCCACCCGTACTTCGGCCTCTACAGAGAGTAGACGGACCCTCCATCAGAAAGATCTAAATCCTACACCCTACGTAACATACAAGAACGTTGCGGCTACATTATGAGAGAGTTCCTGAAGCTTAGCAGTCGATGACATGGCTGAGACATCCTCGATGAAGTTGCGCTACTGTGACAATATTGCGTTGAACATTAGACTTTGAGGAAGGATCCCCTCAACATACGTGATTGTCAGTGCCCACCTCCGAGCATCGATGAAGTGGCGTCGGTCCGCTGATGTGACTCTCCGCCCCGGTTATCGACAGGAGGCGGGGCCCACCTGGGACCGCCTGGGTGCGTGTCTGTCAATCCTGCTTGACACACCGAGGTGGGCTTGCTGTTGGTGGATGCAATCCCATCCTGGCGTTAGTCAATCGTGGATTCCCCTCCAGGAAGATTGTGGACACTGTGTTGACCACGCCAGGCGAAAGGGTGCAATGGTGGATTTGCACGGGTGAACGCACTGTCGGACTAATGCAGGTTCGGCTTGCTCCAATTTTATGCTTGCTTCTGGCCCGAGGAGCTGAACGACCATCTCGATAGAGGTCATCATGCTTGCTTTTCGTGCGCGGCAGCCCCCTCCGCCGTGCACCAGCCGGAATGGGGAACGCCGGGCTTGGTGACAATGTCCCAATTGCCCACGCACTCTGGCTTACATCAGCACCCAGCGTGCTTCCAGATGCCACACACTCTAAGCACAAATTTGAGCCACCTCTCTTCTCTGCCACCATCTAGCCTCCCACGCACACGACGAGGTCCCCCTTTATCGCCAGAAACCACCATGGTCAACACCAGACGCAATCACTATGGAACTACCACGCAACCTCACCAACGACGACCGAGGCGGACAAGAATAAGAAACCAGCCGGTCTCTCCCCAGTCTGCCCTTCGCGGCGATCGCCGGCTCCGATGTCCAACAATGCCGAGCCGACCATCACCTCTTCCTCCCGGCTGTGAAGTAAATCGGCTATTGCTAGAGACTTTGAACGCCCATCAAGCCATTTGCCAACTTCCCATCAACCCCAAGGTCGATATCGACAAGTTTTCCCGGTTGGGCACGTCGGATTATATCTTGGAGCTGGTCGTGGACGCTGAAAATACCCTGGACTTGTCTTCGAGACATAAACTCACGCTTCAGCAGCGTGCCAAGCGCATCCAGGATTGCTATGAGTTAAAGGAGTGCCCGCCACTTGAGCGACCGGACCTCACAGCATCGCAAGCACTTTGTGTGTTGCGGAGCTACCAGAGTCTTGACGCCGACCCCGAGACCTGGAGCCCTGACGAACCCCCCTGACGAAACCTCCGTCCATGCATCGTTCCTCGTCTCGAGAGCATTCGGTGGTCTGTACTATAAGCTCCCACCTTACGTGAGTCACGAAGAACCATGCCTACCTCTCCTCGTCCCGCTCTACTATGAGCATCATCGGCGCCTCAAAGACTATTGTAAACGGGAATTTGAGTGCCTCCTCCATACCTATGACTCAATTGCTGAAAGACGGATTGTATCGGTTGCAGGATGTCTCGAACAGGATTGGGTGTGAGGTAAATGGCCGGCGGGTAATACATCTAGCTACTTATGGGGAGATTTTGTGGGTGTTGCCTCGCCATATGGGCGTCGAGTGTTGGAAGTGTTGGCTCGTTAGAACATCTACGCGTTCAATGTTCTATCTACTAAATGACCTTACCCTGTAGTTCTGGTCTCCTGGGGAGCGATAGCCATACCAGAGATAATGCCGCCAATCTGCCTGCACCCTTTGGCATTCTATCTAGGGCGTCAAGACCCAGTCGATAGAGTTGGCACATGAAACATCCGTTTGCTATACGAGCCCCTTCTAGACACGAGCCTGTCACAGCTGCCTTCGACTCATCACCCGGCCTGTGTGGCATCAAGGTCTCCCTCCCTTCCACTGTTGTTCGCAGTCACCACAATTATCCTCTCCAACTTCGCTCTTTTTTCAGACCACAAAAGAGGCGCTTTGCACCGCTCTGACATAGCAAGCGAGGCCGACATTCTCGGAGAGGAGGATCGGTTTTGACGAGGGGATTGAGGACGGCGGAACCTGATTGACGACTATGCGGCTCTGCGTGGAGTTTGGCGTGTGGTTTTGTTGGTGACCAGGTCCAGTCACGGCCGAACGCGACATGGACAAGCCACCAGCTTGGGTCACACCAAAAGCGAGGGTGGGGCCGGGGCATGGTTGAGAAGACAACTCGAAGGCGGGGAAGTGCAGACGCCCCTTCAAGATCAAAGCCCGTGTACCACTGGCCCCCACACCCCCTTCAAGCGAGGGCCTGGTGGCCTGCTCTGGTTGTGAGTCAAGACCGAGATATCGGTGGAGCCTGGTTCTACTTTCGAGGCCCGAACTCGCAGCCTGATGCCACCACCGGTGTGGAGCTGAGGATTATCTCACAGGCGGATGAGGCTCTGCGATGAGGCTCTGCTTAACCCTTTCCTATTATAATATGTGCTCCAGCCATCAATTATGAGTAGCTTTGTGCCATTCGCCGGCCATAGACGGCGGCCATATTGTGCAGTCGTTCAAAGGCCTTCTCTCTCTTGTCCATCCCTAGCTCCAACACCGTCATGAGCATCCTCCGCCTCCCGGTCGAGATTTTAGCCCTCATCGCTGAGTATCTCGAGGCAGAAAGCATCTTGGATCTCGGTCTGACCTGTTCCTGCCTAAAGAACATCCGCCATGACCCATACATCGGCCGGCTTGCACTCAAGGTCCGTCACTCCCATCTACGCCTCTAGCCTACAGGTCTGCTGATGACAGTTTAGAAGGCTGGACACTCAACCGAGGCCTTAGAGGCGCAGGCAACAGAGGATTTTGCAAGGGGCTTCCGACGACTCGCTAAGCGGCGAATGGCTGTCCGTTCTGCCGAGCCCTGGACGGTGGCCATCGTCGCTATGGCAGACCGCTTCATCTACACGGACGGATACCTGTGCTACACGATCAACAAGGAGCATTTGCGTGTCCTCAACGTCCGCCAGACTCTTACGACGGAGCTGACGGCCAACACCCCGCTACTTATGCAGCGTGCGGTCCGCGACTTCAACGGATCTCTGCCGTATACCTTTGAGCCCCTTTACTGCGCCGAGGGCATCCTCTCGTGCCTGGCTACCCAGATCCAAGGCGAAACCACGCGCCGCTGGCTCATGATCTTTGAGGCAAGGGAAATTGCCAAATGGGTCGTCGTGAAGCGGATATCTCATGAGCATCCGATCTTGATCCGGAACAACAAGGAGTACCTGTTCTGCATCACCAAGTCCCACGAAAGAATCGACGGCTCCTACAGATGGGGTCTGCAGCAGCTCGACCTTGGGACCCGACGGTGGTCGGATGAGCAAATCATCCTATGGGAGTTTGACGGCTCTAGAACAGGGTTTGACATCTGCTTCGAGATCATCGACAGCTATTTCTACTGTGTCTCGCTCGAGCGGAGACCCCAGACGGACTATGAATTACAGGACCGCTTTTACCAGGCCGTGCGGTTCCCCGTGAATCAGGCAACGCCCGAGAGCCTCGAGAAGCCCCCACAGCGTCACCTCTGGCGGCGCCATGATTCAGAGGGCCTCATCGACAAGCGTTGGACTTCCCTGCAACTCATCAAGGACGAGAACACAGGGGATATCTCTATCGTAGAAATACGTCAAGAATGGCCCTCAGGAAGTGCGAGAAGCCAGCGGACGTGCTACAAAAAGCGACTCGAGTTCGATCAAGTTCCCAAAGGCCCCGAAGTGCCCCATCTACTTATGCTGCCAGTCTCTAACAGAAACTCCCCCACCGATCCGGAGTGGGAGTGCAAAGAAGACTTCCGGGTACGTCACTGTGGGAACATCCACGTCGGCGACAATCAAAGCGATGCCACTGCCTACGCCTTTACAGAGTGTCCAATCAACACTTATAACCCGTCTTGCGACGCGTTCGTGGATCTTGTATGCGAAGCACATAGCACCGGACCTTTGTTGCAACTCAGAGTACGGCCAAAAATGGATGCTGTCGATCTCGAGCACGAGCAGACAGTAAAGTTGTGGCCAGGGAAACCAAGCCCATCTCAGCCCGATGACGCATTGGACCAGATTCATGAGATTCTCAACCCATCACGGATTTCTTACGGCGTTGAATGGGCCATGGATGAGAGAATTCTCGTCTACTCCCCTGAACTAGCGCCTGGTCAACTGAGGCCCATCACCCTGCTGTCATTTGATCCAAGCCTCCAGTTCCCTGGGTTTCGGAAACATCCCTCCCGCACTACAAACGCTGGCCATGCAAGTGTAGTGCTACCCGGAACACCTCCACCCTCGCCGGAGTCTGCCTGTGGTAGCCCAGACGATGTTGTGTTACCCCCATCGACTGGCAGATCGGGCGAGTGGCTGCCCTCTGGGGGTAGAGATGAGAGCACCTCGCTTTTCATCAAGTCGGGCCCTCCGCTCTACCAAAAGATGAGCATGGGAGACGGCGCTCAACACGGCTTTGACATGTCATATGACCCGCCAACAGAATTACTGGTATGACTCAGGCGCCCTGGGTATCGTTTGCGTCACCTTCCCCCGATTCAGCTACCTCAAGAGCTCTGCGGCGCTTGTGGTCTGTTTGCTGAGGAACCAGACAGCTCGAGACTGTGGGCAGGCGATGTTTCCTTGACTCGGCTGTCATCGCCGTCTCCGCCGTCATCGCCGTCTCCGCCGTCTCCGCCGTCTCCCTTCTCCTCTTCCAGCTCGTTGTCTTGGAACTCCTCATCTTTGTCAACGTCACTATCAAGGATAAACTTGTCTGACTTCAGCAACTTGCGTTTGTTCAATCTTCGATGTATATGCCGTCTAAAAAAACGGGTTAGCCTAGGCTTACTCCATAGAAATCCCTCCAACCGATCCTCCCTCACGATCCGGAACGTGAGAAATCACTTCACTCATGACCTACATCGTGAGCACCAACGAGACTCACTCAAGTTGTGAGCCATAACACACTTGTTGCCAATTCCTTATGTAGAAGCTACCTTGGCCATCAACTCAACTCGGCTACACAAGCTACGTTGCCTATTGTCAGATGTGACACTCTTTTCTCAGATCACGACAACGCCGCTTTCATCTATCAACATTAAACTAGTACGTCTGGTTTGTTCCCCGGAAAACACCGACCGTCACACAAGTCCTAGCCTTGAATACACTCAACATCCGATACAAACCATACACCACGAGAACTTCAACTCTTGAACACACCGAATTCAGAGGCCTCTTCGTGAAATCCGCCAGTGCAAGTTGAACAGTCGACGGAAAGTCAACACTAATCGTCGGATTGAGGCCGACCACTGCATTCTCGAGATTGCCACGAACCATCCTATCGCCTCCCGTCAGGGACCAGGTAGGTGAAATGTTTCCACAATGTCCACAACTACTCCAATAGCTCGGGTTCTATCAAACACCCGCCACCATACTTGATGAGGTCGATATCCCGGCATCCTGAGACATAAACCACCTTGTCGAAGTATCCTGCGGGTTTTGTTTGGGCGGCAATTCGAACGGGGATCTACTAGCGGGCGGACTAATGAAGGGTTCGTACACCGGTATCGAGAACCCGGCGACTTCATCGGTTCGGCAGCGTTTTGATGGTCGTTCGCCTGGTGAACTCCCCAATTCATAGCTTTGGGGCCTTGTCTCCAGGCCATCCATCCTTCCAACCGTGTTGCTCGTCTGGGATAGAGAATTTGGCACTCGAACCAAATGAGTTAGCGATGGCGTTTGCTTGATGAGGTCCCGGTAGTAGTTTCGTTCCTCTTCCATCTTCTTCATATTCTCTTCCATCTCCTTCATTCCCTCTTCCAATTTCTCGTTCTTCTCTCGAAGTTCTTGTAGCTGCTGTTGCTGTTTGACTTTCTTCCTCTGCCGATGCTCCCTTGAGGCTCTAGCATTTCGCTGCCTCTGCTCGTCTTTCGCCTTTGACGCTTGCACAAAATCGACCGGGACGGATATCGGTTCATCGCTTCCTGGGAGGGGCATGAAACACTGGCCTTCGTGTACTCCGAATTGTGCACCCCTCATGACGGGCATGTGCAATGTGGCGTTTTCCGGAGGCATACCTAGACGTAGCTGCATATCCAGGGAACGTGTAGGTGGATCCTGAACCCGATTAACGTTTCGGGGCGGGAGTGTAGCAGGTGGCGGATGGATGTGCGCCTGGGGAGGCGCAATGAACGGTGGAGAGTGTGATCTTCCAGCAGTCGATATCGCTGAAGGAGAGCTCCCAGCAGCACCTGTGGGAAGTTGGAAGTCCATGGATTGTGGTCTTGTACTCCCGAGAGCTTCATATCCATACGATCTCATTGCTGAAGAGGCATTGTGTGTTGGCTGACGGCCACCCGACCCTGGAGCTGGGGGCGGCCTATGGTCGAGAGTTAGAACTTGCCAGGGTTGTTTTGGGCTTGGTCTTCGCCTTGGGTCATCGACAGCAAGGAATGGAGAGGTCATGGCTTGGGAGCTGCGCTCTAACGAAGAGCCATCGAAGGGAGTCATTGGCCCAACTGACGTGGTTGGAAGGGTTGTTGAGATGGGCCGGCCAGGTATGAACGGTTGCGCAGTCGATCGTGGCTCAGATGTTGGATGCATACTCGCGGTCGATTCCTTAACACCAACTAGCTGTAAGTCGGCATGAGAGGCCTTATATTCAAGATCTTCGTCGGTGCTGCTGTCGTCCGGGTTGAGGAGATGGCGCAGACAAGCACCAGTTGTCCCTGTTGTATGCGTCGCGTGTTGGCTCATGTTACCGGACAAAAAAGCACCCTCTTCAGTTTTAGCACGGAATTTTCTCAGCATTCTTGAGAGAAGAGTGGTTGTATTTATAGATCGATGTCTCTCGTCGCGCGAGACATCCTCGAGTGTTCCGCGCTACCCCCTTGACACCCCTGTAGCACATCGAGGAATAGCCCCCTGTCATTCAGCATGGAGGTGTTCTTGCTGGCACTAACGAGCGGCTTCGCTGTTCCGGCGACGAAAAGCAAGCAATCAAATAACCCGACCACGACTGCATTAGCGCGCTGATTCTGCCCTCTGGTACCCTTCTCATCTCGACCCCACGGTTCCATGCCCCGAGTCCGGGCTGACACAGTGTCTGCGCCAAGCCACCATGTACGACCAGGTGCAGTAATTCCGAGCTACTGGATCCATGAGGTGTCATGCGTCGCGACTGGGATGGCAATGCTTATCACTGGTCCAACAGCTTCAAGATTGAATGGCGTTCTTCATGTCAGTCAATGATCAACAAACTGAAGCTCGGCCGGATGAAGCACAGGTGCGAAGTGGTATCGTCTACACTGGCGACCTGTGTGTCGGCTGACACGCCACTGGATGAAGTGGTGGGATATTCAGGTGAGTCTGGTGCCTTGCTCTGAGCCTTGATTTATCTCCCCTTCCCATATTTGTCTTTTCGCCGGAATAACCTCGTAATAGACCAACGGGACATTGGCCCGTGCTCTTTTTTTTTGTCATCATCTGGGGATTCGGCTTTGAATAATGAAGAATTACACTACGACTGCCGAGTCATCACAGTCCTTGCTGGTTTGACATCATCTACCTTAACTGACCCGAGATGGCATAACCCCGCTTGGATAGCGTTGATGAGGAGGGTTTCAAACAAGCAAGTGGCAAATCACGTCGCTCTGGCTCGCGTTGTTCTCTCCTACCTCACTAGTTGTCTCACGGGGACGTTGGGTCAACGCACATGTATGTGCAGGGGTCGGACACTACTTACTTTGGACGCGATTATGTCGGGAAACAGACTAGATGAAGACGCGCATGTCCCACTCATTTGCATCGACGATGGGACTGTGGTGGCTCGGCATTGGAGGCAATGGCTCGTTGTGGCCCGCAAACCCCCTGGCCCAAATCCCAATGGCACATCACTGCTGAACCGCCGACCCAGGCGGAACATGCACCGCACTCATGACAGCAGGAAATGAGGAGCTGGCTCTCTCGATACGCCACAGTGTGTGCCTTTTCTCGGGTTGGAGAAGCAAGGGTCCACCAGAAGCGCATGCAGCTGCTTCGTGCTGCAAGTCATATGGCTGGCAGACAATGGCTCGCACCGCTCCAGGGGAGCCTAGCCCATGATTCACAGGCGCATGGAGCCGTGTACGACAAGGAACTCTGTGGTCTCTTGCGTGTTCTGTCGTTTTTGATCATCGAGAAAATTTCAATGCTTGCTCTAGCCGTTCCTTAGGTGACTCTGCCCTTCAAAATCCGGTCTTTAGAACTCATGGCTGCCGTGCCAAAGCGAGCCCGAGCCCGACGACACACGACTGAATCCGTGTCCATTCCTTATCGTTGGTTCGCTCCAGTACTCATTCGTTTTAACCGCTGGAGCATTGGGCCCGATGGAGCCCGATAACCACTACTTTGGTACATCCATTCACCGTATCGGCATCTCTCAAGCGCATCGAATGACGTCTGTCTCATCCTTCCTCCAAACTCTCAACCGTTCTGCCTGATGTTAGATCGTGCACACTGAGCGTCATTCAGACACGCCGAGGCCACTTTGGGAACGCGAGAAGTTGTCTTGCCTAAGCTCAACACATTGACGAGACAGGATGCAAGATTAATCATCGCCCACTAAAGGAAGCAAGCGCCGCGATAATGCACTATCGAATGGGGACGTTCGGAATCAAGGCAGAAAGAAAGGATGAGAAATGGCAAAGATGAAGGATACTAAAGCTTCGAAACCAACCTGGTGCCAGAATTTCTAACGCAGCTGGATGTGCTCCGCACCTTGTTCACGGCATTACTCTAAAGCCAACGAAGATCAATTTGTCTATCGCTACTACTCAAACAATCCGACCGAAAAGGGAATAATTAGATACAGAGGATTATACATTGGTTCAACAATCACGAAAGAGCGTCTCTCACAGCACGTCGACGGCCATTGCTAGCCATTCTATGGTCCACGGTTCCGCATTGCCCGGGTCGATCGATATTGTAGCTTGGGGATCTCCATATCGATGCCCTCGTCGGCCTCCATAATATCTGGATCCACCGCTAGCGGCGCTGAGAGGCCCATCCCAGCTGGCTCGGCAGCTTCTATCTTGCCGGGCTCTTCCTTGCCGGGCTCTAGCTTGTTCTCCTCCTTGGTAGGTGTCGGGCTGCCTTCCTTGGGACCGATGCTCATATCCCGGCGCATGCTGATGGGCCTTCTCGTGCGAACCTTGCTCACCTCACGCGTCTCCTTTGCTAGCTCAGGCTCCTCATGTTGCACACGCTCCATCTCCTTGTTGGCCATCTCTAGAACCTCGACTAGCCGCTTCTGAACCTTGGAGATTTCGTCGTTGCAGTCTCCGTCGCGGAGGAACTGGTGGGCACCGTGCTCGCACATGCTTTGTACAAACTCTAGACCCTCATCCAGGTTGTCGTACACATCCGGCGATTGGTTGTTGGCACCGGATCGGGGTATTGACATGGGGCCGAATCGTCTGCTGCTCATATATCGCAATGAAGGGAGGTCGTCTTCGCCGTTGCTACCATCCTCTGACACATCCTGCTCAGCGAGCTTCTTGATCTGGGCAACTCGCGCAGCCATCTTGGCCTTGCGCATCCGCATCAGGTTCCGGCTCGACGAGACGAACCTCACAAGCTCGTCAAAGAATCCCTGCACATTACTGTCATAAAAGACAGTGACGAAGCTGCGTGTTCTGTATGCTGGGAGGACATCTTCGTGAGACATCCGTGCCGCCTGGATGTTCTCCAGCTGCGGCTGGGTAGATTCGGGGCTCGGTGTGTGTTTCGGGGGTTCGGCTTGAGTCTCTGGGAGCTGCTCCGCGTTGGCAGGGTCTTCGAGGATGGCATCCTCAGCAGGAAGCTCGGCGTGGACTGCAGAAGGGTCATCCCTAGGCTTGAGGGACTCGGTTGATTCCTTGTTCCGGAGGGACTTGGTCTCTGCATTCTTGCCCTCGCCAGCGGCGACAGCGGCCAGCTCGGCCTGGCGACGGTCGATCTGGCCGCTGAGGTTGTCGAGGCGCTTGAGCCAGTCGGGGACGTTTGTGGAAAGGTTCTTCAGTGCATCCATGATAGTGCCTGCCATGGTTTGATGGTGGAAGAAAGCTCGGGCCGCGATTCGTCCTGACAGTCAAAATAAGGATATCGAGGATCGCAAAGGGTTGAAGATAACAGGACGTGCGTCATGTGGTAGTGAGAAGTTTGGAAAGGACTTGCCACTCTGTAATAAAAGCCGGCTTAGAGCGTCGACTGTTAATGGAGCGACAGGGAATTATTTGGAAGCGCGTCAGCAGGCCGGCCCCCAACCACCAGCACCTGTGCCGCGGCCCTTTCGAGAACTGTTTGCTTTTTCGGCCTCCGCAATCCTCTGACTTCCGCGGGACCGTGGTCCTGCCGGGGCCCACTCCGTTGATACCTTTCCACTCCTGACGCGACGAGTGGGCACGGCAAAGGCGAGGCGTGGTGAGGCGTGGCGATCTCGGCGATTGGCGTGGCCTAGAACGGCCAGGCTGTGTTCACGTGACGGGCATGGTATAGCTCACCCTCAGTCAATTCACTGTTTGACAATCAATTGCCCACACACTGATTGGTCTTCTGGGTATTCCGTACCACGCGTAATTTATCAACCTCTGCCCGCCTTCCATCAGCCCATTTTTCTGAGAATTATGCAAAGCGAGTGGGTCAGTTGTGAACGGTGGGCGTCGACACGACATTGGTCATTGATCTGGGCAAACTCGCCCCTGTCGCTCTGATGTCCAATCTAGCCCGGAACGACGCTCTCTAAAGTGACAGATGTCTCACCCTTGCTTGACCCTGCAGTCTCGATCTCTCCAGAGCCCGTCATGGTTATCCGGCCAGTGGTGGTGTGGTCACTAAGAGTTGCGATCCCACTCATGGCAGCTGGTACATCAGCAGTACAGGTCCTACACAGTGCGCAAACTGTCAACAGAGCAGGGCCATGACCGGTTAGATTGCTGGAAGGGTGTGGCAGGTCAGGCAGGGCCTGGCACGGCCTGGCACGGCGTGCTTTGCCCAGTTCGGCACGAGTGAAACCTCAGTCCCGCCGAACGTGGCCGTCCATGCCATGCCCTCCCCCGATTCTCTCCATCGTATGACGCTAATGACGCTTTGGCTAGGTGCTCCGGGGTTCAGCAGCTTAGTGTGAGTGATCACACTCACGGGAGTTGCAAGAGAGGTTCGGGGTCCAGCTCAGCAAATGTATTGAATGCTATCTTGATGGCATGTCAATCGAAGCAAGGCCATACCATCAGTGACGAACCTCGTCACAGCCCGAGAGTTCAAATAAGCCAAGATCATGCGGTTCCCCAAGTGAATTCAACCATCAGGCTGTAAACTGACTCAGGGTCCTCGCATCTCACTACTCTGCCCGATGGAACACGGATAAATGTCCCTGGTCCCACCGCAACACATGCCATTCGTCCGTCCCGGTTCTATAATTGACACGAGTGCTGGAATTGAACAACGGGATCAGCACCACAAGGGTGTTGGACATGACGGAGAAGCCGTCATTGGCTAAAAACTGAATGAGGCTTTTATGTTTAATGGCCGCGGAGTCCTGACGTGCCGGAGGTCCCTCCTTGATGGGTGTTCCCTGGTCACACTCTTAGCATAGCCTCGGTATCAAGCTCTCCGGACGTACATGAGACTTGGCAAACGATTCGAGAATGTCTGCTAGCTCCTGAGACAACTTGTACTCATTCCAGCGACTCCCCCGCCTAGAGAGTGGTAAATCGTTGGGCAACTTCAGACTCCGCACCAATCGAACAACAGGACCATCCAAGTCGTTCACCTGAACCATATCCATTTTGGGAAAGCCGAATACGTTAGTACAGTGTGTGATTCAAAGCCGGCGTTGAGGTGTTGGTGAGAATTTCTGCCCGGGCTGCGCCCCCACCATGATTGGGCTCGATGAGATCACCGTCGCCTGGGAAAACTGTCGGTCCGTCGGATCTCACGCTTATGTAATACATCGAGGCACGCGCACCGCTGCTATGTGAACAACAAGAAGTGCTTAAGGGATCAAACAAAACTCAAGTTACTCAAATGACTTACGAATGCTTCGCCCATGTCCACCCCCCAGCGGCTAGTCATTTCTTTGTATGCTGATGGACATTGTTTCAGGGCTTCTGTAGAGCATGAACAAGGCGCTAACTCTTGCTGGAGGCCCTCCAGGACGATTTCCCTGTGGCATGTTACGCTCGGACATCGGCGGCTGGGAACAAGCCAATGAAGGGCCACTTACGCCCTTGTTCCATCTGCCGAGGACAGCAACGAAAGAACCGCCCACTTTTCCTACGCCAACGAAAGAACCGCCCACTTTTCTGCGCCCACGGACGGATCAACTCACGATCTAATTTTCACGTCGGCCAATCCGTCAGCCCCCTTTTCTCCCTTTTCTCCCTCTCTCACCAACAGGCCATCCGCCCACACAGTGCTCGCCGAGAATTGCAAGCGTTGCACCGTGAATCATCCAATGTACCTGGCCGAGAAGGGGCTAGGGGAATAGGTCGTGGAGCGCTGACGATTCACCATGGAGCGTGGCCACGAGCAGCCCTTCGCCGGGCAACAAAGTGCCCGAGGTTAGCAATGTACCCTTGCACAAACAGAGTTTATGCTGAGCCTTTACCCAGACCACCTACGCGTCACGTCAGGCACCTCACAGCGACGAGCTGAGAATACCAGCGACAAGTTGGCACTGGATGAAAACTCCTCACGCTTTTATGAAGACGAACGGGTTTCCCGCAGAGCCGAACAATGGGCGCTCGATCCTTGGACCTTCTTCAAAGGTGTGCCCCAGAGGTGCATAGCATGTCAGCTTTGGATGAGAATCCAGGCATTGTCCAGCGAGAAACGTAAACAGGCCGCCCCAAAGGATTGAAACTGCCTAAGGAAGAGACCCAGATTAACACCATTGAGCTACGAATATATCTGGTCTTCTTTCACCTCTTACGCGCCAAATTCCACGAGTTATTCTACGCCAAAGGCAGCACAGACCCGTTGATAGTCTATCTATCAACACATGGGCTTGGAGAACAAGCAAGCCTATCAGCGAGCTTTACCAAGATGGACAGGAGGGGTGGCTGCTATCACGAGCTCACTACTAGGACAAACCGTCGTGGAGTTTTTCTGCTGTCAACGGCTTTCAGCATTGAAACGTGAGTGAGCTACGAATTATATTCCCCAATGCCCAGTTTACCAAATCATACTGATCATCCGGATAAGGCTGGAAACCAAGGGAGAGTTGGGGCCAGTATCGGCCGCTGCTGCTGAGGACATTCAAGGTATCAGCGCTATACAGATCTATGACAAGGCCGTGGATGGGATCTTCGGCATCTTTGAGACATCTCTAAGAAAATGGATCGATAGCATGGCACAGAGGTTGTCATATAACCTAACGCCGGTTCAGCATCTCATCAACCTTCAAGTGGGATATCCAAGCGACCAGAGCCCGTCATGTCCCCCTCCTTTCGATACACCGCTCGTTACTGTCCCAGAGACCTTGCTGCCCAGAGACCTTTTTTGCTGTTCCGCAAATGACTACTGTCGCAGTAGATGTTCATGGTGCCCAACGGTATTATGATGCCTCGATGGTCCTACTGATGCGAGACACGTCAGGCACCATGACACAAGTACGTGTCGGCGCATTGGCCGAAGGATCGAATTCTTGTATCCTCACGGCAGGGACACAATGGAATTTGTACCCCCCATCCAGCGAAGTGACCAACGAGTCCATCTACACGGCTGCGGAATGGCCCAACTTGCTAGAATAGGATTCGCTTGAGACTCTATGAAACGCATCTCAATTTTGATCTCATACCACATTGTATGCCCTCCGTCCTGCTTGGGTTTCCAGTGTCAAAATACAAAGCGAGGTGTCGGGATCAGCGAGCAGCAACAGCTTCCTTGTGTCCATGCTCCCATGGTGGCTGCTTTGCTGTGACACCTTATTAGATACGCCCACGACCTTTGATTGCAACCAACGTTAACCGGTCTCTTGAGGTAGATGGCAGTAACCAGTCTTTGCAAACCCACCTTAGCCTAAGGTTGTGTGCTAATAAGAGCCTTCAGAAGCCCTCAACGAAGGTTTCAGCGAGGACGCTGGATGAGTTGCCGATTCGACATCGGGCCCGTTGCCAGTAGACGCCGGGTGAGAAGTATCGTATCGTCCAAGCCAGTATCCACTTCTTCTATGGACATTTGTGGCCGGGTCGCAAGACAGATCGCTCCTTGGGCAAAGGCTGTGTGAACAAATATCCCAAGGGCTGAGCAGATCATCAATGCTGCGGAGAGCACAGCCATGCTTATTCCAACAGTAATGACCCGGCGGATCTGGGAACGAAGCTTGCCTCTATTCTCTCTGCAACACATCTTGCGATAGGAAGCGTAGACGACACCTGTCACCACCGTGTAAGTCGTGAGAGGCATTATCGAACTGAGGGCGAAGATGACCGAGTAGACGCCGGCGCAACCAGGTATCAACAAGCACATAACGATGGCAGCAAACTCGACAAGAAGAACAGTAATCGGCCACCGGTGACGTTTAGGGCACGACTCCCCCGACGAGTGAAGGTTAATCGTTGGCCTGAGTGCCAAGGTCTGATACTTGTTAGGGTGTCGATACGCCAGATGTTCATCAGACGACAGTACCTGCAAAATGCTGATGAGAAAGAGGCAAACTACCCTCCAGATATTGCACAAAAGCTCTTCCGTCAAGCCCCTAGGCGGGACGCCGAGAGGAAGCATAGGATAGAAAGGCTCATGACTATAGTCTGGATTACAATCCAGCATACCAGCCAAACAAGTGATAACCTTGGTCTTCCTTGCTGTAGACGTGAAGGCCAAAGTAGAACCAAGATAGCACAGAAAGAAAAAAGGCATCGGGATCCGGTTCTGCGAAGGGGAGTCCATGATATGTCGCAACAAGACAAAGGTGAAAAGGGGTCTGTCGTGTTCAATTAATTGAGTGTCTCAGCTGGTCAATGGTATTTGCTGCAACTTCAGTCGAGTCGACACTGGGTCTTATATGCAACTTCCTAACGCGATGACACCGACTGATCCGCCGTGCCGGATTGCGCTAGCAAGGGGCACTCACAACTGATGAACCTCAACCGTACTTTCCTGGCCGAACCAGGAGGTCGCAATGACAGTCCAGTGGGGATGAAAGCTAATGAAACGACCGTACGTCGGTCAAATTGCCAGTCAGGGTTGAGTACAGGGGTTCATGGCGCCACAAGGATCACTCGGACGAAGCCAAATCGATGGTATCGATGCAGGTGCTGGGTGTTATTTGCTAATCAATCAATCGCCAGACTTCGTTGCATTCAATCTTAATCCGCCTTTCCGTACTCTTCTTCCGAATAGGTCATCTCCGTCGTGACCTCACTTGATGGTGGGTATTCCTCCGATCGATCCCCAGTCTCTTTTGATCCGGCCTGTGAAGTTGCCTGTTGCTCCCCACCGTCTTGGTCAGACATATTGGATGGAGTAGTAGAAGAGGAGCTCTGGTCCGGCATGGCTTGGGATATATAATTAGCTCTGCGGTAGAGAGTAGAGAGTTCGAGAACTAACCTCGTCAACGGGATATAGTCTGTCGATGGGAAAGCGGACGAGAGGTCAAGAGGATGTTATCAAGATGGACGGGTGAATTTCTTTCTCTTCAGCTTATAGGAGCCACAGCCTCGTTACTTTATACCCCATGGGAGCATGTCCAGCCCGGCAGCTCTGGACTGAGCAAGCCCAGTGGGCCGCCCGGCTCGGCCAACATGAGCATCACAACCACCTTGCACCTGCGGTGAAGACATGTCAAGATTCTCCAGCGCAGAAAGGAGAGGGGTAGGCTACATCTCATTGATCGATTGAAGACACGGGGAATCAGCCTGCAGGCTATCATATGCGGCCTTGCTCTCCATCTGTTCTAATCTACGAGTGGGGTGGTAAATGGTTGCGTGTCGTTGTCTCCCCTTTGTCGAATGCGAGAAGATCTCGGTCTAGTTTCATGCAGGTTGGCCGCGGCGTGCTCGCCTCGCGCTGGCCTGCAGCAGCTGTTGGAAGTGGCTGGGCCGGGCCACTCCGCCAACATGAACATTACGACAACCTTGCAGCTGCAGCGTGACAGCCCTGTAGTAGCAGAATGGAGGGATGAGTTGAAAGCAGTTGCTCAACCATAGACACAGGGGAACTAGCCCGGGGGCTAGCTTATGCGGCCTCTTTCGCGGACCGTCCTAGCCTAACTTGGTTGCATGTTGCTCCCAGCCCTGTTTTCACTACAGATCCATGGCGGTACTGCAGAGCATCACAGCAAGATTATGTCTGATGCTAGCCATTGTGAGTCTCATCGACGATTCCTGCAGCTGGCTCAACTTCACAGGCCTTCGGTTAACGTTAACGATGGAAACCAGACATGTTCAAAGAAACAGGCGCAGTTAACCTATGTGTTATGAGTCTGGCTATGCCTCGCTCCCGCTTCCATCAACAACATGAGACTGCCGCGACCCAGTGTGGTGAGCTAAGATTGGCATGGCGACGTGCGAACTGTCCCTACAGACGCAATCTACGCCGGCGCTACTAACGACTGTCAATGCCGGCCTGAGACCGCGGCCACGCTTATTCTCGCGGGGAATTCGATCTCGAGCGCCGCGCGAGGAAGATCCGCGCGCACTTAGTGGAGCTCCGCGCGGACTCATTAGAGCCTTCTCGCACGCATGTGGCGGGGGTTTGCGCGCGTCGGCGTGCGAGGCGTCCCCACCCAGCAAGTGGGTCCTCGTGACGTGATTTCCGCAATCCGAGTCATTTTCTGGACCACCACGCCCACAGCCACCTGACCGTCAGCCACAAAGTGTCAGAGCCCATATCGTCGGGGAGATGTCACCAGGTTGGTCGGGCCTCAACGGACCATTTCGATGGATGCGGACAAGACACATTGATGCCTAGTCAGCCTACAAACTGAAAGCTTCACCTCGCCTTCAAGCAAACAATCCCCAATAGGCCAGCAGAGTTTCTATCGTTTCTACAACACGTATCGAAAGCCACGATCCCACCCTCGATATGTCAGATGTATGTATCACCCACCCAGCCCCAATTTATCGTATTAATTCCCATTAGGATCCCAGTCAAGGCCTTGTTGAATCAATTTGGAAGGATGCCACTCCAGTCTTCGCCGGTGTCTTCACGAACAAGGAGACCATATTGTGGAAAGACAGCTTTGCATACTACAAGCGGCCTGAAGATGGGGAGGAGCCTTTCAAGCTGCGCATGAAGGAAACTGGACAATTCACACTGCCGGAAGGCTGGAAAGTCTATGTTAGCGGGGGAGAGATCAGGAAGGTGTGAGCTGCTGGATGGATTCAAGACTGCCAGAGTTGTTGGAATATCAAGGACAGCCTCTCAGGCTGCACCATCAGACAGAGCCGGGCGGGGCAATCGGCAGTACCAGGGATCTCTATGGATAAACATTTCGACAGTATTGCACCATCCGAGGCTTCATCCAGACGCATCGGGCTATGCCGCACTCCTTCAGCAACCAGATCACCAAAAGTTTTGTTCCAAGGTAGGGCGTGAGCGTCTTCCAACTTCATGCTGCACAATATCACCATGGTTGTGCCATTATCGAAGACGGCAACCCTCTGCTGATTCCGAACCCGAATACGCACACCGAAGAGATTTGAAGCAAAATATTGCACCTCTTCTGCGGATATGTCGAGAACAAGTCGACAATCACGCGGATCTGGTGGAAGTGATACCATTAGAGAAGCCTGGCCGTCCCTCTTAACGACCGCGGTACACAGGTCATGTGGAAAGACAAAAGGAAGGTTCATAGCTTTCGGGTATGCGCGTTCGTATTGCGAGATTGGCTCAAAGGTCGGCAGTTCGCTAATCTCGTTGTGTCTGGCGAGCCCTATGTCCGAAACGCCTCCTTGCTGCAAGATAACTGTGCGCATGACGTTTGAAATGGCATCCCTGGTTGTATCTATTTGTCGATCTGGGTTCTGTTGTAAGGGTTCGAGACGTGGACGCTTTGGGGGATTTGGTTCAGGGACGGGGAACAGGGGTTCGATTCGGGGGGCGAGGAAGGAGAATTTGGCTGTGGAGCCAGAAAGGAGGCTCAGAAGCTAAGGACGATTGCGGGGCGGGCAGTTCAATGTTGTTTTCCTGGAAAGACTCTGACAAGTTAGAGAATACGTGGCGGGAACAGACACCAGGCTGACTCACTGCGACGTTTAGCGGCGCGGTTGGAGACGTAGAACGTATGTTGAATACGGGAAATAAGGGAGCGTCGGCTCTGACCTTGGATACTTCGGTGACGACGTATTGCAAGGTAACGACCGGTAGCTGGGATAAATCTTGCTCGATTTTGTTGTTCTGAGAAGTTGCGAGAAAGTACGCGAGCCAGGCCCAGAACCCTGCGGTCTGGAAAGCGAGCGAGGTGTTGTTTGATGAGTTGAGGGATTCTATAGCCCTATCAAACCCAGCCGGCTCTGTTGAGTTGGTTCGAGGGCTGTTGTTCTGTGAGGCAATTCGAGAGAGCTTGGACGAGCGCTGCCGCTTGGCTGAGCGCTTCATGTTCGCTCGCCATCAAGGTTCCGAAAGGCAGAAAAGAGAATGAGACTTCGCGCAAGAGGTGGGTGTGATGGTTCGCGCGACTGATTGACAGTTTGCGCGCGTGGGTGGTGGTTTGCGTGAATTAAGTCCAAGGCAGGGGGACTGGGTTTGATGCGCGCGAAAGGTACAATTCAACAAGGCTCCCAGTTAGATTAATCCCTCGTAGCGAGCAGAAGCCCCACCTCGCGCGTGATGGGTCGGGGAAACATAAGTGGGGCTGCGGCCTCGGCCAGGCAGACAGCCCGTGAGGCTTTGGTGATTCGTCATCCCTTGCCCACCACTTCGGGCGGTCGTATGATACGATTAGTAACCCGGAGCGGGAAACCAATCTGATTTTATCGGAGCTAACCCGAATAATACTAATGATTTGTTTCTTCCCGAGATATTTGCAGTTTCCCTGAGCAACTTGGATGGACTGAGGCCAGCCAGGTATGAACCATGCAATGCAGCTCCGATCCTCTCTAGCCGGGCGACGGCGGGCAGATGACGATATCCAATGCCCTTGTTGTTGGCAGGATGTGCAAGATGCGAGACCTCTTAGCCGCATTCACGGTCGCAAACACCGACTCATTCCCATGGGTACTGTCTCCTTTCTCCCTGAATGTCAATGTTCCATCCGGCCATATCCAGCCATGTAAAGGGGAAGGAGGGCTGATTATCAACTATAAAACGACTGGGTGATGGCTGCAACCTCATACCAGCAACCACAAATCCTCACTCCAAGTCAATCAACCTCGTTACAAGTCGCAACTCGCCTCACCCCACATCTTGCACCATGTCTGACTTTGTCTCTGTCTCTCACATTCCACTTCACCTGCCCCAATACCCTTGATAGGGGCTGTCTTGACGTACATGCTCAACAACGACATTGAGTACGCAACTTCGGCCTTCTGGCAAGTCTTGTTTCAGTCCCAGTTCCGCCTGGAAGAGGGCTGGTCCGCCATCTGCGAGCAACCACCGGATGATGGTCGGAATGCAGTCGACATCATACCTCATGCCTACCATCCTCAAAGTCCCCATTTACTATTCAAGACATCCGTCAATGAACTCAAGCGCCCCAGCTACTCCAAGGATAAACTTATCGATCAAACGAAGGGATATGCTCTGAAAGCGGTAGCCAAGTCTCAGGAACACTACATCCTCGCGTCATCTATCCGAGGACCAGAGTTTATGCCATGGGTATTCTGGAGATCTACTGGCACATTGGAGCCATTTTTCCGGGAGTGGCCAACTTTCATTCCCATTCACAAACCTCAAGGCGTTCTCTTCTACCGCTATATTGATGCGCACAAAGACCCAGACCCAAGTAACATGGAGTCCTATCGCCAAATACCAGCGGATGTGTTTTCGGTAATGGCTGGCACGCAGTGTCCTCCTTCTTCATCCAACCAGCCAGGTCCAGGAACCGCTCAACCGCCGCCACAGAACTTGTCGCAGGAACAAGATGAGACTTCTCCAGCTACGCAGGTCGAGGAAGGCGAGCCGGGGCAGGGTGAAGAAGGCGAGCTGGGGCAGGGTGAAGAAGGCGAAGAAGTCGTCAGTGGCAGTGCCCAAAGCCATGAGAAAAGAGGTATCAAGGTCCGTATTCACTACGAACAACATCGTTTCTTGAGCGACAGGTATTGGTTCACGAATCGGAGGAGGGAACGAGTCGACACGGTTAGGGATGACTGGAAAAAGGAAGGCCACAAGCACTATCGCTACCGGCCGGACACCAGATACTGGAGTGAGACACGGCCTGGTAGCTAAAGCGGCGGGGGTTCTGTTATTTCCTGTGTATTTGCTAGGTATTGACATTTATTATCGTTTGTCACTCTCTTAGGTGTCATTTTGGGTAAAATACCTTCGGGACATTTTCATGCTCTCGGCAATTGCCGTAGAAGAAAGATAGCCTTAGTTTGGCACCCATTTAGTCATGGGGGTCCCCTCAAATGGCTTGATTATAGCGCTGCCAATCCCAGAAGCAATGTTGGCGTGACACGCCTTGCTGACTAAAAAGTGTCCCATTTTCTACGCTTATCAACCAGGCGCGCAACCAAATGGCGGATCAAGATTTCTTTCTCCCTTTAACCAACTCACAATCTACTAAAACGGCCATGAAGGATGTACGACCGTGGTGCAGCCTTTGTGGGCTATTATTTGTCGTGGAGGACGATGTAGTCGGTCAGTGTGTCATGCTAATGCTACCTGAAGAGTGAACTGACTCGTTGACTTGATAGTGACTACCAATGTCGTCCGATCCCAACCGCTGAAATATTACGATACAGGCCCTCAGAGAGTTTCACCGTCTTTGCCGCCTTCTCCATCGTCAACTTATTCAGACCCCTCCTCTTCCGATCTCGAGGAGTTCTATTTCACTTTATGGAAGGAGACCACGGCTAACGAGCAGGCGGCATGCTGTCACCTCGAATGCATTCAATACTTGGGAGATGACGAGGCCGCTACTACTAAACTCCTCGCTATTTTGTCACCAAAGTTCGCCCCTTATCCTTCAACGCTCGAGCACAGGCGTCGCTGGCTTGAGCGAAAATTTGATGACGCTCTGTCCCGGACTTGGAAGTTACCAACAGAGATAACTCATCAGATCGTAAAGTTATCCTTTTCCGCACTTCGAATTTCCTACTCGCTGTCCCTGATTGGGGCTTCTCCTCTGCCAAATACATACAGTGTCAATACCGCACAACAACTCTGGGCGCGATGGGTATTGTTCGAAGGAAACTTCTACATCAACGCTCTATCAAACACCCCTTTTCATACTGACACTACGACGAAAATTACATCACTGAAGGTGACGACAGCTTTGTACGTCGCACATGATCACTTGGGAATCCGGAAGATGCTCTCGACTTGCCCCGAGTCACGAGAGCTAATCCGTGACAAATGGTCACACCTTTGGTGGGACGTCCTCTGCCCTCCTAACCAAACACGGCTACAAGTCGAAGCAGATGTAAGAAAATCTGGTAGTAGGCGAATTTGATTCTAACTAGGATATAGGGAGTAAAGTTGCGGCGAGTATTTCCAGACGGCCCTGAGCCTGTCGAAAAGACATACTGGGCCATTCCCGGTCGTCTCAAGTGTTTTGCCGTTACGAAACACTCAGGGGTCCTATGAGCAAGAAGTCCAAGATCACGCGGATGAGGCCATTTGCCTACAATTGTTCAGATATCAAGGCATATTTGGCATGCTGGCTATGTGGCCCTTTGACGTTTCTCGCCCATACCGATAGGGCGAAAGACTTGGAGAGATTTACGGACTGGGCGACTGCGCAGCCGGCAGCTATCTGGCTATATATGCCCATGGATGAAGATGAATGGATTCAAGAGATCTGGAAACGCCAAGACCCCCTACTTGGAAATTTTGATCTCGTAGTAAGTGTGCTAGTTTCGACTTGGTTTCCAAGATTCTCACCCAGATAGATGAGAACCAACAAGGGTCGCATATGGACAATTGGTCATCAGCCAAAAGATGACCGTCCGCGCGGCTGGAAACTCCTTGAGCAACCTGCAGCAGGGCCTAACCATTTCTTCATCCAGGACTCTTGGGGTGGGATAGAGGAGATGGCCTTTGATACTGAGAGTCCTTTGGTACCCCACGCAAAGCCTCCGATTGAAGCACCGCCGTCGTCCCCCCATCCACTGCACAATATGCACGGGGAGCTCATGTATACGACGGCTCCGTTAAGAGACGTGTCCAGCCTCACTTTATGCCGCCAGACGGTGGAGAAGGAAGCGGCAATCATCGGTCTGTTGCTACACTATCGGGACGGCCGGGTGAGAAATGTCGGCCAAATCCGGCTGGATAAGCTTGGAAGTCGCGTCTGTGCTGAGAACACTGAAGGCGTGTCATTCAAAATGTCAGCTGATACGAGGATGGTCATAGATGTGGACTTACGCTGTGTTGAAAAGAATGGATGGGTCAAGATGCCATGGTCTGGCAATCTGGGCTGGTGGTTTTCGGCCTGTTACTCTAAGGTATATCACGAGTCTAGCAGCTCAAGAGCATAGCTTACTCAGTAATGTAGACTAGAAACGGGCCCCGATTCCACTTCACTATCATATGTTGACTGACTCAAACTAGACACAGAATCTATAATAAAACTACTAAGCATGGAATCCGAGTATACATTAGGATCTCTAAACTTATCTTACCTATATGTTAATAAGTTTTTGTTCCTTGTTGTTGGTATATTTGTTTTGCAAGTTGTTGATCTTGTTGTCGACTCGAGTGTTGCAGCCAATCAGAATTTAGCGGTCAAACTGAACCGCTTTCGTTTTTGTGGTCACCGTACAGGAGAGGCAAACCGGCCGCGGTTTGCGCAAAGGAGCCTTGAGGAACGAAGCTGGCTATGGCTGATTTCGGGTTTCCTTCATCGCCTCTGATCATATATTCCAGGCTCGAAATCTGAGGTGTTGTGAAATGGGTTGCAGTAGCGTCGTGCTGGAGGCGCGTGCTTCGTTAATCAACACGTGATGTGGCTTGTCCTACCCTAGAATGTCTCCCATTTCGAATCATGAATGGTTAAGATCATCAAAAGGCGGGCTGGATGGTGCACAAGAAGACTTGTGCGGCCGCCAAGGACGGGTAAAAGCGGGGGATTGGGGGAGATTTAAGGTTGATAATGAGCGAGTGGGTGTGGGCTACGCATTATCATCGACGTAGGCGCCAGATCTTAATTGTACGACTTTGAATGTGGAATATCTAAAAGGGAGAACGATTTCCTATTCATGTGCACTCTTTGTGGTAACAGTGGCTTCCCAAATAGCCTTTCAATCAAACTTTGGACACTTCTTCCAAATATTTGTTCTTCGGAGGATGGCGGTTCCGGCTCGGACGGTTGGAGGATTCCGACACAGCGGCCGTGATCGTGTCAAGGACGGGTGTAGGTGCCGGCAGATGAGTCGCTGGCGCCAGGGGTCTCATGAAGGACGCGGTGGGGGTCTGATTCCTGGCACAACTTGGCTCGGGCTCGTCAACAGTTTCCTGTGAGCTCGAGCTGCCGACAGAAGGATGTGTCCCTGAGGAAGGGATAGTGATCGGGGTCGTCGGCGACTGGCGCGGCCTCTTTGCAGGCGGGGTGTAATCGACGCCTGAAGCTGGTCGCTTCGGCGTCGGCGAGGTGGAGAGGTTGTGGTACTGCGTAGATGGTGTAGAGTTGACGGATGGTATCGATTCGCCCGGGGTCGAAGCTGGAGTCGACGTTGCAGCGGGAAGAGGAGTCGGCGGCGCAGCAGGTCTGCGGGCGGTGAATTTGGCCTTGATCTCCTCGAATGGCGTATGGTTAGAAGATGATGAACGGACCGCTGATGTCGCAGCACCCGGCGGCGGCGTTGGTGAGGCAGACCCGGAAACTCCCTTGTCGAGAAATGCCCAGGAGTCCGGAACGACGATGAAGACATAGTCCTGCTCGAGGGTCGGCGGCTGCACCATGAGATGATGGCCAAGAACGCCGGCCACCTTGCCGGTGCAGGTCAGCAAAACATTGCTCTGGAACTGGGTGTCTCGCCTCTCGGCCATCTTCTTGCAAAGCGAGGCCCACGGATTCGCGCGGATCGGGAAGATGACAAAGACCTGGAAGGGATGGAAGCCTCTGTACGGCGTCTTGTCAGGATTTCCGGGGGCGAGAAATGTGGTCAGCTGGACGAAGCCGCAGCACTTGAGCTGGACATCGTCCAGGGCGGGCACAGATTCCTTGTGCAGGAGGGCCGGGGCCTACGGCAGGGCCGGTAAAACTGACAATTGGGATGAAAGAGGAAACTGATCGGTCACAGATAGACTCCGAGGCAATATCCTACGGGCAGAGAGGTCAGAGAAAATCGGAAGAGCGGCGGAAAGCGGACGGGACGAATACAACATACGGCTGATAGCCTTGGTCGCGCACGATAAGAGCCGGGATGGTGTATGCAAGGAGACCGCAATCCACAGACTCCTCCAGACCATCTTGACGCTCGACCTCCCAGGTCAGCGCAAATGGGTGGACACGACCAGCCATGAAAAACCACTGGTCGAACCAGTCTTCAGGAACAATCTGTTGATTGTATATGGACAAGTTGAGGCTGAAGAAGATGGAGGGAGACGGATCGGCAGGATCGGTACGCAAGGGTGAGTAATCAGGAGCCGTAAGCCATGGAGGGGCCGGGAGGATGACCCTCGCGATGGTCTCTGCATTCAGGCCCCTGACGCGATGCTGATCTGACGAGGCAAATCTCGAAGGACAGCCGGGTTGAACGAAGAACATGATGGACATATCGCCGCCGGCGCTCCTCTGGCTTGCCAGCGGCTTGCGAGCATGCGGCGGTCCATCGGTCGAGGTAATAGACGCGGACATTCTCACAGATACTGGCTGGTTGTTCACGAGTCTGCCTTGCCAGGGATCGAGAGACGTGGGTTGGAGACGTGGGTTGGGTTGTCGATAAGTGCAAGGAGAAGAAGAGAGTCGGTGTAAGTCAAAGTTCAGGGGAAAAGAAGACAAGAGAAGACGGGGACGACTGACGATGTCGGCACAGCGGGCAGGAGTTAAAGCAAAGTCAAGTTGCGGTCAGTCGTCGAGGAGAAGGTTAAAACGAGGGGAAAAAATTATCTAGCAGGAGAGCTAGAGGGATACCGAAATGTATATGGTGAGGACAAAAAGAAAGTTCACCTGTTACAATATCTGATGGATCTGGATCATCGGGATAAAAGCTCTTGATTCTTCTATCTAGGGAGTGGAGAAGGGTCGGTTTCTTATACATAAGATGAATTTGGCCTCCGGGGCCGTTGTGTTGAAGAACTTGCTTTTTGGGAGACATAGATGACACCAACCTCTGACTGGAAGTCCGGACTTCCGGATTGCCGGTATGAATAGCCTGTCTGAACAGCTGGAAGACCTTCCTTCCGGTTTGATCAAATGTATGACCTTTTAGTCTGTTGGATGTGACATCACCTAGGAAGCCAGGCGGTGAGATTTTATCTCTGATGGACAGTCGCTATTGGGTACGGGCCTGGGCTCGAACGCGGGTGTGAGATTTAACGGCAGCACGAGCTGACCCAAGAGTAGCCTGGAAAGGCTTAAGGGCAATGAGTTAGGTCGCGGATATACCCCTACGTGGATGGGTGCAATACGATTCTGGGGGGAGAAGCAGATAGAAGAAGGCGGGGTTCAAAAGATGTATGCGATATATCGTATGTCTCAGAAGGTGGGCGGATCAAGCATGGTATACAAGTGAGAAGAAATCGGGGCCTGAAAGCTGACTGAGGGGGGCAGAGTAAATATCACGCACATATTCGTAGCGAGACAATAGGACACAAGGAGAGAGCACCAGGTTCAGTCAACAGTGAAGCCACGACAGGTAAAAGGGGCGAAATTGAAAAAGAAGGGAACGAAATGATGGAACAGGATGCAGACAGAGAGACGGGGTTTCTCACGCTTGCAGAGCACCAAGAGATCAACGTCCGCAGCTCGGACAATGACGCTGACCAGAGGCATCGCATGGGACCAAGCGATGCAGCCGAGGATGATGAGAGACAACGGGCGTCTCGCAGAGCAGTGACCACCCCACCCTCTACATTTAGGCCGATTTTGCCCAAGGAAGCACAGGGAACAGACGAAGATGGAGGAGGAGGAGGACTGAGCAACATCCGCGAGGAGTGGTCAAACGGACACAAACGGAAGGTCATGGCCGGTCTCGTCCGTCGCACCAGGATTAGGGGAGGTGGTCGTTCAGCAACGAGGACCGGCGGAGGACGTGATGGAGGACGTGATGGACAGCATGGTGTCGGTGTAGACACGCACGACCAGCAAGATGAGTCCGTAACAGCCGTCTTGGCAGGTTGCGGCCGGAGGCGGCAAGGTCGTCCAAGGTCGAGGACCGGCGCAAGACACAACAGTGTTATAGGTCCAAGGGCTCCGTTGCGGCCAATCCAGCCGAAGGCGGCTACAGGAATACCCGAAACTGGCGCGATGGTTTACCCAAGCCCCAGACCGACTCAACAAAATCCAGAAAGTGAGGTCTCCGCGGAGATTAGGGAGGTAGGAGGAGAAAGCCAGCAGGGGCGGTGCCCTAGAAGACCAAGCAACCAACAACCCCAGGCCTCCACCATCGGAGGTGTCAATCGGCAAGCCATCAGACCCAGGGAGGTACGGCACCAGGAGGCTCACGTCGACGAGCTGTTGCGCCCGGAAGGTGACAACGGAGGTCCTGGACCAAAGAGAGCGAGCTTGCATCGTCGTCGACCGATTGACACTTTCCCAGCGCCGTTCGGGTCTGTCCGGTGTGGATCTAGGCGAGCTGGCGACGCGCAACGGCCAACACGGGCTGGAGGGGCGGAAGAACGGCAGGAATGGAGACATATCGCGCCGGCTGCCCAGAAAATTCCAGTAGGGCCAGAGCCAGGGCCGCAGATAGTTCCAGCTCTGAATGTACCCCCCGAAAGAGGAGAAGGAGGGCAAGCAGAGACAGTCTACCAGCCAAAAGGGCTCGATCGGGCGTACACAAAGAACGAACGGACGATGAGCGAAAAGGAGATGTTGCCAGTGTCCTGCGCTGGCTGGACGAGGAATTCGCCGAGAGGGAGCGACTGTCCTACAGCAAAGAATGGTGTACGCCCATCCCTCTAGAGAGGAAGGTGTCCACCATACAGGCATTCTACAGAGCATTTCATGACACCAATACTCTGCCAATATGGACATGCATGGTGTGCTACCGGAAGTGCGGAAGAGATGAGTTGAAAGATGTAAGTTGGGACCAATGGATGTCTAGTTCCGTCGAGAGGCGTGATGGACCGCCTCTGTCCTGTCGTGAGTGTTTTCCGGTGGGCAAAGATATTCTGACCTGTGTTGAATGCGCAAGCTGTCTGATGAAGGGCTATCTGTCGACGGCTGCGCAGCTGCACAATCGCCTGGGATGCGAGCACATGTTCCCGGAAGAGCTCAAGGGCCTAACCCCAGTCGAGGAGAAGCTCATCAGCTTGAACTCATGCTACGGCTTCATCACCAAGTATAGCATCGCGGAGGGGCAACGCCAGAGCGTGACGTACCCGAAGCACGTCAAGGGACACATCACCGTGTTTCCGAACAACGTCCAAGAGTTGGCCACGAGGGTCCTGCCTCACCCTCTCGTGAGAGTCATGGAAGAGATACACGTGTCGTGGCACGGCGGACAGAAGCCGGGACCAAGCGACCTGTCCAGGCTCCTGTCCGTACGGCGCCGAGTCGTTGAGAGGGCGTTGGCTTGGTTGCAGAGGAACAACCCTCTGTATAAGGATGTTGAAATAGATGTGGCCGAGATGGACAGCTGGGGAGCTCCACCGCACGATGTGCCACCGCAGGTTCTCGAGCGTATGGAACGCAACGAGCCGTCTGCCTGGGAAAGGGTGCGCACAGCCCAGATCGTGCCTCCTGCGGAGCGTGGGATGGACGATGAGGTTGCCGTGGACATCGACGAAGTCATGGCCGCGCTCAGGCGTGAACAAGGAGAGGTCGAGCGTCGGGCTGAAGAAGCGAGCCGTGAAGACGAGTCGCTCTTTGGCCACGGAGACACGAACCATGAAAGACCCGAGGCGGTCGTTCACGAAATAAGCTCGTCTGGAATGTTTGCTCTCGACGCTCACCCGGATATTGCAGACGTCGACAGGCTCCGATTCGTTTGGGAGGCAGTGGGCGATGAAGAGAAACAAGATGTGACAGATGCTCATACGGAGCAGAGGAAAAGGACGAGTTGGGCAGGATCGGCAGCTCTGCGGCATGGCTCCGGCCTGGAGCCATACATTTCCGTCTCCCGCGGTGAGGATTTTGCCGACTCCTTCGACCCTTGTTTTTTTGCGAAGACGTTCCCGACTCTGATCCCGTTTGGCTGCGGCGGCCCCCGGCTGGCAGAGGAAAGCACCGCGATCTCAGACAACAGAAGGAGCGCAGGAATTGATGAAGGCTTCGTGGCGGGAGCGGGAACGGCGGCAGAGGCGGCGGCGAGGAGCCTCCTGTCATCGCGAAACATGAGCCTTGCGAAATGGGCTCACGTGGTGCTGAGGCGGCACGGTGGCCGGTTCGCAACCCACCACGTCTTCGCCTTTCTCGTCTTCAACCTGGGCGTGAGGTCGAGGAATCGCCGAGTGAGCATGCTGAGCGTGGCAAGGAAGGAGTTTCCGGCCGTGGAACGCGCCATACGGTCCCTGAGCAGGGAGAGGCTGGACTTGGCTCAGCGGGAGCTTGAGCTCTCGGGCCAGACCGCGGACGACGGCATCAAGGAGCTACTCAGAAGCATTTCCCTGTACGGATTCCGGCAGCCGATGTCGAGGGAGCATCGGCTCAGCCTGCGACGCAAGATAAAGTCCCTCATCATCCGATACGGCATCCCTGCCATCTGGTTCACGCTCAACCCGAACGACATCACCAATCCGGTCAAGCTGCGGCTAGCCGCATACCGAAAACATGATCCCGAAGGTGCCGAGGCGTTGCTGAGAAGTCTGGATATGACGTTCAAGCGAGCGCGACTTGCCATTTCCGACCCGGTGAGCTCGGCCATCTTCTTCCATAGGGAGATCTCATTGTTCTTCGAGCACTATGTTAAGGCTGGAGAGGAGTCAGTCTTCGGACGCATCAGCCAGTATTTCGGGGCTGTGGAGACCAACGAGCGCGGGGCGCTCCACGTCCACGGGCTGCTGTGGCTAGAGGGAAATATGCAACTGAGTTCGGTTCTGGCCGACGTTCGAGGTGAAGAGGGTGCCCCGTATGGCGACCGCATCGTTGATTATGTGGACAGCATTTTCTCGGAGGTAAGTTACTGCGAGTCTCGCCCGTGTGGTCGCCGTAGAAATGCCGTTTTCACGTTCCCAGGTCTCAACTGACATGGTTCAATACCGACGTGCAGGACTTAGACCAGGAGGCGTTTTGCGCAGTCCGGGCGGAGAGGTCGGTCACTGCGGACATATCGTCGCTGCTGCAGGATGATCAACAATCCGCTGCAGCATTTGACGAGGAAGCCAACTTCTGCGCTGGGGCGACGCAGATCCACACACACAGCCCAACCTGCGTGAAATATTCCCTAGGAAGGCCTGAAGGCAAGCGAAATCTCTGCCGCTTTAAGGCTCCATGGAAGCTGGTCGAGAAGACGGCGTTCGATGCGGATGGCGTTTTGCGGATCCGACGCACGCACAGCATGGTGAACAGATGGAACAAGGCGATCGCTGTGGGCCTTCGACACAACCACGACATCTCGTTCATTGCGACACAATGCAAGACCATGGCACTTGTGTACTACCTCACGAACTACGCGACCAAGGTTGAGGATCCAACGTGGAAGCGCGTAGCCGCGGCGGCAGAGGTGCTGGGCTCGGTAGGCGGTGGTGAGCCAAGGCAGGACCGTGAGGCGCAGGCGTCGGCGACTGCGACTGCGACTGCGGGGGATGCGACCGATGGAGTCGACATCGGGCAGAACAAGACCCGGCAGTTCCTGATGAAAGTGGCAAACCGCGTCTTCACCGAACGACCTCTATCGCAGGTTGAGGTCGCCGCGCATCTGTTGGGATACGAGACCGAATTCTCCAGCAGCACCGCCTGGACGTTTGTGAACGTATCCGTGCTATACTGGCACATCTTTCGACGATGGCACCATCTTCGCCATGCGAGCGGCGCCGAAGCCTTGGATCCACCGACTGACGATGCCGTCCTCGTGGAGCAGACAGGCCGGAGAATATCCTTCCTCGAAGCATATTACCACCGCGGCGAGTTTCTTCGTGAACTGTGTCTGTATGACTATGTGTCGCTGGTTCAGCTGAAGCGGAAGAGCAGCGGAGGACGGCAAGGGGCCAATGTCTGGGGGAGATTCCGTTCCGGGGTGACGCGCCGTTTGCAGACACTTGGGTGCAGGTATTACGCCGCCCAGGCAAGCACGCTGTTACCTGTCTCGACGGATATCTAAGCATGGACTTTTCTCAGGGTGACAATGACGACAGCCGGGGCTATCAAAGGTACGTAATGCGAGTGTCTCTCTGCAGCTGGGAAGAAAGAGAATCACCAGCCCTGCCCTGCCTTTTTCCCCGCTGACTTTGTCGATCTCACTAGGGCGGCCGTACAGCATCTAGCCCTGTTCGTGCCGTGGGAAAGCTTTCTATTCGAATGCAGGGATGATATTGGGGAGATATGGGCAAGGGAAAAAGAGACGCTTAGCCGGAGGCTCTCGTCCGTCCTAGATAACATCCAACTGCTTCGCCGATCGGCGGAAGATGCGCAGCGCGACGCCAGACAATGGGCCGCATCATCGGGGGAGGATGACCTAGTTGTCGGGGAGGTTGGGTCGGGTGGTGTGGCGGAGGGAGACGACGAAACGCAATCCATTTACCGCTCCGACAACGTCGGGGATACCACACGGCTGATTGACGCTATGAGAAGCGCTGCGGGGGGAATCAGATCACGGGCGGCTCAGAAGAGCTGTTGGCGATGGTACGGCAGCTCGGCCGTTTCCAGCACGCAGTCTTGGGCTCAGCATCCGAGTTGCGTGCCAGAATCGCGGTTGAATCAGAAGGGAGAAGGGTGACCCCGCCAGGAGGGCCATTCACGGGGGCTGAAGTCCCAGCACAGAGGCTGCTCAAGTCCATAAAGTCACAGCAAACGAGTGCTTCGAGGGAGGCGGAGAGGATGATCCAGGGAATCCAAGATCCGACCGGCAGCAACGCGACCAGCCGCAACGCAGCTGTGGACGGTGTGCTGAGCGGGTTCGGGGAGCAGGACGTCCAGTTGACAGCAGCGGACTCTGAGGAGAGCATGCTGGGTAACCGCCCGACAGCAGAAGTCCGCCTCGGGCCATCCACGTCCTTCCTGGAGGCTGGGAGGCAGCTCGCAGAGGTCTTTACGCTGAATAGGAAGCAGTCCGTTGCATTCCTGCTGATCTGCCGACAACTCGATCTCGTCCTGCGTGGCGAGGGAGCTGTCGGTCTAACTGCTCCTCCTCAGCTCTGCCAGTTTGTCGGTGGAGAGGGTGGGACGGGGAAGTCGCGAGTCATCGAGGCCCTCGTGCAACTTTTCGCAGGCAAGGGAATCTCGAATCGACTGCTGGTCACAGCGACATCAGGGACCGCGGCGGCCCGTATTAACGGCATTACGATTCACTCGGCGTGCAAGTTCTCCAAGGATACATCACGCGTGAGTGCCAGCAGAGACGAAGGCACCGACGAGATCGGGTCCTCCAGCTCATCCGGTCGTTACGTCAATGGGCAGTCGCGGATGGACTGGCAGGAAAAGTATCTGCTGATTGTAGACGAGGTCAGCATGCTCGGCGCGCGGACGTTATACATGGTGAACGAGCAGTTGTGCAGGCTCCGAGGATCCGCTGAAGACTTTGGAGGCATCCCCATCATCCTCTTCTGCGGTGACTTCCACCAGTTCCGCCCTGTGCAGGAGAGGTCAATCTTGCTTCCCAGCGCAGCCGTCGCGTGGGAGCAGGACAACTCATTCAGGGTGGAGCAGAGGCACCAGCATGATAAGGCACATGCCCTGTGGAGGAAGTTCACCACCGTCGTCATGCTGGATGAGCAGGTCCGCGCCGCCGGCGACCCGGAGCTGCGAAGGCTGCTGGCGCGGATCCGGCTCGGAATCCAGGACCGGTCGGACGTCGACCTTCTCAACGCCCGCTGCTACCAGGAAGGCAGGCGGATCCCGTGGGAGACGGGCATCACGGTGGTGACGCCGCTCAACAGAAACCGCTGGAACCTGAACATGGAAGCAACTCTGGCCTTCCAGCAGCAACATAAAGCAAAACTGCGCATCTTCATATCCGACCACAAGTGGAAGGACGGCCAGCCGACGGAGGAGGAAGCCCTTATGGTCCTCAATCACGGCGACGACAGCGCCATCCCGGTGCCGGCCGTCTTCATGTTCGTGCCGGGCATGCCCGTCGTCGTCAATAATAACACGCATCAGGGCCTGAAGCTCGTCAACGGGGCCAGCTACACGGCGTTGGACGTCATCGTCGATAAGGCATTTCCGGGCTACCAGGTATCGGCCGACACCATTCTCCACTTCGGACCTCCGGCGGGGATCCTGCTAACGGCGGAGACGACTCGGGATTTCCACTTCGTCGGCATGCCGCCCGGGACGATCCTGCTGACGCCGATGAGCGTCAAAGTGGAATGCCAGCGGAAGCGGCCCTGGCAGCAGCACGACGTCACCCGGAAGGGCTTGCCGTGCACGCCGGCTTTCGCCTGCACTGACTACAAGGTCCAAGGGAGGACATTGAGCCGGGTGGCGTTGGAGTTGCGCGGGACCAGGACGACGAACATTGATGGTGAGATGGTGCCCAGCCAGTGCGACCCGTACAGCCTATACGTGCAGCTGTCGCGCTGTCCATCGCTCGATGGGATAATGCTAATGTCGAAAGTGCGCGAGAGAGATCTGGTCGGAAATAGGATCCCCAGTGACATGGCGGCTGCAGAGGCCAGACTGGAAATGCTGAGTGAGGAGACTGTAGGGAAAGCTCTGAGCTGGCTGAACGAGGGATCTACGATAAGTGCGATATAATATTGAGATGGGAAACGGGAGCAGTTTCGGGTAGCCACTTTTTTTTTTTTTTGGCCCGGTCCTCCTTTAAAGGACAGATGTGAGCACATGAAGTGGGAAAAATGACGGTGGACGGCCAATAAAAAAGCAATAGTATACCTGCAAGGCATACCTTACCAATCATGATCAAAGGGAAGGGTGAAAAGCGGGGACCCTCCACAATCACAGAGGGGGAGCAAAAACCGAACCAATCATATCGGGGTCTTAAGTCGACGGGTAGAGCATAGACCTTTCGTTCCTCAAGGCAAGCGGGGAAATTAGTGGCGCAGGGAGACGGCTTGGCCAAACCCTTGTTTTTCTTTGCCCGCCTCCGTTTTTCGTTTTTTTATTTTCATTTATTTTCATTTAAGGGCATGCAGCGCACGGCTCTTGCGTGGCGACCTTGACCTTCTTCACTCATCCTGCGGCCTTACTAGACCCCGCTTGTCAATTGATTTCTTGTTTTCATTCGCCTATTGACCTTTGACGCAAATCATGCCTCCTTCGAATATGAGTTCCAATGAGACGCTAGTCATTTCGCCGAGCCCTCGAGGCCAGCTCTCGCCTTATAAACGCAAACAGGAAAAATGCAAGACGACATTGAGTCAACTTTGGGGCGATCAGGAGTGGTACCCGGAAAGAGTGCGGTCGCAACACAAGCACAGAGAAATTCAGCCTGCCGTCCTGGAAAAGCTAATAGCTGTCACGAACTTGGCATTGCGGAAGGGTATCGAGAAGGAAGATCTGCCAACCCTATGGGATGAGGATGGCGCTTTATCATGGGCTATGGCCCAGCAGGATAGCCGGTTACTGACTGTCGATGTCTGTAATAAAGCTATGGAATACCTGGAGAACCATCGTGAGGCCGATGAAGCCGGCAACCAAGCCAAGAGCCCGGCAGCACTGCATCATCCCCAGGCCATCGAGCAAGAAGTCCTGGTCAAGGTTGAACCCAGCAATAGCAGCGGTGCGGACGAGGACTTGCCAGCAGATTCAGAGCCAACTCAACACAGTTCGCCGACGAAGAAGCGTAAGGCTTCTTCTGATCCCATCGACCTTACCAACCGCACGCCGCCTCCAGAGCGAGACCGCTTGACAAAAGAACGGCAACAAAATGCGCGCCTCGCGGCCGAAGAACTTTATTCACAGTTACACAGCAATGCTCGGCTTGAAGACGAACCGATATTTCACATGTGTGAAGTCTCGTTCGCCCTATATCACACAGAAAAACAGTACCTGTTGGACTGCCTGTGGTTCGAAGTTGACTCTGGCTCGCTGCCTGCGAAGCTGCAGGATTTCCCCAACAGGAAGGAGAGCATTATCTTCCGTTGCATCACCGGGACCCCGAGCATTGGACGCTCTGTGTCTTGGTGGTCACGGAGGGCCGCGTGCACTGCGCCTTCTACGACCCCTTAGAAGGGGGAAGTACCTGGCGTGCTGAAGTAACCGAAAGCCGATTGAAAGAGTGGATAGACGAGCATTACCCCAGCCTGACATTTGCATTCGAGAAAAAGGTCTGTGTGCTATACCAAATTCTGTGAGCCCTGCTAACCGGAACAGGCATGCGTTGAACAAGATGATGGTGTGAGCTGCGGAGTCTTTGTGTTGGTTTACCTTCGACGTCTTCTGATGTCGGAATCTGTCAACAAGACGCTGGATCCAATCAAGGCTCGGGCGGAGCTGTGGGATGACGTGCTTCGGGCGGATGCGTCGTCCTTGCTGCTGAAAGAAGGGACTCGTTCACTCCTGCGAGAAATACAAGCACTCGAGAAGGAGAAAAACGATAGCGATGCTGTTGCCCAGGTTTCTGCACCCAGAGACATCACGGGCGAACCACTAAACAGCTACCCTCTTTTTGAGAAACTCACCAGGCCGGGTAACTTGACGTTTTTCGGGAGGAATGTCAAAAGAAGATGCAAGCTCTTGAGACTGCCCAGTCCAACCTCCAGGCTGCACGACGAGCCATCTAAACGCAGCCGAGAAAGCAGCGTGGACGCAAGAGGCGTTCGATGATGTCTCCAATTCCCTCGCTAAAATAGGGGAAAGCTACAGCACCAGTGGTGTCCCTCCCGGGCACCAGAGAAGGATTTGGCCGTCACTCTTGAGGATTCTCATCCCGCAGATCCGATGAGATCTTCCGACACTCCGGTTAGGAACATGTCCGTCATCATCTCGAAGGCGGTCACAGACTGCGAACGCGTAGCCCAGGAGATGCAAAGGGAAATGTTCAACCGCGTCATCGAAAAGAAGATTGCTGCTGGTCGCCAGAGAGTCAAAATAGAGGAGCAGAGGGAGTCCGAGCTATCGGAAGAGGTGAAGAAGACGACGAACGAGGTAGCTGCGTTACAACGCGTTATCAAAGTAGCTGAGGGGCGATTGGAGCTCGAGAACGAGGAATCTCGTGCCTATCTTGAACGGTTTTATACTAGCATGTAGTGTTCTGGCTAAAGATTATACCGCCGTCATGCATAAAACAAATGATCTTTTTTTTTTTGTGAGCACGGCCAGTTCCTTCGTCTGATGTTGGCGGCAGCCCTACCTCAGCGCAGCGCTGCCCTCAAATCAAACAAATCAAATCCGGGGTCATATTTGGGGCATTTGCTAGCCCTCGACGCTGGATTTGATGTTTGAAATATTTAATCAAAATTTCAAATACTTCAAATCTCAGCACCCGCGCTCTCCATACCGCTATTTCCAATCTCCCACTGGAGCTCATCTCTCCCACCAGCTGTCAGGCCCAGCTTCACCGCACCATGCCTGACCTAGTTCTTGAGGCATTGCAACTTCTCCAGTGCTTCCGTCGTCATTGAAAGCCTCTGCGACGTCAACGTCAACTTGGCGAGGCTGAACGACCTCTGGCAATCAGTCGCCATCGCCGGTATGGCAAGTATATCAAGTGCCAACTGGCTGACCATTGGTAACTGCCCCTGGCGAGCCATCCACCACTCAATTGGATCCTCGATTTCTTGTGGTTCTAACCGCAGATACCTGGATCCGGGAGGGGAGACCATTCCGTCCTTGTTGCACCCTGACAGCTTTTGCCGTTGTGGGTCATTATTGTGGATCACTCGCTGTTACCGAGTAATGAGGCTGAAGGTAAGTGGGGCTCAGATCGCAACAGCGTGTTCGCGATTACCATTCCAAGGGCCGCATGCTTTGACATCTTCCCTGCCGGGGATGCAGCCTCTAAGGCTGAGAGTGGAAATCGTGGCCCTATACAAGAAGAAAGCCCGTTAACTTGAACCCAACGAGCGTGCACGGGCAAAAATGATGTAATTTCATGAAGATAAAATGGACTGGGGGATCTGCGCACGGACGAAAAGTGTGTAATTTAGTAAATTACAAGCGATCCTTGGTATAGTAGTAGGTCGGCGTTCCTCGGGTCGCTGAGCCACGAGTAGGTTGGGTGGAAAGGATCGCAAGTCAGGTGACCAGAAGGCGTATTACTAAGAGTTCAAATCTGCGCTGTCCATTGGCCCATTCGACATCAACAACGCGATCCAACATCACTGGAATTGGCTGCTGCAGAGCCCAACATATTACTCCCTGTACAGTAGTCGGCTGTGCTCTCCAACATCTCTGTCAACTTTTGCCAAGAGGTGGGCAAGACTTCACATCTAGCCATTGGCTCCAATGTCCTTCCCTAACAACCTCCTAGGTCTTCGGCATCGCTTGGCTCGAAAGACATACCATCATTTCTTTCCCAGTCCACGATAGCCTGAGTCGTAATAAATTTCTCCAAAAGCAGTTTGCCATTGCCTGTGTCTTGAAATAGCAGATTTTGTCACGCCTTCTTCACCGTCCCAGGTCTCCTCTTAATGATCCCAATACTCTTGTGGAGTAAATCGGACTGAGAGGGTGCTGACCGCGTCGTCTGTTCGAAGGTGGAAAAGTTCTTGAAGAGACACTCAAAGACGCGGCTGTCGTTGTGCTTCTCAAAGCCTGAGCTCATGTGTTGGAAGAGCCCATTGTCACCATGGGTGGACACAATAAATACGATAAGGCTGCCACAGCCTGGCAGAAGCGCCATACACTACCCTGCATGGTCACACTGACAGGCTCTGTACGCCTAACAGATAGCGTCGTGCATGAGTGGCTGAGTGAGAGATTTAACACGAGGCACCCTCATCAACTCAAACCTGTCACCTCAACGACACATCGCCATGGAGACTGCCGGCCTCGTTATTGGGGTCGCCGGCCTTGCCGGGCTCTTCAACTCCTGCTTAGAGGCCATCGACAAAGTACAATCTTACCAGACATTCGGCACTGACTCGCACGTTTTAGACACTCGGTTCAAGGTTGCCAGGGCCCGCTTTGAGCGATGGGGCCCAGGTGTGGGGATCGAGCAAGGCAAGCTGCTGCCCGATCATCACTCTGCCTTGGACGACAAAGACACGTCTACGGTGGTGACGGATGTGTTACATATCATCATCAAGACCATTTGCGATGCGAGCAACGCACCTCCACGCCGGACTCGGGGCCAGGCGATGACGACTCGTCGGGCTTGCACCGGACTTACGCTGTGACGTCCGAGTCGAGAAGACGGAAGATGGCCTGGGCGTTCTGGGCAAGGGAGGGCGCACGGAGCAGGTCGAGCTATTTGAAAAGCTGGTGCAGGAACTACATAACCTGGTGCCCCGAATACAGGGGAGAGTACGCGGCGGGCACACAAACCGGACACAGGGCGCACCGACACACTCGCACTGGGTATGGATCTCAATATTGGCACGACTCTGCCGTCTAACCAAGAGCAGGGACTACTCCGGGTCACGCGTGGCCTGTCGAGATACGGCGGATCTTGGCCCGGATCGAGGGGGAGATTAGAGGTAAGGTGCTACACCTAGCCTTCCTAGCCCCGAGCTAACGTCGCGGAGCCGAGACGCGACGGGAACTCCACTCCTGGCTCGGCCGCTGCTCTCCAAACGAACGCTACCACGACTCCTCCAGAAGAGGGTCAACGGCACGTGCGACTGGATACTCAACCGGCCTACTTTTCGGCATTGGCTCGCGATAGAGGTCTCCGCTGGGCCAAAGCTGCTGTGGGTCAACGGGCCTGCGGGGTTCGGGAAGACGATCCTCTGCGCCCGCGTCGTCGAACACCTCTCGTCCATCCTCGAGACGCCTGTCGCCTATTTCTTCTTTTCGTCCGACCTCGGGAGCCGCGGGGATCCCTTCTTGGCCATACGGTCATGGACCTCCCAGATCATATCGTGCCATGAGGGCGCATTCGAGCATGTCCGCCAGAGATGGGAGTCCGACCCGGATCCCGTCGCAACGCGCGCAACTGTCATCACGCTCTTCACGCAGCTCCTCCACGTCATTCCTGGCTGCACATTCGTTGCCGACGGTCTAGATGAATGTACCCATTTAGACAACAGCAGCACCTCGGTCGCTAAATTTCTCCATGATGTTACAGATGCGATTGCCGGGACGAATGCCCGAGTCCTTTTTGTCAGTCGTGACGAGCCCGAGATCCGACACGCCCTCATAGACGACGCGCGCGAGAGCTTTGCCGAGTACAAGATCATGCCCGAAGACGTCCGATCCGACACTGCCGCCTACTCCCAGTCCATCGTCAACAGGAAACTCCCCAACAAAAGCGATGATGTCCGGTCGACCCTCTCCGAGGCAATGACCGATCGCTGCCAAGGCCAGTTCCTCTGGCTTAAGATGCAAGAGGAATCCCTTAGGAGAGGGATGAACAAGAAACAACTTCAGCACGCTATTGCAAACACTCCAACTGGGCTTGACCATCTCTACGACCGTAACTGGATGAGAATCACCCGGTTAGGAGAATGGGAGAGGCACCGAGCCTTCGCCCTGCTGCGCTGGACCGCATTCGCACTACGACCCCTGACTGTCTGCGAGATCACCGAAGCTGCCCTTATCCTTGGATCCGAAGACCTGCCATTGGAAGATCTTCCCGATGCTGTGGATGATGACTACGTCAACAGCGAAATAGTTGGTCTTTGCGGCCCTCTCTTGGAGGTCAGGAATGATCCCGCCGATCCTTCTCCAGGTCGACGGACAGTGCATTTACCGCACTTTTCCGTCCGAGAATACCTTCTTTGTCAGCTCCCTCTGCCAGGCTGGATTCGACAGAACGATCGCTTGCAAAACTCTCACGAGAAGCTCCAAAACACCGTGCTTGCCAAGGCCTGCCTTCAGTATGTCAGCTTGCGCCAAGTTTGGGATGGCGTTCACCGTGACTCTCCACCTCATCTTGGTGTGTCGTTTCGAAGGTATGCGGCAACGACCTGGCATCAGCATGTCCAGTCGGGCCTTCGCAACGACGCCGAAATAGGCAGGCTTTGTATCAAATTTCTCGACCGAGATAACCCTACCTGGGATGCTTGGAGAGCATTGATCGAGTCAGAGGATGCAGAACGACAGGGCAAAGAGGCCGAGACCATCCCCCCTGGCCCTCTATACTACGCAGTAAAGCTGCATTTGACGGACGCGGCAATTTCCCTCATCACTGAACAAAACGTGAATGAGACGAGCAGTCTGGGCAGGTCAGCTCTTGGCATGGCCTGCGCCAACGGGACCATAGACCTTGTTGGCGTACTTCTCAAGAAGGGGGCCGATGTTGCGGTCGCAAACAAGAATGGATGGACACCACTGCATGCAGCATCAGATAGCGGCCACGTCGAGGTGGTCAAGCTTCTTCTCGAGAAGGAGGCCGATGCCGCGGTCGCGAACAAGAATGGATGGACGCCGCTCAATGCAGCATCGTGCAATGGCCACGTCGAGGTGGTCAGGCTGTTTCTCGACAAGGGGGCCGACATGACGGTCGCGGGCGAGAGTGGATTGACGCCACTGATTGCAGCATCAGGCGACGGCCACGTTGAGGTGGTCAAGCTGCTTCTCGAGAAGGGGGCCGATATCACAGTCGCGAACAACAATGGATGGACGCCGCTGATTGCAGCATCAGGCGACGGCCACGTCGAGGTGGTCAAGCTGCTTCTCGACAAGGGGGCCGACATCACGGTTGCGAACAAATATGGACGGACACCATTACATGCAGCATCAAATAACGGCCACGTCGAGGTGGTCAGGCTGCTTCTCGAGAAGGGGGCCGACATCACGGTCGCGAGCGAGAGTGGATAGACGCCGCTATACGCGGCATCAAGTAACGGCCACGTTGAGGTGGTCAAGCTGCTTCTTGAGAAGGGGGCCGACATCACGGTCGCGGATAATGATGGATGGACGCCGCTGTACACGGCATCAAGCGACGGCCACGTCGAGGTGGTCAAGCTGCTTCTTGAGAAGGGGGCCGACATCACGGTCGCGAACAAAGCTGGGCGAACACCATTGCATGCAGCATCAAATAACGGCCACGTTGAAGTGGTTAAGCTACTACTAGGAATTCCTAGTGTCGATGCCAGCAAAACGGACCGTCTTGGCTGCACAGCGCTCTTCTTGGCTTCAAGGTATGGACAACATCAAGTCGTACAAGTTCTGCTTTCAGACGGGCGGATCAACCCGGGCACAAGGGACTGGTACGGTTCGACATCGTTGTTTGCTGCGGTAGCGAACGGTCACTTCGAAGTGGTGGAGCTTCTCATCGCTGGAGGCGCAACCGTCGAGAAGCAAGACGGTGTCGGCCGGGGCCTGATATGGTGGGCACGGCGCACTGGCAATCCTCGGGTGCTCCAGCTCATAGTGTAACATGCTGAAAGGGCTGGCAGTCGTATCCCTGACGACCCTACTCCCAATGATGCCATCTCTACTCCGTTTGATCCCGAAGCCGATTGGTGCGACGCCTGTACGCTGAGTATCCGGGAAGGTTGCGGCTACTATTGCAGCAGCGTGTGTGACACTGGGGGTTTCTGCTTGTGTGCGGAGTGCTTTGACGGAGGTATCCGATGCTGTGAGGACTCTCACGTTCTAGTGCTTCGGTGAGCGCCCAAGATATCAATACCGGCCATACCGGACCTACCGGTGGCATGTGCTAGAAAGAACTGTGACACTTTTATGTTCAAGCTACCTATAAACGTCCAACATGTACTCTCTTCCTCAGCCTTAGGACCTTCTCGAATGCTCGAGGAACTCTTCGGCTCCTCGCAAGCGTCCGAGGTAGTCTTTTGTCGGTATTGACGATTTGATGCTATGCGGAGGTTATGGTGAGGCTATTGTAATGCCTATTCACGAAGCACCTAGATCCTGGTGGTTTCGATCTTTAGCAAGTTCACTGATGTCTACGGAACTTGGACTGAATCACAAGACATTGGCAACTACTGCCTCTTCCGATGCCGTTGCGAAGAAGATTGAAGGAATCGCGGGGAGGAACTATGCAAAGGACGTCAAGAGCGAAGAGATGGAGAGGGTTCGAGTTGGGAACGTACTGTTGGCGTCGCATTCCAATCAGAACATAATCCACGGTTCGATCCAGCAAGTTTGCGCCGGTTTCGTTGAGATAGATATCCTGCTGCATTGTTGCGTCGTCACGAGCGGGCCTGACTTGGGCTGATAGGCACTGCTCGCCTCCATCTGGGGGCTTGTTGCAGCAAGAGGCATGAGGTCAGCCACGGCAAAGTCGGCGGCAAAAGTCGGCCTTGGCTAGCTAATAGACTGCGCCTTCAGTTCAATGCCTAATGTTTGAGAGGTAGGTAATGGCGACGCTTCCTGGCCTTGGTGCTGAACTACCGGGGTAACCGCACTGTGCTTGTCCACTAACTGGGGAGCCACCAGATACTCGAGCTGGTGGTTTATAGAGGCGTACCAAGACAGAGCATGAGAGCCAGCAATCCGAGGTTCCGGTGAGCTTTCTTTTGCGAAGTTGTTGAGGTGGCGGTGGCAGCGCCAGCTGGTGGTGGCAGTGTGTGCATGGGTCTCGCATCCGTGGCTGCCTGATGCCTTACTGCTTATCCTTACAATTGACCCCTGTTCTTGGACATTATTTCCAGTTCAATGTCACTTGCAACCCTCAAAAAGTGGATTAACATGAGGAACGGTCATCAGTAAGGGATTGCTCTAGGGATTGTGAATATTAGAGGAGTGTCGTCGCCAGCCTAGATTGGGGCAGGAGACACAAGCTAGACGAGTTGTTAGCGGTGACTGAGCAGGCGAGGAAACGCTTGGTCGATAAATCGTGGTCCTTCAAGCGGAAGAACGGTGAGGTTGTTTTCGTGCGCGACGTCTTGGCCAAGGCGGCCAAGTGGGTCAATCACTTCAAGGACGTGGGCGATATTGCCGTGCAATACGATCCGGTCCACGCTGCTCTGCCTTAGGCGGGTGTTCGATTCCTGTTGAACGTGAGCGACGCTCTTCATCCATCCGATGCGATCACGCTAATATCTAAGCAGGTCGCGGTTGGAGACTTGAACACATACACCAGCTTACTGGAGAGAACCGTTGATATTGCGGAAACAATATGTCGAAATGCCCTTGTTGAAAGTCTGCTGAAAGATTCCCGGTCGCAATCCGCAGAAGAGCTGAGCCGTGCGTTGGTCAAGTTGTACGCAAGCATCCTGGCCTATCTCACCAAGGCAAGGTCATACTACGGGCAGAACAGTTTCGGTGAGTTGGCACATACTCGTCATGGACAGTTGCTGACCTGGTCAGAGCGCGTTCTCAAGCATGGAGTCCTTGCGTCATCCGGTTTGGAATCAGCCTTCACAGCCATCAGTGATGCCCAGAAAGACGTGGACCGTTGTGCCGCCATCTTTGGCTTACATGGTCGGTCACCACACCCGTAGACAGGTTGCTATGCTTACACCACGAAGAGCAGCTGCAAAGCCATGCCAAGTTCAAGCAGATGCTGAAGGACTTTGATGCCCCCGTAAACCGCTGGAGTAAGACGCTCAATGCCATCACGGATCAGCTCGATGGAAAGTTTCTGGCCCGGAATACCTCGCTATTGCTGACTCGTCCAGGGGAAAGAAGAAATGGGATTTTGCGTTGGATCTCAGACGAACCTTACGAAAAACACCACATACAGACGAAGAATGAGGTCTTGAAGGGCACAGGGAAGTGGCTTCTGCACGACCCAACTTTTATGCGTTGGAAGAACGAAAGTGCTTCCTCCATTCTATGGCTTCACGGGATTCCAGGGTCTGGCAAGAGCAAGCTGACGTACGTAAACAGCAACATGATATGTTCTGATCTAACTATAAAATCACAGATCCATCGTTGTTGAGGGCGCCAAGGAGGCATTCCAAATGAACCAGACCCCGGCCCCGGTGTATTTCTACTGTTCCCGTAATCCAGCCGAGCCTGGACGCTCCGATCCTTCAAAGATAACGACTAGTATTGCGAGACAGCTCTCAACTCCCAAAGCCGGGGGACCACTTCTCGAAGCCGCAATCGAGGTGTACAAAATGAGGGAAGAGAAGGCCTCCGCATCCGGGCCACTCCGCCTTGACGAAAGCAAGGAACTAATCCTCAAGCTGCTTGAGCGATACGAGGACGCGACAATGACGATTGTGATCGACGCCCTGGACGAATGCAACTCGGCAACTCGGGGAGATCTGCTGGATACGCTGGAAGACCTTCTGAAGGCATCTCCGTGTCTCTTGAAGATATTCGTGTCAAGCCGGACGGATCAGGATATTGTCTATAAACTGGACAATTATCCGAACTTGCATCTCTCCTCCGACTGCAACTCGGCAGACATAGATCTGTTCGTACAGTCGGAGACAAAACGCCTTATCGGCAAAGGGTCTTTGCTGCGGCTCAGCACTAGAAAGAAAGAAATACGCGACAAAATCGTCCATGAGCTCACTTCCAAGGCGCAAGGCATGTAAGTTTTCACGGGGACGGGATGGTCACAGACGGCTTACAGAATCAGGTTCCGCTGGGCGAGCCTGCAATTGCAGGCTCTCTGCCAACAGACCACCGACGTTGCGATTCTGGAGAGACTCAGACGACCACCGAAGACGTTGGCAGAGCTTTACCAAGAGATTCTTGCGAAAATCGAAAAGCTCGACGCCAATGCAGACAGGCAGTTCGCTCAGAACGCGCTCAGTTGGCTGCTTTGTGCCCGGGAGCAACTCCGGTCGGGCATCTTTCTAGCCGCTGTGTCCGTAACAAAGGATGGATCCGCCTCTGCAATCTCGAAGGACCAGCTCTTACAATTATGCTGTAACTTGGTCATTTTCGACTCTGCCGTTGATGCGTTTCGGTTCTCGCACTTGTCGGTCAGGGAGTTTCTTGAAGATCAAGAGATGTACAAACCAGCAGCCGCAAACGCTCTCGTGGCGGAAGCTTGTCTTTTCAATCTCTTTAGGATGGCACCCGAAGCTTCGCCACGGACACCGCTTCCGAAGTACTCGTGCTTATTTTGAGCAGAACATGCCCGCGCAGCCGCTCAGGAAACGCAAACACGACTGAATGAAATTCTGCGCAAGTTCTTATCTGTTGAGCAAGATCAAACATGCTTCTACCGTTGGCATAGGAGCGTTGAGGAACTTTTGAATGATCCAATGGTACGCTGGAAAACTGCGTCGAAGTTCCGGGCCGCCATGTCTTACACACCTTCAGTTCTGCTCGTTGTTTGTGCGTATGACTTGTCTGGTGTTCTCAGCCCGGGACAATGGAGGCAGCTGGCGCAAAAACGGCACAGAAACAAGGAGGGTGTAACACACCAAGAAGTTGCGGTCCGTTACGGTAGCGGTGTCATTCTAGAATGGCATTTCGACAACGGAATTCCCTTTGAAGTGACCGAAGAGCTCGTCAAAGCTGCAGCTGGGAACGAGGAAAGCGGCGAAGAGGTGATGGCGCTACTTCTCGACAAGCGCGGGGCCGAGATCCAGATCACGGAAGGGGTCGTCGAGGCCGCGGCTGAGACTGGGGCATGTGCACGGGTTGTTGGCTTACTTATGAAAACCCGGAAGAGTGACACCATCGCGGCCATTACGGACAGAGTATGCTTCGCCGCCGCCTCTTGTGGGCAGCTAAATTCTCTTCATTACCTTTGCCAACACATCCCGCCTACGAATGTCGACCCGAGTTGGGACTCTATCGCTCGTTTCTATCACGCTGCACAGAATGGTGACGTCGACCGAGTCAAGCAACTCCTGCGTGAACCAATCCCATTCGACACCAAGAACAACAAAGGCCAAACCCCCCTTTGGATTGCCGCATTCAACAGGCGAACGGATGTAGTGAGCATTATGGTCGCGGAATGCATGTCGACGTCAACTCTTTGTCAGCGTCTGGACGGTCACCGATTTTCTGGCCTTCCGCTTATGGATATGAGGACGTTGTCAACATCCTCGTGTCTGTTGGGGCAAAATCACACTTCATCGATGCCGATGGAAGAACCGCTGTCTCAATGGCGAGACAGAACGGGCACAAAAAATCGTCCGAATCCTCGACCCACAATCGGCACAACACGAGAAAGCGCGCTGGTTGGACGGAAGCTTAGGTGGAGGCAATTATCACTCTGTGTTGGCCTGACCCTCTTGGGTCTCATCTTTAGCACTTTTTGTACCTAGTTTCACTCATCATGACTTTCTCATGTCTATTCCTTCTCTCACTCTGCGCCATGATGCGTCACTAGCAATCATTCCTACGCGAGGTTCAGGCTGAACCACAAAACAAGGCTGCGTTTCTTTCTGCGTCTCAGAGTTCTACTACATCAATAACTTCCAACAGACGGCTGGCTCGAGCTCTTGTACGAGAGGCCATTCCTCGAATAGAGCAAGAAACGTGCTAGCCTCGGAGGGGACTGGTCTTGCCTGTGATGGTGTTGGACTCTTAATGCCGCATAGAGGCGCTCAACGCCCTCTCGGTAACGGTGCGGTACGTCGTATCGATCGGCTTTGGCGAGAGCTCTGAGCACTGGTGGGGGCCATGCGAACCGAGCTGTGAGGAGATCGAGATGCCTTACGACGCTTGCGACCATACTGTTCTTCATCGGAATCGTCTCCAGAGCCATATCCTTGACCTTTTGGAGGCGAAGGACAATAGTCCTCATCACGCACGAATTCTGGAACGTCGAGGCCATCCTCACTGCCAGAACCTTCCGTGTCTACATCACTATCCTTATCGTGCACCGTTCCATGTGCATGTGAGGATTTGCGACGAGAACGGCGCGGGGACGACAACTCCTGAGACGGGGGAGACACTCCGGCTCCAAATGGCCATCTGGATTCAGCCTCTAAGAACTCAGACTCGGACTCAGCGTCGCTGGATCCGCAGCTCGCGTGGTCGAAGTCTTGCTCTTGTTGTGATTCGGGTGACAGCCTTGGTGCGGGGATGACGTGCGTGCTCCAGGGATGGCATCATCGGGAGAGGTGCTCGCACACACTTCGCTACCGTGCAGCAGCGTCTGAGCCATCTCCACTGTATGTGGACATTGAAGCGGACGCGGGAGTACTCTGTACACAATGGCAAGATCCTTCGTCAGAGAGAGCATCGATCATCATGATGCCCGGCGTGCTGGTGGCTCCGTTGGCCCCGGTGGCTTCGGTGACAAGCTGTTGCTCGTCTGACATACCCAAACATGGCTGACTTTCGGGGCTAGTAGGCGAGATGTCAAAGCTGGCATCTGTACAAGCTGTCGTGTCTCCAGCGGACGTGCGATTCGTCTGGCAAGGGGATTACTTATTCGGTTCAGGATCAGTGAGGGGGTCCATGTGAGTCGTGTGTCCAGATTGGGCTGTCCTCCACTCGAGCCGGAGATAATGCTAACGTAGTATTCATACCGATGGCGGCCTCCGACTCAGTTTGACAGTGCCCGTGCTATCTATACGGGCTGTTAGGACCTACACTGGAAAGAATCACAGGGTAAGGATCTTACCTGAATGGTCTGCGATGCTGGTCGTCGTAGGTGTTGTGCATGATTGCGAGTCGTCGAAATCTTGACCCTCATCGTCATCCTCATCTTCTGTATCAGTGTCGTCGTCAGAAATCCAAATGGCGGAGTCCCTGGATTCTCTAGTAGCCGAGAGTGCCTCTTTGTCGCACAGCGATACAGCAACTGCTGGAGAAGCAGGGGGGGTGAGGTTTTGTCGCAATTTCTGCTGCCCAGCACCAGAGATTGTCGATGTCATGTTGGAGCTGCCGTGTGTTTGGAAGTCAAGGGATAAAGGGGGTTGCTCTGGCAGTACGATGAAGCGGAAGATGGGCGGGCATTGTCTAGCTTATATGCTCGCAGCCGAACCACACGAGTCCCATGGGCTATAGGAGCGCAGCCCGGTGTTTCTTGCTGTCTTCCTTTGTTCTCCAAGATCAGGGCGGGTCGGACGGAGGAGGCAGACACGTAACCGCTTCCTCTTTGTGCCAATCATTCCACTGCCGAGACACACCGATGCAGCTGTGCTGGACAGGTTCCTTCCTCGCTGCATCTTCTCGCACATCATCGGGGATCCACGCCACTCGCTGGCAAGGCAGAGTTCTCGGAGATGCCAGATGAGGCAGGCCTTGATGGCTATTGGGCTATTCACGCACGACGCGTCATTTCCAGTTGGTCAGACAGCATCGGGTAGGAAGTTTCCGGCAGTATTAGCTCTTCCGTCTGACTGTGATGGAGCTCAACACCACGCCTGCACATGTTGATCGTCCACAGCCACGAACTTCTTGAACTATTCAGAGGACTCAAGAGCTCTAGATGCCGTCATAACCGCCTCACGATCCCACAACGGTGAGACAACCGAGGTTGACATGCGTGCAGCACCAACAACTCGCCGTAATGCGCTCGTCCCCGACTCTTAGGGCGCATGACGAACGTTCCTGACGATCAATATGAGACAAAAGCAAGGCAGACTTCGGACTGGCCGATGAGAGCGCGGGCAAATGGAAGTGAGGCAGAGTCAGGAGCAATGTTGCACACCATCAGGAGAGCCTGACGAGCGAGGATGACATGAGGGCTACAGCCGACCGGGAATCCCGACCACCATAATCGGAAGGACTTGAGCACTGCGCGGATCTTTCTCGACCAACCCGAAGAAGATAAAGTTAGACGTATTCATCATGTGTTGTCTTACATCCAGGTAATATGGCAGGGCATCCATCCGCGGGTGTACGGCAAGAAGGAAACTAACTTCGGCGGCTCTATAGATATCACCAGTTGAATCTCAGGGGTATACTGTACTATCCTTGTCAGTCAAGGTCGTATTCAAGTATCATATGCTCATCCTTCGTCTGAAAATATCTAGCCGTTATCCCGAGGCGCAAGCATGCGTCTGCCAGTTCACGCTCAGAGACGTAAACTCCATTAGCCACCGAGACTTCCATCCAATGCCTTTTCGCCACGATCACCTTGGGCCACTGCCCTCCTATACTACCTTCCATCTTGAGGAATGCCCGAGCCGGCATCCTTCCTTCCGGTTGATCTCGGCTGTGTAAGGGCGCTTCGATGTGGGTATCCTTGGCTTAGCGTTGCGGACATCAGACTAACCCTGTGACGTTCCGGCGCCAACAAGGCAGAATGAGGTGATCCATCGTTGAGAGTGTCGGTTCCTCTGCGCTCTATGAGAGCGGTAGAGTAGCTGGCTGTATGTTTCGCTGGACTTACCATCTATCGACTCCATGTTCTGGATAAGCAACCACGTAGGTCTGGAGCCAAAGGTTTCTCACTTGGTCAGCATGGAATAGACGCTATTGCGAAGTCAACATAAACTCTAGGACAACCTCAACTGGGGAAATATACCGGCAACTGATAATAAGATGCTGTGTGTTTATTTCCAATTTCATCAAAGCAAGTGTTGAGCGAGCATACGTAGTAAACGAGCGAGTATCTGTGAGGTTTTCTTATTGTTGGGTTGGTTGTTCTATTTTTGTCAGTTACCAGGGGCTGAAACCAGAGCCGCCGACCCACATTTCGTGTTGGCTCACCCCGAGCTCACCACCGGCTCAGGTAAAAGCAGCGACTGCTCAGGATCGTGGGCGAGAAAGGAAACAGTGCAAGTCGATATTCGCATTGCGTATTAGGCTGTATTTGGAGGCCGGGGACGGCGGCAACTTTCTCCCCCGGAACGTCGAGCTCCTCAAATGGCCGAAGGGGGAACTTGCTCAGCCGCTCAAGTAAGTCTTTACATATTTGGCCGGTGATGCGATGCTGGTTGTTTAGGTGTGTATAGAGAGATGCTCGCCCGGGTTGGATCATTGACTTGCATGGCACGCATATGAGGATCCCATACTGGCGATTAAAGATGAAACCGTTTATCGCGTCTGCTCCGGGGTAGGCCCCCCCGACTGGTCTGTATTTTGCACCTTCCTCTTCTTCTGTATCCGCGCGTCCTCGGGATGACTGCCTTGCCTCTTCTGTTTCCCGGCGGACGGCATGGTAGACGGAGGCGCGGACGGCTCTGCGGCGGCGACTCCTCGGTCTATGCAGTAGTCTCGAAAGTACCGCCAGTTCCAATCCTGCCAGAGGGTGGAGAGCTGGCGATACATCTCAAGTAGCTCCGACTGCAGCCGTGCGGGCAAGGCTGTGTCGATGGCGTAGGCCGTAAGCAGTGTGCGTGGGTGGTGACCGACGCCTGCGGCGATCATGCGAATCGGCGTGCCGGCATCGGAAGGATAGTAGAAGTTCCTCTTCGTTATAAGGTCGCTTATATACCGCTTGGCGATAGCAAGCGCCGCCTGCCGATAGAGCGATAGCGTCCATGGCGTCCGCAAATGTCGGGTCAGGCTCCGGAGGGCTTTCGTCGCCTGCACGGGAGTTAGGTGCCTCTTCGCATGCTTCGGATCCGGGTCCGGGAAGAAAAACTCGGTGCTAAGGTACTGTGATAGCTGAAGCTGGTTCGCCAGGAAATCGAGGAATGGCCGGATATAGGCGAGGTAGACGAATACATACAAGCCTAGACTGTTCGGAAGGTAACGCACGGTATAAAAGGCGTAGTTGTTCGAGGCCCGAGCTTTGTTATAACTGATGATAACAAGAACCTGTCCCTCGCGGATAAAGAGGTTCCTGATCGCCAGCTTCGTGTTTCGAAGCCGGATGCTCGTTACCTCGGTGCCCCGGCCGGGCAGCCCTGCGGTTAAGTGGAACGCGGCGAAGATCATCGTGGTAAGCTCGGCGCCCGCTTCTAGGTACGCCTGGCAGGAGCCGGGCAACCAGTGGCCGGTCTTGGCAAGGGCCTGGCCGCGGAAGGAGGATGACCACGCACGGCGCGCCATCGCCTTGTAGAAGCCCATCAGCCCATTCTCCGGCTTCTTGAGGAAGCACCAGCCGGGTAGCCGGCAGATCAGGTCGTCACGGATCGCGGAAAGATCCACCGCCGGCTTCCACCCCAGCATCATCTCGTCGACTCGCTCCTGCACTCGCGTGATGGCGGCGTGGTGGGTTGCGCAGAAGTCAGAGAGCTCTACCACCTTATCGTTGCCGATGGTGAATGATCGGCCGTCTTGGGCCCAGGTCAGGTTGCCCGTGGACCCTTCCTGCTTGATAATGCTCTTTCCGAAAGCTTTTAGCTCCAAAATCTCGCCGAGAGGTGAATGGCAACCTCTGAGCATATACTTTGTCCGGATCGCCTCGAGACGTTCTGGCTGCGAGGGGTAGGTATCCCGGGCTGGCCAGATCTGCACGAGGGTAGTGTAGCTGTATAGCGGCAGGCTGTATTCGAGGAAGAATAGCTGCCCTATCCACACGAGAGCGGCGAAACCCGGCGTTGAGTAATATGCGCTTCGGTAGGCGAAAGAGCGCGGGTGAATCCCCATGACGGCTGTGAAGTGTATCAGTGCCGAGGAGGCCATAACCCCAGCTTGGCATTGGTGCGTCCAAAACATCATCGAGAGCTGGAATAGAGCCTCGGAGAGCTTGAGCCTAGTGCCGCGGGAGATGCGGAAAGTATGCTGTCCCGGGGCGCAGTCTTGCTCGTCTTTTCCTCCTTCGTCGTCTTCCTCTCCGGCCCCATCGTTGTCATGATTATCTCCTTCGCCATCGCTCTCATCGTAGCCATCTGCCTCTGCCCTATCCTCTTCCTCATCTTCTTCTTCGCCCTCGCTGCCTTCCCCCTGGTCGCTCCAATCGCCGTAGGCCTCTTCCTCTTCCTCCTCCTCCTCCTCCTCCCCCTTCAGTTGTGATACAAGGTCTAGGATGTGCCGCATCATCGCAATCTCATCTGCACGCAGCGGCACATTGTAGATCTCTCGGCGCTGCCGTGGCTCTAGCGCAAAGGCCCGGAAGAGGTAGCAGGTAAAGTGCTTCCATCTCGACTTATACTTCTCCCTGGTACGTCGTGGCAGAATACGGAGCGGGCGGTTACAGAACGTTTCCTGCCAGTAGCGTGACCGATAGGACGTGCATGCAAGGGTAGCCTCGGCTCGATCAAATATATCATCGACAGCTCGCATCAGCAGCCGCAGCCGCGCCTCTGCGGCAGCGGGACTCCGAAGCGGGATGCCCTGCCAGACCCCTAGTATATAGTCCTCATTGTTTTGGTTAGGACCTTGCGCAGGCTGCCGCGTAGAGGCCGCAATGATATCAAGCGGTCGGCTCCGGAAAAGCTCTGGCCATTTTGTGTGCTGGAGCCATGGCGTCGTCTCGTTGTCTTCGGCGCATGAGTATTCTTGGCTATCCCGCCATATCTGCTCCGCCTGAGCGCGTAAACGACGGTCTTCAGCCGCCTCCTGCGCAAGCAAGATATGTTCGTGGTGCGGTTGGGGCGTTTGTGTTGACTCTCCGAACGGGCCTTCCTTATGCGGCGAAGAGCCAGGGCTCGTAGGAGGCGGAGTCGTCGGATAGGTAGGCGGCGGCGGCGGCGGCAGTAGGCCAGGCCGAAGGGTAGGTAGGGACATATCAGTAGTTGAGGGACAGATAGGATATAGCTGGAGGGAGTGAGAGCCGGAGCGTATCGTATCGTATCTATCTAGATGGTAGAGAGAATAGTAGATAGAGATAGAGGCATAAGCTGGGAGGATAACCCCTAGAACTCCCCTTCTTCTTCTATCCGTACATACGCGTTTCTCATTTCCCGGGGGTGGGGATCTCCGGGCGTGCCGGCCTATGGGGATTTGCTCCACGCATGCATGCTCAGGGTCCGGTAAGTCAGGGGCACCAGCGGCGCCGTCGATCGGGATCGGATCGGGGGAGAGAAAAAAAAAAGGGGGGCACCTACCCATTTTGCAGTGAAAAAGCAGGTCCCTGTAGTGGTAGAGGCTTCATGTGATTGGCTGGGACGGCATGGCGGCGAATAGCAGCGTTGGGGAGCGACAGGGGACAGGGGCCAGGGTACGTGTTTTCAGTCAAAGAGAGTCGGTCTCTACAAACAGTAGTAGTAGCACTATATCAATTGAGGAAGGGTAACCATTGTATTAGATCTGCCGATCAAGATCCTTGCTGTAGGAAGCGCTCTATAATGAGGAACCAAAGGATCGTGTGTCTGTAGGATCGTAGGCTTGGAGAGGCAGACCTGACCAGTAGCTGAACATGAAGCGGTAAAATGACATTGCTAGCCGAAGCAGGCTCGAAGTTGTGAAGAAGCTAACCTTCGGCAGCCGCTTTCTACACCATTGGAGACAACACTGCCTCCATGGACCCCATATTGAGAGCGAATCATCATCCAAACGGCCCTCTTTGAATAGCTACATCAGCAACGGATCAACAGCCAACCGTCAGCGGTATCGTCGCCGCACCCCGGCACATGACGAGTTGCTCTCTTGTTCGACCACGTAGATTTTTTTAACGAGAGACAGCGAGCGCCATCGGGCCATGCAAGATCATCATAGATGCCAGCACAAGTTGACGCGTTATCTTGTCTCTCAGCTATCGGCAGTCCCCGATGCTTCCGAGGCCAGTACCCATACTAATCTAGGTTGATATAAATCCTTGGTCTATTCCCAAGTGTGCCTGTTCATGTCCTAAGACTACACCGAAGACAAAAACCTCACGACTGTCAGATCTTCCCCCTCTTCAAACCATGGTCTTCCTTTTGCCGCTTTTCGTGCCCCTAGGGTCCTTGGCCCTCGCAAGAGAATATGACAATGTCTTTGACCTGACTCTCAGATGGGAGGCACACGCCCCCGAAGGCTTTGAGCGAAACATGATTCTAATCAACGGTCAGTTCCCGGGCCCGCTGTTGGAGATGGCCGAAGGGGATCATGTTGAGGTCAAGGTCCACAATGAGATGCCGTTCAACACCACCGTCCACGTCGACGATAAGCCCCTAGTCTCACACCTTCCGGGATGAAAATCAGCTGATTAAAACATTTAGGTATCGAGATGCTTCGCACACCTTGGTCTGACGGCGTGCCCGGCCTCACTCAGATCCCCATCGTACCCGGCCTGAGCTCCTCGCACAGGTGGGCCGCAACCCAGCACGAGAGTTATTGGTACCACGCTCACGTAGGAGGTAAACTCGACTACAACCCCTACGGGCCCATCATGATTCATCCGCACGAGATAGGGAGAAACCTTTTGGCCTCATCTCCCGGGATCCTGCCTCGGTCAAGGCCATGGAGCTTGCTGAGCGGAGAGCCCGGCCAGTTATGCTGTCTGACCATCGTCATGTGTCTTCAGACGGAGCGTGGGAGATCGCCACAGAGGCCAACATGGAGTTGACGTGCTACGACTCGCTCCTAGTCAACGGCAAGGGAAGCTCTCGCTGTCGAAGCCCTAGATTACTATCTATAGCATGAAAGGAACGATAACGAGTGCTTCAGGTGGCACGTCAGATAACGACTTTCCAAGGGACCAATCATACGCATTTCTAACTTGGGTACCCTCCCCCTTTTTAAACTTATCGAGGCCTGGGGGTAAAATTCCTTTTTAAGCTAAATGATAAAGAAGGTTTGCTCTGCTGATGTGCTCGTGATTTCTCCATCCATAATTCCATCGCAGTAAGCCTCGCCGACAAAAGAATAACGGGATCGGCATGGTATCGGCCTGAGAACATATGGGATCCGGCCGCCCAGAAATACAACGACCACGTCACCTGGCCTCGTACCGGGCGGGCCCATTCCCAAATAGCCTTTCTGCGTCATGTACGGGCGCTTGTTTAACAGGGCATCCATACTATGTCGATAATCCTTCCCAACCTGCCGGGACTTGAACTTGTCTTCCCACTCCTCCCGCCTTACCTGGAGCTCTTCCGACGTTAACCCATGCAAATCGGAATCATTCCAGTTGGCCAGACATTGTCTGTACGCCGTGGCCACATCTTCAGACGCCCGCTTTACGCCATCCGCTGGCGTCCAATAGAGGTCGCCTATGGGCACGCGCCACGGCGCCTGCTCCCTGCGTTTCGGCTCATCGTAGATAGGTTGGCCCTTCAGTTCTGAAAGCTGGCAGAAGCGCTTCACCTGAGAAAGGCAGGCTAGGTAGCCGCTGTGGCTCCAGCTGACATCCTCCCACAGGCTCCCGGTCTCCTCGATGGCATCAACCATGTATGCTCGGAGGCCGAGAATAGGGCCCGTGGCCGGCACAAATCCCACCTCGGTATTCTTGGCGGCGTTGAAGAGATGCTTGTCGACGTTCTCGTTGATGTTATAGAAGGGCGTTTGCAGCTTCGATCGCCAATCGGGAACCCAAGACGGGAGATCTTCGAATGCCTTTGGGGGCTGGGAGAAGGAGAGGGTCTCGACTCTTCCATTCTTGATCAAAGCTTTTGCAGTCTGCGTTAGTACAGACGATACTTTAGTGATGGTGTAATCGGGCTCGATGTTGGGACGATCCCTGTCGACAGCCAAACCGAGCAGGCCGTAGATTCGATCGCAATACATGGTCGCCTGCGTCTCGTGGCCCATGTAGAGCTTCTTGAGTAGATGGAAAAGCTCATCGCCTGCGCCCACCCCGCCGTCGAATTTCTGGCGTCGAATCCTGGCACTGAACAGCACGGCAGTCGGCTCCGAACGTAAGTTTATTGCGAACTGGCGGAGCTCCTCGTAGATCGCCGCGGGGGCCGGTTCCTCCGAGAGGCTGAATTCTTTGAATAACTTCCCGATCGCAAACTGCAGGATCTGCACCGCCAGCATGACGAGGTCGGCTGGGATGGTCCGGGTCCGCAGACAAAGACCGTTTTGGCGCAGAGGCAGAATTCCTGTACAACCCATACGCGTTTGAACCACGGCCGTTCAAACCAGTGCTTCACGGGCTCCATCAAGGATGGGATCATGGTTATGGTCCGGTCAAACAATGCCTGGAATTCCATATTTGTCTTGTCAGTCGGATTTTCGTTGTTTATGATTGGCAATAGCAGTGCAATTCGCTCCTTGGTGTAGAATGATTTGAGGCCCAAGTGGAGGGCCTTTTGCCCGATGGTCTTGAACGCATCCATCAGCTTGTCTGAGCCGTTTGCAGATGGCCCAAGCCAGACCAGGACCTCCTCAGCCCTGGAGTAGATTTGATTCATGAGCTGGACCTGGGCTGTCTTCTCGACCGGGTCGCTCTGGTTGATGCAGATCTGGTCTATCCATAGTGTGCACGCCTCGTGTCTCCTGCGGAGGTGTCTCAGCGCCGTGTCGAGCGTCGACGTGATTGGGAAACAGGCGCCAGATAGTTGGATTGATTCCGTGGCGCCTCCAGGGCCCCACGTGTAGGAGAGTGCCTTGAATGGCCGCGGTGAGTCGATGGGAGTGGTGGACAAGCCGCATTGAAGGTCACTCCAGAAGTGGTCTTCGTCAGAATGGGATTGTCCGACAGTCTTGGGCGAGTAGAGCTCCAGGATTCGGATGTGCGTATTTGCTGGCGGCAGCGCCGATACATCGTACCGGAAACGGGTGGTCCTTGATGGCGTAGCTGCGAGTAGTGAATCCATGTTGCCTCTGGGCTCCAGAGGTGATGGCGTGCTCCCTTGAAGATTCTGGGGATTGGCGGCCATTAATATACATCCCACCTCTTCCAAGCCCAAGTATGGTAGCTTGCCAGGCCGCTGCTGTTTGGTAAGTGAGCGTACGTAATGAAGGGGGCAGAGCCAAGATTCGTATCGGCTCCGCAGAGAAGAAAAAAGATTCGGTGAGGGTGCGGCAGTGCGTCGAAGAAGTCGCAGATATCCCATGGCTGTGCGTCAACGCTGGGGAGGATCCGGTTAATTCGGCCTTGAAGCGGATGACGGCAGTCTTTCTGTTATCTGTAGGACACAGAGCTATGATTCGTGATAGTAGTCGTCGGGGCTGTAGTCCTCGATGGCGAGCTGAAAAAGCGGTGATGGCTTGTGGAAGTGTTGGGTAAATGAGAAGCCCCTTTCAGCTCGCCGGATTGCGCCACGGCTCGCCCCGCTGCTTGATTATTCAATAAGCCACAGCAGTTAAGGCGCAGTTATGCAGGAAGCGCCTCCGGAATATGGCCCGTCATGAATGAACGCTATATAGCAGCCGATTTCAGAAATGGAAGAGTAAAGTTAACGTATGTGATAAGCGAGTGGATCAAACAAGCGAGTGGATCAGCCATACTGTGCACCTAAAAATCATAAACCTTAAATTTCTAAAAGCTTCTATAAAATAGCTATAGATCTAAAGAGAGTAATTCTATAAATCTAACTAAAATAGTCATGAGCTTATGATTTTCTTAGATTTTTAAAAAATCTCTTTAATTTTTCAAAAATAAAAAACTATAAAAAAACAGTGCGAATAAGAAATTCTTAAATAACTTATTAATAAGTTATTTTAAAAGTCTAAAAAAATTACTAAGATAGTTTAGATTTTTTAATAAACCTTATTTTATATTCTTAGCACATATAGATTTTAATTAGATTATTTAGAAATTTTTTAACTTGTTTTAGATTTAGGTGAGATTTACACTATAGGGTAAAAGTGATCCACTCGCTTGTTTGATCCACTCGCTTATCACGTACGTTAGATAAAAAAGGCGTATAGTACAAGAAAATACAGGGAAGGGAAGGGAAAGCTGGGTCCTCCGTCAGTCACGAGATTATCATCCCATCTCACATAGCCAGCTCTGCTGACATAAATAATGGGCGAACGCGAGTCGTCTCGAGTTATCTAACTTGCCTCGTCCCGTGCTTTACTTGAAGAGTGACTACAGAGTTAATGTAACTATCGCGTTTTGGTATTACAGCGGGGTAGTAAGCTATCCTAGAACTCGGCCGCCCACTATTCTAGTGGGCCCTTGTTAGGTCGAGCCTATCTCCTGAGTGCGTGCGGACCTCCACTGTGGTAACGATGAGGGGGTATGGCCAATTAAAATGCACGAAATAAAAGGTACAAAATTCCCATGCTAAATTAGGTGGTGATAGAAGTCCCAGCAATATTTGCTTTGACATATCGCAACATCACAGATACGGCATCCGAAGGTGGTCTGACTACGCACCTTAGGCCGCTTCCTCTCCTTTTTTTCCTCATTGCCGCTGACCTCCGTAAGAGGGCTCCATTCCGAGGCGTTTGTTCTCAGCTGCCCCTGCCGACACCCTTGACAGGCTAGGCAGTCTGATTTGACATGACGGTTGACAAAATTGATCTCCCGGTCCACGTGTTTACGCTGTAATTCGGCATCCTGTAGATCACGCTCGTCTCCTGCTCGGTAAAGCTGCCTTGCCTGACTGTCATGACCGTAGGCGTTGAACAATTCGTTATAAATGCACTCTCGCCACTGCCTGTGATTCGTGTATCTCTTCCACTTTGGCTGCCCGTGAAGTTGAGCAACATAGCTGTTAACAAGGGCCACATCAAGGAGGAAGGTCCAGGCTAGTGCCTGCCACGGGCCCCGGCGGAGGGCATGATCATACTTATAATATGACCTCAGCTGGTCACCACGGTCAACATGGTTCATCTCGTCGTTGTAAGCAGCAGCCACTGTCGGTATGTTGATCATTTTGACAGCTTCGTTACTAAAAAAAAGGCGTATCGGCTTGGCCTCTGACTTCTTGGATGACGGCTTCTTCCTCTGTCGGACAACACGCTCATCGTCGGCGCCGGTAAACACGGTAGATAAGAATAACACAAGCTTATTGTCTTTCCAAGCGATTTGGTTGACCTGTGGTTTCAGCACGAAGACGAATTAGTAGGGGATTCTCAGCCAAAAGTGTCTGAAGTCAGTACCTGGTTGTCAGGGGTTGGTATCGCCTTGACGGCATTAAATTCGTACATTTTTTTGACCTTGCCGTCATCGCTCTTATCCCTCACTAGTTCCTCGTGAATGCCGCTGTTCGTACGAGCTGTGCCAGTGGCCCCGTAGCCCTGCTTGCGGAGGTTGCGGAAGAGAGGTGGGGACGAGAAGAGGTTATCCACAAAGACGTGATATGTCGATTTTGGCAGTGTTTTTGTAAGGCCAATAACGACGGCTTGGGTCGAATTCACTGCTTCATCGTCGTCTTCTATATCAGGGGCTTTCTCTGCGGCCTTGGCTGAGACCTTCCTTCTTTTCCTAGGCCGGGCTTGTGAGGGTTGTGAGGGTTGTGATGATAATATCTGCGTTGAAATTTCAACGCCAACGGCGCCGTGTTCTGCATCTTTGATATGCCATAGCCAGTGAATAAAGAAGCCCAGCTGGGCTATGACCCAAATCTTGAAGCCCACGGGGTCGGGCTTGCTTTTGATAGTCGTGATAGCGTCACTTCTGCCCGTATAGCGGATTATGCACTCATCGATAGCTAGGTGGGACCCAGGCCGGAATAGCTGCATGGATACGGCTTGTATGTGCTCAGACCACTCTTCAACGCCTTGGAATACCCTCGGAAGTGGTGCAGTCTCGTCAACTTGGGTGTGGTCAAAGGGCCGAAGGTGCCTGTGGATAAGTTGAAATGTATCGTATGAAATGAACTTAACAAATGAGTGCTCAGCGCGTTGAATACCGGGCTTGGGGCTCTCCCAATAGCTTCGTATCTTCTTTTCCTTATGCACTCCCATATAAATAAGCACTGCAATCATCGTCATCACCTCTGAAGCCGTTGGACCTTCCCATTTGTGGAGTTTTGAGGTTCGCTTCATTTCGGTTTTCCAGCTATCGATCCAGCCGTTCATTTTGAGCCACGAGACCCAGCTTCTCGTGTAGACGACCCATTTTTCAACGAGGGATATAGGGAGGAAAAGTTGGAATAGCTTCAGAGGCGTTGGAGGCAGGGTGTTGATATGAAATTTACGTGTTTCCACTTGGAAGGGCTCGAAGCTCGTGCCTTGGTCCTCTTCGGCCGGAAAAACCGCGGCCCGGGTTGAATCATTGGGCCAAATGCGATGGCTGTGCCGTTCATCGAGAAAGCTCGTGTCATCATAGGGGGTGATGACCTGTATCTCGTCTAGAATTGGAGGGGAGCTCATTGATGAGATCAAAATAATTTGATGGTGTTTAAGGTGTGAAATGGCATCAATTTCTTCTTGCATTAAACTTTTCGTACCCCTCACGTACTTCCGAGGTGACCGAGATAAGTGGGGCGAGTGACTTTGCGGAGGTCCGCACGCACTCAGGAGATGGGACTCGTTCTCCCGGGCGTAATAAAACCTACTACTACTACTACCTATCAGTCGCCGCAGGTTCATCGTCCTGAACCGCAGCCGTTAAAGTGATCAACTCTTTCTTCACCTTGGATTTGTTGAAATGAGAAGATGCTAATTGCTTGATTCATCCTAAAAGTGCAGTAGGGGAACCACTGTTTATGTACAGGCACGATCTCTTGTAGAATATTCCTCCTTCTTCCACACCTTGCCACCGCCTTGGTCGCCTCACACTTGTGATCTCCAACAGGATTATCGCAAATGATCGGCCCATCCGGTCCTGTCCACCCATGCCTTCGGCTCACTTTCTCTGCCCAGTTCGATCCATCCCACTGAAAAAACGTGAACAGTGCACTTCTGATGTCCATGACAGTCCTAGCCCTCATCATCACTACTCTTTTCAATAGCAAGAAGCAATACGTTTCGGCCATCGATTACTCAAACCAGTAGCCACGACCGCAACATTCGGTACATCCTCATAATGCCAGTATCAAGCCGATTTGAAAGACGCGCCGCCGTACATTCAGCCCTGCAAGTACCCCCTCGCTGTGTCATATAGAAGCGCGACTTTGGTGATAGTCCACTTGACCTTCGGTCAGCCTGAGGGCAGGGTTGAGCCAGCCCCTCCCACGCTCGTTGGTATATAAAGCAGACCAATGTTTACGATACCTCTCTCCATATCATGAAGGCTATTATGGTCACTGTGAAGATAACTGGGCCCAGTAGAAACATCGCCGTGCGATATAGACATCTGAAACGGTTCTAAGTAATATAATTCCTTCGAAGTAAAAACGTACTTTTGATCATCAAAAATTTCGAGTTAGGTTTTATTAACTATCTTAACATGTATTAATGAAGCTCTGTAAGGAGTGTTCTTAAAATTTATAGTTGATTAACGACATTGCCTGCTTCTGTCCCGTCCGTAATTATTTTATCCTGATTAATTCGAAGATGTCCCAGCATCAGGGAGCTCTAAACCCTCGATTTTGCCTTGCAGGCTCTTAAGTTCAGGATGCAAGAGTCCCTGCAAAGAACATCGGTGTACTGCCACACGTTTGGGCTTATACGGAGTTGAAACATATTCCAGATCCTCGAAGACGGTTCGTCGCTTCTTCCGGGTAGACGAATGGGATGGTATTTCCAACTCCCAGACTTCATTTTCGTCATCATAGAAACTCCTCTTCGGGCAAGTAGAATGTCGGTGATTGAAAGCTTCGGATAGTTTCTAGTATTGCTGATAGGCTTGTGTCGGGGAAAGGCTTTGAGGGACGTGGCGAAAAAAGGTTATTGGCGGACATTTCTTGAATCAGTGCCCCTAATAGCACAGAACTGCACCCAGAGGCAACACAAGTGCGGCCATCGCGTAGCCGGTCTACCTGATTGTGTAGCTGGTTGATCAATTCTTCCAGCAAACCTTGCCTCTTTTTCTCTATCATGTCTATACCACTTAGCACTCTAATATCCACATATATCTCAGTAACGCACCAATTATGTTGGGCTGGATTGGCAACCCAAATGTCGGTATGGAGCATGTGCTATGCAGGATTGCTGTTCGCGTTGCGGACTCAAACAGCTCTGTTTCATGAAAGACCGACGCAATGAGGATCCATCTGATGAGGTCCTTACATATCTCGCTCGGCAGTCTATGATTCAGCTGTTTTATCCACGCCTTCGTGACAAACCAGACAGCATCGTGGCACTGTAAATCATCGACTACCGCTGCGATATGAGCCATCATGTCGAGTGTGACGCTTTCGGGAAGGTCTCGGGTCTGGAGATGAAAAATCTTCATGACAATCCTAAACGCTTCCGGTTCAAACAGTGGTTCAAACTTCCAGTGGCAGAGACCATCAGTTTCCGATGGTCGGGATTCCTGGTAATTTCTTGTGAACATCGCTCTAGCTCGACGCGATGCGACTGTGAGATGTTTCTTAGAGACCTTGAGGCGTAGTTCGAGAATCGAGTTGTCTTCTATTACGCAACCGCCAGTCTTAGTCAGACCCGCTACACGCGCATCTAAACATTGCGGACGAACCTTGTTGTAACACCTGGTCGGAGTTGTGAGCTGGAGCATCGTCAGATGATCCCTGAGGGCCATCCTCGTTAGGTGCCTGATCATCTTCATCGTTCGGTTGGCCTTTAACCTGAGAAGATTGAGGGAGGCAAGGGATAATAATCAAGGTATCGCCAGCTGAGTCAATATCTTCCATCAACCCAGCCATGTTGTAGCATGAGTCGCAATCTAGGGAGAAAGCAAGCACTCCTTTAGAGTGATGAGACTTATATAGGGACTTTAATGCAGAGTCAGCTTAGTGGGAAATGGGAGTAACTCTGGTTCTACTAACAAGTTACTTGGTTCCGTATTTAGATCGTTATCTCTAGGCTCCGTTTGCCTTTTCGAGGTGCTATATCGGTAAGAAATTGTTCAAACAGTAGTGAGAGTAGCCACAAGAAGGGTCTTTTTAACGTAGTATTAGTGAGAAACAGATAGCGGATAGAGCGCGGATGAGAGAAGGAATACTCTTCACATCTCGCTGAAATTCACACGGAAGGTTGAGTTCCTGAGCGCAAAATAAATTAGCACATTCCTAGTGGAGGGTATCTCGTAAATGACACGTAAGGGCAAACTTTCTAGTTCACCTGCAGAGGTGTACTCTTGGCCCACGAAAGTTAATTTCTCGTGTCAGCGAGCGCGTTTTACATGTGACAGGTGTTCTAATTTCTGGCGCAGGCTGTGGGTAGGTCAAATATTCCAAGACTGTGTAGATGGCGTCTGTGGTTGTAAAAAAGCCACTGCCATAACTTATCTAGCAATTCGGAGGGGAATTGATATACGGGCATGACATTTTGGCTACACGGGCATGACTCTTACACGGGCATGACTTTTGTAATATCTGATTGGATAGGACCCTCTTTTGTTAGCAATCTCGGTTCTGCCGATAGCTCTAAATTGTACCAAGAGTTTTTATCCCTTAGTGACTGACGCGACGCTCTCTATTAGATAATTAGCTATCCATTGCTAGTCTCCCAGCCCTTGACGATAAAAACCTTCATTATGTCCCAATCCGAGCCTCCTCATAGCTCAGAGAGCAATTCAAGACGCCGAACCCGAAAGCCTAGCCCGAGCGATCAATCACGTCCTCGAAAACGACAGCAACAGACCCGACCAGCCAGGTTCAGCCCACCACTACTTACGGATAGACCAGAGTCAGCTACCAGCACCGCGACAAGTATCGACCAGTACTACGGTACGACGAAGATGCGCTTGGAAATCTCTTCGCATCTTATCCACAGACCTTTTCAAGCTTTCCACGGCCTCATGGATCGCAGGGGCTCCATGAGCCGCCATGGGAGCTCCGTTTCGATCACGAGATACACCTTTCGAATAATTTCCCATCCGGACGAACACGATCGCAGCGAGTTAGAATACCCATACCAGGCCCGAAACCGATCTACTACTATCCGCCTCTTCACCACGATCTACCCAACGGCCCCCAACTGCAACAAGGGCCGAGTTTGAATCCGCCTTGAAGTTGGTACGCGAGGTTATTGGGGAGGAGAAGAGATTGACTATTGAACTCGCCGGTCGTACGAACGAGTACACCAATGGCGAGAGAGTTGGGGTTGGTCACCACTCAACTCAGATGCCTACGAATCCCCTCCGCCATACTCCCCGCCTCGAGGGCTATCTATCCAATCTCCCCAAGCATCATCACCCCCACAGGCAGTCGGATCTTCCCCTTTCCAACAGTCCTCGTCGCCTACACCAGACCCTATCCCAAATCCACCAATCCCAGGCGAGGCAGCACCATCAGCCGAGGTTCTCTTCAACTGGGTGAATACCTTCGCAAAGGCTCATGGGTTTGGTATTGTTCGACGAAATGCCTACTCATATAAAGGCCGGAAGATCAGATATTCATTCCAATGCGATCGATTCGGAGAACCCAGACCTACTGAAGGCGTAGGGATCCGACAACGGAAATCCCGGAAGTGTGGTTGCAAGTGGATGGTCGTTGCAGAGGCATTAGAGGAGGATAAGTGGCTTTTACGACGGCACCCAAACCCTGAACACAGCCAGCATAACCACGGGCGTAGCATCGGACCATCTGCCCATCCCTCCCATAGGAGGCTCACTACGGATATTAGGGCTACAGTTGAATCAACAAGCCGCAGGGTTGGAATCCGAGCTCGCGATGTGCGGGCTGTCGTCCAGGAGCAACATCCCGAGTCTGTCTTTACACGAAAGGATATCTACAACGCCAGGTCTCTTATCAACCGCGATAAATTGGATGGATATACACCTACAGCAGCACTCATCAAACTCTTCGACGAGAGGGAGATTCCCTATCTCGTCAAGTGGGCGGACGATAACCCGAATCGCCTTCTTGGCCTTGTCTGGACCTTCCCCTACTGTCTTCAGATGTGGAAGCGGTTCCCCGAGGTCATCAGCTTTGATAACACGTATAACACCAACCGCTTCAAGCTCCCATTGTTCCAGGCAACAGGACAGACTTGCCTAGGGTCGGTCTTCAATGCCGCCTTCGGTTTAATCAACAACGAGAGACGGGAAGGGTTCCAGTTCCTTTCCGAAAGCATTCGGCAATTAGCAGAACAGCACTCGATCCGACAACCAGACATTATTATCACCGACTTCGACGATTCGATGAAAGCCGCCCTAAACGATCAGTTCCCTGAGGTACAGCAGCAGCTCTGCATCCACTACATCAATTCCAACGTCCTGCTCAGGTCGAAACAGAAGTGGGTTAAGGACTGCAGCCACGATAGCAGCAGCAGTAGTCTTGATAGCAGCGACGAGGAGGCACCTGCCCCGCAGACACAGGCAGAGCTAAGTCGCAAAGACCGACAGTTCATCCACGCGCCAACAGCCGAGGTTATCCCTCACAGCTATCAAGGGGTTCTTATGATGTGGAAGCTTGTCGTCTTCGCCGAGACTGAAGAGGCTCACGAGAAGGCATGGGTAAACCTTTGTCGGGAGTTTGATGACCAGCGGGCTATCCTGCGATATCTCTATGGAACCTACATGCCTGTTAGGGCTCAGTGGGCACGCTGCTTCATCCGCAAGTATCGCAACTTCGGCATCCGCGTCACCTCTGGTACAGAAGCAAGCAATAACAACGTCAAGAGCTACCTTCTCAATGGCATGAGCCACCTCTATCGGCTGGTTGAGGCGATGCAGGATATGATAAGGGACCAAGAGCGGGACTTCACCCATGCTAGCGCAGAGGACGAGGTACTAACTGCCCGCGAGTATCTCAGCTTGAGCTCTGAGTACCTAGGTGAACTGCGAACATCGATTTCGTCCAAAGGCCTCGGACTGATCACAAAGCAATATCGGCTAGCAAGGAAAGCGATGCCGACAGGGAAGAATCCGTTCCCTGATTCTCTCGGGGATTGCGGTGAGGCCTGCTCAGTTTCGGCAGAGCTTGGTATCCCCTGTTGCCATAAAATCTACTCGAAGGTAGGGTCTGGCACGCCTTTTACTAAGTGGGACGTCCATCCACGGTGGCGGCTGCGAGAGTCAGCCTCTCGAGATCCCTATCGACGGATCCTCGATCCCAAGATCGCCACTGCTCTCCGTGGTAGGCCGAAGAACACTGCACAGGCTGTTCCGACACGGCTAGCTATCGGTACAAGCAGCCAGTCCAGTATCCAACCAGCCAGTAAGCCAGCAAGCCAACCAGCTAGCCAGGCGTCAGGGCGAAGGCGAGGCCGACTACCAGGGAGTCGGAACAAGTCGACGCTTGCTAGACTTGCCCTGGAAGAGAGCCAACAGGCCAGTAGCCAGGTCAGTCCTTCATCCCGGCCCCAGACACGCAGTCAGTCAGCTACTCTGGGAAGTGGAAGAACTACAGGGATACGTGCCAGCGGACGGAGGACGCAACCAAGCATCCGGAGGCGAAGGAGTCAGTGGGAGATGGTGGAGAGCGACGAGAAGGTTCTTTCTTGTATAACAGTTAGGAAATAGAGGTGTAGATAGCTGCCTTCGAGGCGTAATGGAGTTGGCCATGTTCTGTATGGAAAACCAGACCTTACTTTGACGCCTGTGCAAGACCTGTTCAAGGGGGCTGGCGGGACCTAATTGCTTCTACACTGAAAGGGAGATCTTGTTAGCGAAGCTTGCTTCACCGCCTTTGCGGGGATGTATCTATGGGTCGACGGAAATCTAGCGAATCAGAAGTTACAAAAGTCATGCCCGTGTAAGAGTCATGCCCGTGTAGCCAAAATGTCATGCCCGTATATCAATTCCCATTCGGAGACCCGGCGCTGTCCAATGGGCTCCTCATGCTCTGATCTGACCCACAGGGCAACCATTCGCTGCTAATACGTCAAGAAGTAAATCTTAATAGAAGAGCGCTGCAGGATGACCCTCATGAACGTGCAGATGTGACATCTCAGTCATTACTCATCACATCAAGAGTTTCAAAGTAGACTCAAGTAAGAAGCAGGTCTCAAATAGCCCACATCAGGGATTACTCGGCAGCACTTGGTAGCGCCAAACGGAGCTCAGTCGAGCGGTCAGGTGGGGGGGAAGAGGGTGGAGAGGATTTTCGAGGGACTGCCATTCCACTAGGTGAGTTACATGAGAAAGTTCGTGTTTGATGCACACAAACCGCAAGCTTAACTTTTGCGCTTCCACTTCGCCGAAGGTTTTAACTTTTTGAACTTGGACTGTCATCATCAAGGTGATCAACGAACCTCCGAGAAATTATGGAACATTGAAGCCACAGCTGTTCTCCCCACCCTGTACCGCTTCGAATTCTGGCAGGCTTCCTGCATCTGTATGTCTTGGTTAACCCGGGTTACCTCTAGGCAATGATTTTTTTGTGACTGTTCATGGGAACGAGAGGCGCCCATTGGTGCCGCATGACTTCTCAGACTGCTCGAATGGTGCAACCAGGTGGCCTGGCAGGTCTTGTGCATGTGGCTCGGCGGTTGGTTGGTATTGAAGAAATGAGATGTGCGGTGTCGAGGCCTAGGTTGCTCTGCAACATCACCATTTGGGAGGCCCACCAAAGGGCAACACTTCATCTTGATGTCAACATGCATGACAGGTAGCCTAAACATTGAGTTCTCGGATGCAGATACTGATTCAATGTCCCATTTCGGTTTACGGCATCCCGCACGTAATGTGGATATGCTTGGAAGCTTCGAATCTCGGGGCTGTGAGCGCCCTTCTTGCGACCTGGCCTCTGAAATGGATAAACTTCCGCCTTCCCAGCCAGTCTTGTCATCATCCATGACCGTTATAAAGTTGGGGCATAGCCCCTCGGAAGTCTTTTCAGTCTGCCGTTTAGTACGTACACCGACCATATTTCGTATTCATTTCCTCCTCTCGCAAAGATGACTTACGTTCACGGCGACCCGAAGACAATGACCAAGGCCGATTTGGACTACCTTGTCCATCACATCGTCTTGCCTACCAAACTTCCAGGCGGTGATGACAGTTCAGCCGAGAATGAGATGCTACTGGTCGACTTTGTCCTGGACTCCTTGGTGCGTTTTCTTGGAGAAGGCACCTCCGAGGACGAAACCGCAATTAAACCTTGCGTGGCGATGCTCAAAGGCCTGCGAATATCGAAAGGCGCCCAAGGATCCTTATATGCAAATGGCGCACAGGAGGTCTTACGAGGGCTCTCTCCAGAAGGTTCGCCTCAAAACCCATGCTTGCTCCAACCGATCGCTAATATATCAGCTCATAGCCCCCGTTGCATTGTTTCACGTCGCCGCTCAGAATGGTGGTGTCCTCGTTCACAAAAAGATTACTTCGGTCATTTTCGAGACGTTCGAACTATCCCCCGCTAACAAGGCCGTCGTGACCACCCAAGGCCGCCTAGTCCGCCAGTTCCCAGCCAATGCGACGGAGATACCTTGCCCTGATTTCGAAGACGAAACATTTCAGTCAGTCTTCACCAAAACTCTTGAGAAGATGAGCCACCAAACCGTCCGGGAGACCAAGCACAAAGTCAGGAAGGCCAAACAAGAGCACGACGAAGACAGGGAGACGGTAGATCCGCGGATCGTCACCGATCTCCTGCCGAGCATGCTTCGCGGCGCCGGCGAACAAGTCAGCGTCCCCGGTATTTGCAAGAATACTCGTGAGGAGGTTATGTGGAGCAACAGCAAGCTCCCATGGAGACGATCTCCAGTCTGGCTCCTTATTCGTGTTGGTCTGCAGCTGACCATGACCCGCCTTGCTCGCAAAGATGGGGATCCCTACAAGGAGTTCATGGTTTTCCTGATGGCGCAAGTACTTGATGTTGCTGTCAAGCAGGGTGCCGCGGGCGACGTTCTTCATACAATGTCGACCAAGGTCTCTCGAAGGCTCTGCAAGCTGAAGTATCTTAGCGATGGCAAATGGCCGCAAAGTATTCAACAAATCGTGTCGGAGACTTCGAAGTGTCTCGCCACGCGATGGGACGGAATCCGCGAGCCAGAGGAGAAACCACTGGAACTGAATGACCTTCTGAAGTCTGAGATGGAAGACAACACTCATTTCTCCTCCCAAGCATGGAAGTCTTCCTCACTTCGATCCCGGAACGAGGGAAGCACATCGATTTTCCGAATTTTATCCCAATTCCTTGCGTTCGGCCCCTCGACGGCAATAACCTTCCCACTGTTACGGCCGGCGATGAGGAATATTTGCCTTTCCGACTGGCAATGATTGAATCTTGGGTTGCCACAAGTCTTGATACATGGCTCAAGTGCCATATCTGGGAAGAGAATTCATGTCGAGATCTGAAAAGATTGATCCAGTCATATCATTCCGAGGCCAGTCGTTGGTATTTCAGCCGTCCTGAGGGTGCATCAAGAATGCTTCTCACTGTCGGGGAACTCTGGGTGGCAGCGGATAAAGCAGCCATTCATGCCCTTCACTTGCTGAACGATTACGAGCCTGAAGTTCCAACTGAGGTGTGGCAAGCTCTCCTGCTGGCCTCCATGGCAGACATGGAAAGACTTCATCGTCTTGAAGCGTATTTCTTGAACCGTCAGCGCGTCGCCCGGTCCATGGATAGGCCTTCCATCTTCCGGTCCTACGGTCATCGGCGCTCATTTCCAGTCCAGTATTTCTCTTGTTCGGTTGAGCATCAACAACTGAAAGCTGAGATTGAAGAGTGGGCCTTGGCTCAAAGGCAAGCCAAGATCGAGGAGCTGCGACGACTCAAAGAGGAGTATGAGACCTTGATGCAAAGATTCAATGACGGAACATGCGATGGATACTCCCGAGAGGAGTACGGTATCACGGTCTGGCACCACTCTTACTACTGTGTTCGCCACGGATACTTGGACAAGGCAAACAACCTCCAGATCCAAGTACATGAATGGCCCTTGCCTGAAAACACCCTCGAAGCTCAAGCGGTGGTCTTTGAGCTTGCTGTTCCTCCAGTATTTTCGGAGTGGCGAGATATAACGCTGTATCTCATCAACGACGTGCTCCTGAGCAAACCTTTCAGTGTCTATCGCCCCGATCCGTCTTACTCGCTACGTGCGTACCAGCCACTGGACAAGTTCTCCAAAACAGGGAGAAGTTACCGGGTTCACCTAGTTTCCGAAGCAAAGCCCAACGTTGTCACTCATCGAAGAGATAAGCCGATTCAGTATTGCACCGAATCCGATGTCTGCGTCAACAACGGGCTTCGTTATCAGTACTACGATGAATATCAGGGCTGTTTCCTTGAGAAACTCTCGCCGACCGAAGGACTGTCGAATCTCTGCACATTCGATCTGCCGAAGCGTGCTCAAGATTTGAAGCGTTTCCTTGTTCGCACCTGGCTCAAGCCAGAAGGGGAGACGCCCAACCAGGTGATAGCAAGCCAGTCAGACTGTCCGGAATACCTGCCTTTAGGTGAATACAAAGTGCTGGCTGAGTTGCCGTATGGTTACAACATCCAGTGGGTGAGCATCTTGACTCAGCTTGCCATGCCGAAGATCGATTTCAACAAGACGGAGACAGCCACGTTCTTGCTCCAAATGAGCCTACAAGCCGGCCCGAGGTCTTCGGCAAGCACAAGGTGCACACACATGCGACTCAATGACCAGGAGTTTGGGCGTCAGATGCTTGACAATCTGACCAAGGGTGTCTCGCATATCCAAGAGAACTGGGAGTCCTATACCGCCCTGTGCTCCTATGCGTTTTTGGCTTCACGTCTCCTATCACAAGTTCCGAGCGAACTGTCCCACGCCTTCCTTGGCCTCCTTGAGAAGTGCCGCAAGGTCTCCTATCGGTGGTTGATGACAGTACTCGGGAGAGTGCAAGAGACTACCAACGAGACCCAGCGAAGGGAATTTTTGGAGACAGCACTAAACATTGCCTAATATGTGCAGACTCTTTCAATGTTTATGATGGCTTCTTACCTATGATTCTGGCGGACTCAGAGCAGGCGTCGATGTTGGTTGAATGCTCGATCATCATCTACGACAATGCTAGTTTGAAGAGCGAGACCGAGTCTACTCTCAGACATCTTGTTCGATAGGTGGAAGCACACCATGCACCGGGTCCGTGCAATCTTGGTTGAACAGAATCTTCTAGCCAATTCGTGTCTCAACCTTGCCATTAAGCGACGTTGGCCGGCATTCAACCACCGCTTCTTGGACGCTGGCTGCGAGACTTGTTATTGGTTCGAGACGACGAGCCGCGGGCATCTTCAAGTGCACCTCAACATCCTGCAGGGAGTTGCTGGTCAATGGTCTTCCCCTAACTCGTCTTCCAAAGCAGTATGAAAGGCATGATGACTATGAGAGATTGTTGGGAGTCTCATCCTAAATGTTATGCCGAGCAACTTGCCAGGCATGCGCTTCTGCACCACACAGCTCTTCCAAGGTCATACTGTTCACTTTGGAATGCAGGATCAAGACCTGCTAGTTCGTCTAGAGGCAAATGGTCCTACCTGGATCTTATTCCGTCCCGATGTTTTCGGGAGATGCTGCCACACTCCTTTGTCAACGACTACGCTCATTGGTATCATAATAAGACAGGTATCATTCAGTTGCGCTCGCTAAAGGACCCTTGGACTGCGGATCCAGATGATTGGTGCCTTGCCCGACAGGACGGAACTTGGAAGCTGAGTCAAGGTGGTAGGACATTCCTCTTCGCCCCGTCTAGTAGCATGGCCCGGCGTATTGCAGGAATCCTACCCCTCGAGGCTCCGCTTGGACTTCACATGCTGTACGATGCGCAAGAGAGCGCTCTGGAAGTCCGAGTGCCCGGCTTGCGGCTCGACTTTCTGCTCAACCGGAGAGTCAACTATTCGATCCAGGCAATTTCGGGCATGCACATCGACCTAGACCAGTCAGTCGGAACACTTGTGGGCTTCAGAGCAAGCTCGTCCTACGCAGCGATCAGATCCACCGTGAGGATGTTGCTTATCCCAGAAGGAGATATTCAATTCCAAAGATTCAGCGACCATGTGACTGTCAATGCCGCCTACGGAACCGCTGATCGTGTGCAAGCCTACCGGATCGACGATCTTCTTGGCCGCCTCGTCGCCGATACAAAGCTCGAAAGCAAGCTCTATCTCGCCTACATTCACGCCCTCACCTCATCTTGCCTTCCAGATCCTTTTCTTAGACGAACAGGGACGGAGGAGGCTCTTCACATCTTGGGCTCCGCATCAGTCCGAGCACCCTGCGCACTCTCCCGGACCGCTCATGATAGGTTGAACCTGATCGCTGCTCTCGCCCCAAAACGCGCATTCTACCCAGCCTACGAGAAAGTGATGCAAAGGGTTGATTGGTCCTCTAAGCTGAGCTTTCTCGCCCAAGACGATCGTCTTTACACTGCCACCAAGGAGATTCTGGGCCGATCTGACGACGAAATTGGATTCCTATACCCTCACCATAACATTGAGCAAAGTGAACTTATCCATACCACAATGGGCCTCGTCGAACGGGCCATCCTCAGAAATTCTCGCCAATGCGTGTCGGGCTTCGGGCCGAGGCTTCACCGTTCAGCACGATGTCGCATATCAGCCAAGAGAGCGGGATGATTCAGGCCGAGCAGAGCGTGCCACAGAAATGGCATTCCGGGCCTATAACAAACTTCCAACTTCTCCGAGCCTGTTGCTGCAGGGTTTGCCCACCATTTGTACACCCTCCTTAGCCATGAGAGTACAACATCCGACAGCACAGTTCCTCCAAGAGAGGACATGCTGTATGACTCGAAGTGGCTCAAGAATCCAAAGACTTTTCTCTCGTCCTACTGGTGTCGGCTGCACCACGCATTTCAGGACAATCAATCTGGCTCAATAAGTTTGAGCTGATGGTTTGGATAGCGACGGTTGCGTACTCTGCCGAATCTGACAACCAGGTCACGCAGGCGCTCCTGCTTCTCGCCCTGTCCGCGTCAGTATCCGCTATTCCCTTGCCCTCCGACGGCCGGTACAATCTATCACTCGGCTGCAAAATGGAAGCGACCGAGCTTGAGGCTATTGCCAGACAAGCTGCTCTCCGCTACGAACAAACTCCAGCGGCACGTCTGGGACCTCTACGCGAGTCAAGCCAACAGACCTTGAACCGACGTCATCGAGAATATCAAGCTGAGAAAAAGAAAGCAGCCGAACTTTTCGAGGGCGAGCTTGCTCGGCAGTGGCCTTGTGATTGCCCCCGAGCACCTTCGGACGGACATGTCACTGCGTACATCGATGTCCTAAGGCAATGGGATCTGTAGTGAAAAAGTGGACGAATTGGTATAACAACCGAGAGTTCGCTGCCTATCTTTCGAAGTTCGTCAAGGGTTTGGAAGAGATACCTGTCGAGGGCATCATTACCGAGCCTCCTTCTGCATTGCCAGACATTCAGCCAAGGAGTCAGTCCCAAGGATTCGTCTCTATCGATGATCTTCCGTCACGCCCCTCCATCTTTACCGCCAGTTCCAGGCTCTTTGCTCGAAGGCCTTCGTCAAGAAACATCAATCAATCCAGATGCCACTGCAAGGCTGCCTGGTGTTCTCGACTTTTTGATCGCAATGCCAAGTTGGACTATGAGCACCGTTACCTGCAAGAGCTGCGGCAAAGCCTTGCTAGGCTAAAAGGTCATGCTGGCTATGAGTTGAACGGAGATCGAGCCTCAACGTGTGCGGTTCTATTTCAGGAACATCTGAAGCAATGCGAGAGGCGTGTCAAGTCGAGATACGAGTCGCTGTTGGGCGCCGTGAATCAGAATCTGAAAGACCTTCCGGAAGCCATCCAACGTATAGTTGGAGACACAGGTTTCAAACCTCGGATTTCGCCCATCTTCTTCCTGCAACAACTAAGAAACTCGCGATGGTCTCAGCTCTCAAGCGCTTGGCAGGATGCTATTGTCGAATACGGACTGGCGATTACTGCCCTTCAACAAGCTAAGCGTTTGATACGATTCCAGAATGACCCGTGGATCTCCTTCGCGAACTTGAGGGCACTGGCCACAAAAGATGGAATCCCCACGAACATTCAGAATGGTTGCTGCTAGAATGTGAGAGTGAGATCATAATCCGGGACGTGCAGCAACAGATTGCCCAACAGATGATACAGCCACCTGACAACAAGAACTCCGTGATGCAGTTGAATATGGGAGAGGGAAAATCTTCTGTCATCGTTCCCATCGTTGCAACGGCTCTTGGAGATGGCTCAAACCTGGTTCGGGTCATCGTGGCCAAGCCGCAGGCTAAGCAACTGCACCAGATGTTGACCTCCAAGTTGTCTGGTGTGCTTGATCGCCCAGTCTACCGGTTACCATTCTCTAGGGATATTCGCATGAACAAATCTCGAGCAGAGGCTATTCACCAACTTACAACCAAGTGCATGCAAGAGGGAGGCGTCTTACTCGTTCAACCGGAGCATCTACTCTCTTTTCAGTTGATGGAGCTGGAATGCCAGCTCGACAACAAAAACAGGGTTGCCGAGAAGATGATGGAGGTCCGGAAATTCTTCGACACGTCGTCCAGAGACGTGGTGGATGAGAGTGACGAGAACTTTAGCGTCAAGTTCGAGCTAATCTACACTGTTGGACAACAGCGACCAATCGACCATAGCCCGGACCGATGGAAAGTCATACAAGAAATTCTCGGCTTGGTTGCACGGGTCTCCGCCGAAGTGAAGCGAGACTTGCCGCAATCTCTGGATTTTGACGATCGACACGTGGCCGAGTTCCCAAGGTCCGGATTCTTCGTCCTGATGCAGAGAAGGCAATTTTCAACCGCGTGGCAAGTTTCATATGCGAGACCGGAATGGATGGTTTCCCTATCGCACACCAGCCTCCAACCGTCAGGAACGCAGTTCGTCGTTACATTACTCAATGGGACTTGTCAGGTGAGGAGATTGAGACTGTCGAGAAGAGCCCCTTCTGGCACGAGAGCACCATCAACCACATGCTGCTTCTTCGAGGGCTCTTCGCGGCTGGGATACTTGCTTTTGCATTTATCCAGAAACGATGGAGGGTCAACTATGGTCTCGATCCAAATAGGGAGACAAAGACCAAGCTTGCGGTGCCTTTCAGGGCCAAGGATAACCCGACGCCCCGATCAGAGTTTAGTCATCCTGACGTCGTGATCGTTCTTACCTGTTGACCTACTATTATGGTGGGCTGGATGACGAGGCTCTCTTCGCTGCTTTTGACCTACTCGTTCGATCAGACAATGCAGACCTGGAATACCAGGAGTGGGTTAAGACTACCCCAACAATACCAGAGGCCTTCAAACACCTCCAAGGGGTAAACCTCAAGGATCACGCCCAGTGCGTATCTGAGATCTTCCCTCACATCCGATACTCCAAGGCAGCCATCGACTACTACCTCTGCCGAATGGTCTTTGCGAAGGAGTCCAGAGAGTTCCCTCACAAATTGTCTGCCTCGGGCTGGGATCTGGGCAAGAAGAAGCAGAATCCGACAACAGGTTTTAGCGGCACCAATGACTCTCGGTACGTGCTTCCATTGGATTTGAAGCAGCTTGACCTTCCTGAGCAGAATCACACCAACGCATTGGTACTTGAGTATCTACTACAGCCGGAGAACACTATTGCACTGATGCGACCCGAGATGAAAGGGGCGTCACTCGACAGCGAGTCTCTTCTAGACATGGTCACAAACATGGACTCAAATACGCGCGTTATCCTTGATGTTGGTGCCCAAGTCATCGAGTTCACCAACTTGGAGTTTTCCAAAGAATGGCTCAAGTGCTACGAAGGTGATGAGCACACACAGGCTGTCATCTTCTTCAACGACTCTGATGAGATCGTGGTACTCGATCGATCCGGAAAGGTTGAAGAACTTCAGACATCGCCTTTCGCTGATCAGCTGGATCAGTGTCTCGTCTTCCTCGACGAAGCCCATACCAGAGGCACAGATCTGAGGCTCCCCGCCAACTACCAAGCTGCGGTTACCTTGGGTGCGAACTTGACGAAGGACAGACTGGTAAATGTTTTGTCCAGCTCATCAAGCTAGAGTATTGTTTTCCGGTTCTAAATTTTCTCGCAGCATGCATGAGGATGCGGAAGCTTGGAAAAGGGCAGACTGTAGTATTCTGCATTCCAAGAGAGATTGAACGAAAGATTCTACTACTACTAGGCCAGGAACCGTCAGGCTCCCATAACATTACAGTATCCGATGTTCTTTGTTGGGCCATCACAGAAACTTGCCAGAACATGCGGCGAGAAGCGCCATTATGGCTCACTCAAGGTATTCGTTTCTGTCACCAACGGAGCTTGTGGGATGAGATGGCGACTCGCAGTGACTGTGAAGGCAGATCTGAGTGCGCTGAAAAATTCAAGGAGGATGAGGCGCAGCCTCTTGACCAACGGTATCATCCAGAGCAAGCCCACCCTGGCATCTCTTCACTTCTCGACCGCATTGAGCCCCATGCTGCCGCGGAGTTTCGGAAACATTGCCAAGAATTCGGCCTGACAGAACTGCGTACCTCATCACTACAGGAGGAACAGGAGCGAGAACTCTCGCCCGAGACCGAACACGAAAGACAAGTGGAGAGACCGCCCCCAGCAGAGCCAGAGATACACCATTTACATGAAGACGTGCGCAGCTTCGTCCGAAATGGTGTGTTTTCACGCTCCTCGAGCGCATTCAAGTCCGCCTTTATGGCTCTCGAACACACTTCGGCGGCAAAGAATTTCGACGTGAGAGAGTTCCGGAAGAATGTCTGGGTGACACGAGACTTCGCAATGACTGTCAAGGGATCCTTCGGACCAAACAACTACGCGGACTCGTTTCAACGGTCCGTGCAATGGATATTGACAAGCAAGAGAGAGATTGCTAATAACCGCCTTCTGGTTATCAGTCCGTACGAGGCGCAAAATCTTCTACCGGATATCGAGACGTCTCGACATGTCACCCTGCGGCTCTACTCCCCTTGGGTGAATCTTGGGTTTGGGTCACTTGATCATCTCAACCTCTACACTATTCCCAAACAAGAAACCGTGACACCATCCCGCGGGACCTTATCGTCCAGCTCAATGTGTTTGCTGGGCAACTTTATCTGTCGTCCTACAGCGACTATGTCGAACTGTGTGGCTCTCTGGGGCTTGCGTGGAAGGCTGCCGATGAATCCGTCACCCTTGGGCCGGATGGATTCATTCCACTAGACTCAACAGCGGGCAGCTCCGGCAACAAGTCGGGACTCTCGAAGAGTCCTGTCAGTTTCTTGAAGGTCCTCATGGCGAAAATACGACAGGAGTGCGAGCTGATCGGGAGGACGCACATGGGGAGGATCTTGGAGGGAGTACGGCTGCGCGAGGAAGAATGGGTAGAGATTTAGAGCCAGGCTTGTTCTTTGTAAAGATAGTCAGTAGTGAAAAGATAGGAAGCTGATCAAGGTCCAGGGAAATCATTCAGACGTTGTGTCGTTTCTGCTTGTAAGCGGGACTAATGCTTCAGTTATCAACCGACGAGCCGCGTCCGCGATCCGCGTTGCAGGCTTTGGCTGGTTTCGCCGATCTCGTCAAGCCGGTTGTCAACAACCGCGCCGATATCACGGCCCAGACAGATTCCGGAGTGACAGTATTACACTACGCCGTCCTGGGCGGGAGCTCCGAAAGGGTTACGGCAATCCTGGCCAACGGCGCTGACAAGCACTTCGGTGGTGCGACTGGACGGATCTTCTGCGCATAGCAATCACTAGTGGGTCTACCGAGGTTATCAAAATACTGTTTGGGTCGAGGAGCAGGCGCTTTTTTGGGGGATAATGATGGAGAGTGTTCATTCCACCGCGCCGCACCTCATGGCAATTGTGGCGTCGTGGAGCGTTTACTGGAATACGGATGGATTAGTTGGTTAATTTTGACCACCTTTACCTGCCACGGGAACTCTGAGAGACTTACTCGTCATTCATCTTATAGACTTGCATCTGAGAGTTCTTTGCAGCTTCGAGTTAGCATCATGGTCTTTCAGTATGTCGTAGCCCAGCCGCCAAGATACCAAGTTGAATGTTGGGACCTAGGGTGACGATAGTGGTCAGGCAAGTCACAGGAGCAAGGTCTGGTGAGGGGAAGAAGGTCCACTCCGCGAACGTGCTGTAGTTCATCGACATCTATTCCCGTTAACCCGTTAACACTCTAGATCCAGTGGCCGTGCAGATGATGTATCGGACAGCGGCAGTCTCGTAAAACCGGTAGGGACTTCCGCCCGTTTTGTCCATTATTTCCATGACCTCTATTCGCCAGAAAGTGGTAAGAGATACGCTTCATTTTGTCAAGTGGAGTAGTTTCATGATTGCTTACCGGCATGAGAGTATTTCAGTCATGCTAGAGCAGCGACCGGGCTGGCCAGCGCCCTTGAAGCCACAGCGGGGCTTCCAGCACGAAGAAAATTTGAGCTCAAAGGATCGGCCATAGAAGTCCAAGCCGAGTACGGCGATGGAAGGCTCAACGCCAACGCGCTAGAACTGCAAGCGCTTTGTGTGTCAGCTAAAGGTGCTAGATAGATGCCAAGTGGTCCAGTGACACTTGCCAGGTCCCAGGAGTAGTCAATTTCAAACAGGCTGGTTTGCGACAAAACCTGGTTTCCGATTTGTCGCTATCCCAGCCGTGGTACAACTCATAGGACATGAGGTTAATCCAGTCAACATGGGCCTCGATGCCCTTAAAATCGAAGTGGCCAAGATACTAGTATAAGAGGGCGCATTAGAAGTGGCAATGGAGTCGCCACCGCTCGTGTTATGGCCTCCCGCAGCTCTTTCATGAGAGCCGCGTATTTCTTAGCATCCCCGTCTTAGTCGCCGTAGTCGTCAGCTCTGTGATATTCCCAGCCTGTGACAATGTCAGTAACTTTTCTGCCCGGGATCCTCGTAGGGTTAATTCAGTCTCTGGAGACGTAATTTTTTTTTTTTTTTTTTTTTGCGCGAGGTTAGAGTGAGGGAAAAAAAACAAAGCTTGTCACAAGATCGCCAGGGGCAGAATATGAATAGCCCGCAAATGCAACACTCCTCGAAATCTGTAAAGAGCAGTCAATTAGCATCAGATCTGAATCCCATGTGGCATGATAACATATGATCTTTAGTAAAACCGTCGTAGCAAAACTGGGAACGAAATCCCAGAAGGTTGTTGACCAAGGTGGTCCTGTTCTCTTTCTTGGAGGCGAGCGGAGGGGAGGTATCTTGCTAAGGGTCGGGTCGCTGAAGGCTCAACCATCAAGAGCAATCACAATCTCGAGGCCCGGGTTTCAGGCCTTGGCTTCCGATGGTCCGGTACATGTTGGGGTCGATGACCGATGATGATCAGGGGGTGAGATGACGGAAATCCGGGCAGACAAACTTCTCTCGATCTGCACTGTTCTTGTAGATCACTGTAGGTATCCTGATCACTTTCGCGTCCCGCCCAAACTAGGGACTTACCTGAGAGTGCGTAGGCTTGCTAACCTCGCCGTCTTACTATTGTTCTGTCAAACAATCGTTGCCTGGTAAGTCCTCAATTGCCGTCAATCGGTTCGCTACTAGCATAAATATGCAGCGGGTGCCTAACCTGGCTCGCATGAGCACTTCAAGACATGGAAGCCCGTTGCGTATGATTGGCTATGCATATCGTGTCCTTTGCTCGAAAATTCATTCTGCAGCTTCTGTCAGCCAAAGGGCCTGGGCTGTCCGGACGACGATCTACGTGATTACCGGCATTAGCCCTACAAGCATCTGCGGATATTGTGTCATCAGCATGCAGTAATATCGAACTTATCGAACCGACTATTCCAGCGTGGGCAAGTCCAAGATTGAGCCCCGGTCAGTTCTAGCAAGCTGCTGAAAGTTATTAGAATCGTGTTTTCCCATCGATTGATCGCCGCGTGATGTTGGGAGGCCCTCTTTGTCGCTTCCTAAAGCACGTAAGCGTTCGAAACGTGATGCAGAAGATAAATGTTATTATAACCGGGTCATGGGTTCTCACTGCCTTTGGCCTATCATCCGGAAGCCTGGGTCGTCAGGAACTCACTATTGATCCAATGAGCGGGCTACATGAAATGAAGGCGAGCATTTTGTGCTTTCTCAGAGCTTACTCCACGGTGCAGGTGATCCTGCCAATAGTACCTTCCATGAGAGCGTCTTGAAACGGCTCGGCTTCTCAGATCTATGCACCTACATCCGAAATTTTCAGTCGAAATGCTCAAATGGAGACGATCCGGTCCTGAGTTCTGTCATCTAGTAGGGTCGGAAGACTCACAGGAAGACGGACAGGCATTGAACAGTATCTTTGATACAGGGTAGAACTTTCCAGTTTCGAAGAGGCTGCCACAACAACTGATTTGAACTTTTCCTACTCGGGTTTGCTGGGGGGTTGTGGTCTACTTACTCTTGCCACTTTGTAGATCGATGCTTAGACTATTAAGGTTGCAGAAAGTTAATGAACGAAGCAAGCCGCCCCGGTGGCAACGGTAGCAGGGGCTTAGTAAGGCATCCTATAGTCTTTTTTTGCCTTGTTGGCGTGTGCAATGGGATTATGGATATTTTGTTCCGAGCCATGGCACTTCACCGCTGGCTAAGAAAAAGGAGTGTCCTCTCGGGTGCATCGTCCCCTTTCGCTTTCGCAAACGGTGGCAATGGAAGCTGGGACCCCTTGGACGAGGGCTGAGAAACGGTTGTGTTTCTAACGATGAAAGGCGAGAAATGAAATAAAATAAAATAAAATAAAATAAAATAAAGCTGCTGAGTGTGAAAGAATACAAGGCGCATGCGTCTCGAAGATAAAGCAAGTGATTCCTACACTCTGCTCCCCAACTGCACCAGGTGGTAAGCACAGGATCTTACCCATATCGTGAGTAAACTGGAAGGCTCATCCTCTAGCCTCGATCACCAGGGCAAACTAAACGAGAAGCGTATGCTCCTAAGAAGCCAAAGGTTTTTGTCACTCCTACCCTCGCCCGCAGTACCAGGGAATCAAGGCAAGACTTCGCTTATTGTTGATTAGTATGCTTCCACCATTCAACTAGTCAAACTGGAGAGAAGTCATTTGACATGTCCTCGATTCGAAATCACGATGAATCCACATTTATCCTTGGATACACTCCGAGTAGAGGCAGCGAATGTTAGAGGCAGGCCCGAGAAGGTATATATAATGAAATCGCCAGTCATTTTAGGACACTTGACAATGAGGCAAAACGCTGGACTAGATATCTTCTTGTGTGACGGTGTAAATTGGACTTCGGCAGACCCTGTATCCTCTTTTGAGACGGCGGACTGAAACGGCCTTCGGCCTACTTGTCTAAAGCAGCCGCCGTGCTGAGACTGCGATTGACGACCACCCAATCCGTTCGCCCCAATAAACTTCCAGTTTTCTCTCTCTCTGTTCGCTGGAAAAACCTTCTATTTCGGCCTTCGTAAGCTGCATCACTAGTCACATGACAGAGAAACCACCTCAACATGGCGGCGATAGCGAAACTGCTGGATAAGTGTCATTTGGAAATACGTAGCAAACTCTTCTCTATGACTATCCTATATCAAACCTCGTTCCTCAAGACACCTTTGGCAAGCGGTTTGCGTCTCCTGTAAAGTTGCCCAACTTACCTAATATGAACTCTACATGTTGGTAGGCGACTGATAGGTGGGCGCCCCCCTTTGGATATTTGGGCGCCTGGTAGGACGTACATTCTTTATACTTCTTTTTGAATACTAATAGTGTAGTTGAGGGAAACTAGAAAATCAAAGTATGTAAAATAAAGAAAGATTCACTCAGATATAGTAGAGACGTTAGCCACTACGCTGTCTAGTTGATCTGCACGCCGGAAGAGACTGGACGATGGGTTGGGGCAGGTGGGAATCTCAGACTTGGATGAAACAGATCGTGAGGAACATTCCGTCACAGCTGACGAATACGATCCTATCCAAGGAAGGATAAAAGAGACCAACTTCAGTCATTCATTTAGTTAGAAAGGAGTAAGCTTAAATTTCAATCTCTTCTGGCCACACCCAATGTTGCACACTCTCAACCTTCGAGAGGTAGAGTTGATTTTTGTGAAAGGGGTTGAGTTGATTTTCTGTCAGCCAATCATCGCTATTTTACGTATTACGTAATGACCGCGACGCGCTTATCGCGTTAGAAGGACAGGGTTGCAGTCGTCATTCGGGCTTACAAATTTCCGGCCGGGCGCTGTGGTAACAAGTCACCCGCCACCAAATCAAAACAAACCCGCGACACCAAACCATTGCATTCAAGGCGATTGCTCTCGCGCCGTCTCATCCCGCGCAAATCGAATAAGAAGCACGGCTATTACTCGTCAAGAAATGCCATCGTATTGCATTTCCGCCTCTGGACATGGATTCTGTCGTTATCCAGGCGTGGGTTGAGGAAGTGAAAGCCTACCATCTAACGACCTATCCTGTCGACACAACACCCACAGTCGATCCATTGCTTAACAATCCGCGTCGACGGCGCCTTTCTGATGAAATGTCGAGCCCATCGAAACGTCAGCGAACGAGTGAATACTCCGATCTCTACCCAGATCCCGACGAGACTCCAACACGTCCCCGACCGCAGTTATTGCGACAAGACAGTGATGGAGCCGTCTTTGACGATCCAGCCACCCAAATAGCCACTTCAACATGCTCAACGTCCTCCTTCACTGCAGTTCTAGCAAGCAGAGCCGCTTTTTCAGCTTCCACAACGGCTCAACAAGCCCCGACAGACACCTCACATTCAACGGCGCGATCGCGCGGTACATCTCCCACGAAGCGATTCCAAAAGACGGCCAGTCTGTTAAACCTGGTGCGACCCGTTCGTTTCACGAAAGAGCGTGACCTTGGAGGTGTCCTTTCGGACGACGCCCAAAAGGTTTTCGAGGCTCTCTCTGCGGTCGAGGCAAAAGAGGAGATTCTGCCAGCGACTCTTCGAGGATGTTCGGACTTTCGAGATACAAGAATTCGCGGCTTCATGTGGAAATCCACACATACCTCTGATCAATCTATTGCAGACAACGAGACAACACTTCTTGACAATCATGCACGCCTCCGAGGCATTGTTGACGATTCTATTGCTTCATCCAATCTCCATCGATCAGAGGCCGCTTGGAACTGCCTCGTCCACACGCCGCTTCTACGGCATGCAACCTCTCCCTTTGCTTTTCTTGAAGTTGAGCCCATTGCCTCGGCTCAAATCATGCCAGCCTTTCGTCCTTTGTCAAAGGCTGGCGATCAAACCCCATCCCACCCGTCCAGCACCAGTCTATCCAGCGCGAGCAGTGCGTCTGGGCAGGATTTGGGAACTCCACAAACTCGGCCGAGTTCCGTTGTATCGTCAGTCCATAAGATGGTTGACTTTGCCGTGGTCCTTCGTCCGGAAGAGGAACTTCGGAATCTCATCGACACATTCTTGGACAAGCAGCCGCACACAATGGCTACGATCAACCAAACTATATATGAACCTCTCCGCACCCGACCAGCCTCTATCTTCGTCGAGACTAAGACCTCATCTGGCAACATGGACACTGCTAATGTTCAGCTTGGCGTCTGGGTCGCTGCGTGGCATGAGCGTATGCGCAGTATCATTGCGCTCGGGGGAGGAACAGAGAGTATGATCACGATCCCCGTCATTCAGGTAGTTGGTAGTGTCTGGACCCTCCTGTTTGTCATGGATGCAGGCGCGGAAATAGTAAGTTGCTTTGCACCCAACTCGATTTTAGTATCTAACAATAGAAAATAGCGTGTGCTCGATGGGAACTTCCGGATAGGTGATACTGACAGCATTTTTGGCATTTACCAGTTGCAAGCTGCCATGTCGGCGCTTGCCGAGTGGACCAAGGACACCTTCGAGCCCTGGCTCACTGCGCTTCTGACTCGCGCAACTGGATCACAGCTCTAGGAGCGACAGAAAGAACTAGCGTCAATTAACAAGCGAAAGAGGCACCGTGGTTATCACATGAAGTTTGTTTATATTTCAATGAGCATCTCTAGATGCTGCCCCTCCATGAGGTTAATCTGCAGTCTGTCCATGTTCACATCACATGGACCAAGATGTTCAAGTCGCAGATTCCTCTGGCTAACAAACAGCCTACAACTTCAAACAGGAAAACGTCAGAGAGCTCTGCACCAGTGACTGGACAAGAATGAAAACGCCTTAATCATCTTCCTTGAACTATCACAGCCCGAGCACAGCGCGATGTGGAGACGGCTAGTACTCAAGCTCAGCAGCAGGGCGTGCTTTACCCAGGCGAAATATACCCGACACATCAGTCCTCGTCCTCCATGGCCTATTTTTGACGATTCAGCCCTCGCTCGCACCAAGCCTTCACTAGGTCATTGCCTCATTGACTTGGCTGTCCTGTTGAATTCTCCTCGCCGTCTGAAGAACCCGATCAGCAGCTGCACTGGGAGTTATTCGATATGACATCCGGGATGAAACAATCCCAAAGTATTTTGGGATGACGACACGGGATTTCAGAGAGATGTGAGCTGCCGAAGGCCACAACTTTCTATGTCGGATGATCCAGCGAGACATTAGCAGTATATATTATGAACTTTGTTATATCAGCGTGATCAAGGAGGCGTCGAGGCGGTGAGAAGATGAACATGGGCTCGAGATTCAGTAGAACAACAAGGTTCATTTCTTCCTCTTGTGGTTGCATTCCGTGCACCTCATAGGATGTCCGATATGTTTGGCAACCCAATGGCATCCACTACACTCTCTGGCTTGACAAGGCCATAGCGAATGACGGACTATAGCATCATCCTCTCTGGTTGCAGTAAGAGACATGGGCGGTCATATACATTGGAGTAGCGACTGGCAAGTTGTCTTGAACCAGCAATACCATCAATCAATCTTTCGGATTCATCAACCTGAACTTCAATCAAAGCCTATCGCCTTCAGCATCAAAAATCAGATGGCTAATAGCCCTGAGAAGGACGTTTGTGTGTAGATGGCGTCCTGTAGAGTCGAGACCAAACGAGGATACGTTGGATTATTTTGCATTTCACATCTTAATGTACTGTACGTTTCCACGACTAGAACTTCCTTCTAATCAGATTCATTCCCGACCTGTTGCGTCTATTGTAACTCGAGTTTTCTTGACCTCAATGTGTCGGACACGGACTGAAGGAGGGATATCGCTCCATCTTTGGGGGACTAAACTCAGGTTTACCTCAAGCTTGAAAGAGATGTACTGTCTTCTGCAGGGCCTGCTACATCTCAAAGAATATGTTGTCACAAGTGATTTCAATAGTTGGCAGGCATTACTTGATCGGCTTGATTTTAAAATGGAAGAAAAAAAAAATCCTGGATGATGACCCGACAGGGAGATGATCAAATTCAACCCGGCCTAGGTGCCTGCTGTCTCTCCGGGAAAGACAAGAGCTAAAAACGGCCCTGATTTGGGGACATCGCTCTCACGTTCGTAGTATCGCTCCAGTGCCGTTTAGCCCTCTTCCAAAGCTCTCAAAGCATAGCTCCGCCGTGGAGTGGGGGCGAGGGTCGCTGATGGGATGGACGGCCAACGTTATTCCCTCTCCGGGCAAAGAGAGAACAGCCTCGGTCATTCGCCCTTTTTGGTTTTGAGGCACACCCTGTCGAAGGCCCAAAAACGGCTTGCTTGACCGGCTGCAGCCACAACAACCCTGTCGAAGGGTAAGCAAGGCAGATTTCAGCACACGCTACCCAGGGGCTTAATGGCGGGCAACGGACCACGTAGCGGATGCACAGGGTCATTGTGCGTTCAGTGACACTTTGTGACAAACTGACAAGTGCGGGCGAGCAACTCAAAAGCCAAGAAGGGTTTTGTTCAGCTCGGCGAGTCACTTAGCGGTGCGAGGGGAGAATTGCGGCAGGGCAGTGAGGGACCGGCCCGCTCCGCGGAGATCGCTTAGACCCAGCTAGATGATCCGTATTATCGATTGGCTCTCAAAGAAAACCCCCTGCTGCATTGCAGGCGTTGGCTGTAACCGAGCTTCCTGCCTCGCCTCACACACTACGAAAACCAATGAGTTGCTTCGTGGGCGGCGGCAGCCAAAGTGGAAAAAACCGGCAAGATGCGGCATTTTCTCAACTAACATTGCCGAAAGTTCATTGACGCATTGCTGCCTGACACTCAAACCTGCGGCCACCCCAAAGCAGTCATACACTTTGCTAGCCAAATTGCACATTGCCACTGTCGAGCTGAGGTGGCTAGCTGCAAGGTTGCAGGGGGCTTGTCACCAAGGTCAGTGACCAAATGCCCTCTTTCCGTCGTTGCAGCCTATCTCCTGAGTGCGCGTAGACCTCCAATGCGGTCACGCCAAGGGTGTCAGGCCAATCAGAGGGCTCGGTAAGGACAGTACCTTCTTCTAGCCCATCTTTTGGTTGTGAATAAAGTAGAGTCATAATAAGACCTTAACAGTGAGGCTCCTTGAAGCCCCCTAAATTAGGCGCTAACTGTTAAAGGCATAACACTGGGGCGGGGTACGCCTTGGAGGTCAACGTGCACTCAGGAGATGGATCTTGGCATTGTGGATCACTATGTAGATCATTCTCAGTGGGGCTCTGATCGCAACAGCGCGTCCGCGATTACAATAATAACACGATTAATCAGCCTCGGCGCTCTTAGCGAAACCCGAAATAGACCTTAACTAGCTTAACATGGACAAAAGCCCTCCTTCTTGCTTGAAAACTTACCTGGATTTTCTCACCTTGTAAATGTATATTTCTAGTTATTGTCAGGCAAGACAGGCGGATATTGACCCACGAACTTGGATTAGTATGTTAGCAGGGTCCTTCATGCTGCTGGCACCTATAACGTTGCACCTGTCGAGCAGGGACAGCAAAACCACTAGGGGTCAACTGAGCCCGCACATGGTAAAGTAGTGCAGCCACTGTGGTGCCCGCCATATGCCGCCGAGCGACCAGTCATTATTGTGTACAGTCTGCATGTCTTACGCATACTTACTGCGCCTCCCACTGGACAACATGGGTTGCATCGAAATTGAGAGAAGCCTTCAGAAACACTGGGCGGGAAGCTTAAGCTGCTCCTGCGGCGACTTTCTTCGTAACCTAAGGACCGTTCTCTACCGTTTCACAACACGACTTTTCTCACTTCTGGACATTATGGAGCAAATATTCCAGGATGCCAAAAAGACTTTATATCCTAGACTTGCTCTCTATGAGGCAGTTGCGAAATACAAAGGTGAACATGAGCGGCGGCGACCAGCAAGCGACCGCATATCCGAAACTCGAAGAGATTTTCTGGACTCCTTTGCATATCTATGTGACATCGAAAAGGGCGGTGCAACGGTAACTGCTGCAGGGCTGCAGAGGTTACCATACAGCAACATCCTCTGGCTCGCAGCAAATGAGGGAATACGAAGTGCGGTAAAGTCATACGCTAATGACCTAAGGGACATACTCGTCAATATGAATTCTGAGACCGAGGTGAAAGCTCGTGAAGATGTGTTTCAGCGAGCTGTACAAATGTGCTCTCCTAGGCTTGCATTCTACAAGGAAGAGCTTCGCACATACGCAACAAGGTGCCGGATGGAACTAAGAAAAGAATTACCGGATGACTCGGGTAGGACGTCATGAGCTTCAAAGTCTAGCAAGCGCTAACCTTACTAGTGAGCGCTCTCCGGACCAAGCTCAAGAAGCTTTCTGAGCCACGAGTTTCTTTCACCCTCGCGCGAATTGTTGACCTCTGCTATGATATGCGAGGGCATGAAGTTGACGCCATTAAGAAGAGATCAACAAACTCCAAGGATGATTTCGGATCACTAGCGCACTATATCGGCCGTCTTGGCGCAACTCGCTCCTCGGTGAATACAGTTGTAAGGGCGATGAATCAGGTCCCTTCTCTCCGCCAAATCTCTGACATTCGTGTCATGGACCCACCTGAGGTTCGGTTTGTTACACTGAGCGCAGAAGACATGGTACCATACGAGATCGTATGGACAATCAGCAAAGACTCTGCGTCTCAGAATACCTTAGCTATCCAGTCAGCTCTTCACAATCTTATCTATCTCGATCCTCCGTCGACTGATGGCTCGGATAACCCCGTTCGCATCGTTCTGGCTGCCCGAAGAACGATTCAAACGAGAGTACATGCTGAGCTGCAGATTGGAGATTACTTCAGCCGTCGCAGCTTTGACTTCGTGGATGGCGACAAATATATCGGGTGCAGCAAGCCAGCTTGCTACTTCTGCTACATTTGGCTCATCAGTCACAACCACCACTACGTCCAGCCTGCGACGCACTCTAAGATTATTCCAGGCTGCCGAGGCCCAGACAACCATATCAATGAGTCCGGCGTTGCAATACTGAAGGAGATGTATAGAAAAATGACTCTGCGCGTGGGTCAAGATATTCTCGACTTTCTACTCAATGAACGGAACGACGAGGCTGCAGGCCGAAGACATCATTATATGTCAACAGAAGGCACAAGTCTCGCAACAAGCATAATTTAGAGCCCATATGTATCTATATACCGGAGAACGCTTAACGTCCTTCTACTCAATGGCCAACAATGCTACCGGTACTGTGGGGGTCTCTAAATCGACCATCCCCTGACCTCCGTACCTCCGGTAGGGGGGTGGTCTGACTAGCAAATGGAGGGTTATCTCAACTCTAGTCGGCGGCATGAGGCGGCATGAGTCACAGCTGCCGCACTCGGGCACCCACAAAGATGGACGGCGTGGTATTCAGCTCATTAGCGAGCACGGCGAGATAATTGAACAGTACGACATCATCTTCAGGGAGTTATTTTGTCTCGCAGCAGCAGCGTTGGCAGATTGACTCAGAGAGGATCTTACTTCGGTAGGCGTCTTATGGGATGAGATTCTTCCCACGGGAGCAGACAGCAAGCGGTCACAGACAGAACCTCACAAAATCCCTCAGGAAAGTCCCATATCAGAAAACAGAGACGTGCACGAAAACGAACAGGGCGGCTTTGACATGGCAGAAAAGGGTCTCGAAACCTGGCAATCAGACTTTGGACGCGGATCGTTGATGTTGCTCATCCGCCGCGTTAAATCGGATCGAGACGTCGAGCGCTTCGTGTCAGCTGGCTATCGTTTCGCAGAGCCTCATCAAGTGAGCGACATTATCAGATCGAGGATGCAGATCCAGACTCCAGACTTCGAGACGAAACTTCGATCCATGTCGACATATACGACAGAAGAGAACCAGATGCTTCCAGGAGTCCATCTGGGTTTCTTTGCCGTCCGGGCCCGTGTCAGCTCCGGGTTTGAGGTCCTGGTCCGAAAGGATGCCCACCATCTACTCCCTTCCGTGCCTCTTCCGACCAAGGCCCTCGATAAGTGGCACGTGCAGTTTCTCAGGAGGCTCAAGAACGTTTCTGCTTCCAAGGTACTCCAGGATTTAAAGGAGGAGGCCTCGCTACAACGAAGCGCCCAAGAGACAGAGTTCGCAGGTCAGCTCTCGGACACAATCAAAGCGCTACGGGAGTGGACACAGGAGCCCCTATTTGAAGACGCCGTCCTCACGTCTACCATCGTTCGTGTGCCTTGCCGAGGTGACAAAACTCAGGCTGAGGCCTCCATGATCGCGATGCGATTGGTGATTCCTATTCACTCAGTACTCTTGAGTCAAAACTGTGAGTTTGTGCCTCTTAGCTTCTTTAAGATGCGCTAGGTATTAGCACAGCTTCAACAAGAGTTCACCCGAGGTGTGCATCAAGAGTTTGGTCATATTGTCAAGCTCGGGGACCGGTGCGAGGGATGTCAAGATAGCGGGCACGGACGGTCAGTCAAGTTCTGGCCGTTTGGACGGACCGACAGTTCAGTGGCAACCAAGTTAAACAGTAGGACCATGGCGGCAGTGGGCGGACGACGCTTCTCCTCACCCGATTCCACACGGTCTGGTTCGGCGATTAACCTTTGGCCGTCTGATAATATTAACCGGACAAGGTCGATGGACTCAGTAGAGAGTTCGGGCACATATCCGGCAGCACGGGAAGATAAAGCTCAGGCGACGCCGTCGTACGGGGGCATCATGGTGTTTCAAGAAATCACAGTTGATGTTGAGGAAGGAAATCCAAGGGGAGAGACAGACCCTAGATCTGACGGCTCCGACACCGTCACGATCGAACCGACCAGCTCGAAAACATCGCCTGCAGCAGGGATCGAGCTACAGTCAATGGGCCATATCGGACCCAACGTGCACGCGGGCTCAAAAGTACAGCTGTCCATTGACATTGCGGCGCGTAAGGGATCTGTAGGCCCTGCATCCTCTTTTGTGGATATTCTATTTGCCGAGACTGTTGAGAGCCGGTAGGAAACGATGAGAAGCGATTAGTTGCCGCGTTGGCACACTGGGAGTGTGATGTATGTGCGTGTTTATCTGGATAATGTGTATATTACTTGGTCGTTTCTTTCACTAACATTACCTTGTTTGTGTGAACGGCTTATAGTAATTGGGTTCCAACTATCTATTCCAATGCTGTTTACTTTCAAGATGAGGAAAGAAGGAAGGAAAGAAAGGACTACAAGTGATCAGGGTTTTGTTGTTCCTCCAGTCCCACTTCGTGCCTGTTGGCGTAGCCACAGCAACAGGGTCCTGTCCCGTTACAGTTTGGGCATTGAAGACGGATTCTAAGCGACCATGGAGAAGGTCAACCATTTCTAGACGACTTTCCGGTCAAGCGAGCAGGAATAAACGTATCCAGGCCCACCAGCGTAATTCAAAGAGCCAAGAGGAGATCCTCGTTCGTTGGGTGCTGCGACAAGAGTCTCTGGGCTATGCTCCCTCGCACAGCTAACTCCGCGCTTGTGTCGAGGCCCTCCTTCAACAACAAGGCGATAACAAGCCATTGGGTAAAAACTGGGCCTCCATGTTCATCAAGCGACATTCAAAACTATCTACCAAGCTTGGGAAACGCCAGGAAGCCGCCAGATTTGACGGGCTTACACCAAGGGCGGTCAACTGGTACTTCGATATTCGGGAAGCGGAATACGGCCGGATCAATCCTGAGAACACGGTTAACGTGGACGAGGGCAGCATAATGGCTGGTTTCGGCAAGTTCTCTACAAGTTCCCCATGGGTTTTTATAACTAGGGCATAACTAATTAGTTGTCCATGAGGCCTGGACAGCCTCGTAATCGGGAGCTCTGACCCAAAGAAGAAAGCGTTCTTAAAAGGAACACTCCATGGGCAAACAAGGCACAAGATGCTCATGTGGTTTCTCAACAGAGAAACAAGGGAGGAATGGCGAAATGCCAGTGTCCTCGGCTCGCGTCCCAGCGCACACATCAGCTTGCATTAACAGCTGGCCACGTCCCAGATCCTGGTTTGTTGCTTGTGGGGTTGTGGCGCGGTGTGATCGCCAGCCTTCGGCCCAATCTCACAATCGCCTCGACCCAGAAGGGCGCTTTGACTGCTGACAATCACTAGTTCCCTCAGCCTCATCACTGCCGATCAGCATGCCTTGAGAAACGATCAGCAGAGCTGAGCTCTATCAGACAGACTCGGGCATGATCGACATCGACAGGATTCCATTTGCTTCTAATCTCTCAGCTCATGCTGAGATCTAGACGCTGGCCGTGCCGTGGATAGCCATGTCAACACCAATCAAATCCTTGGGACAGTGCAACATCCGTCAACGCTTCAACCTGGAAAGATTTTTGGCGCGGTTTTGTGTGAAGGTGGCTATGGCAAAAGAAAGTATCACAAAGTGATCAGCGTCGCTGAAATGCGATGGCCAATAGCCCACTCGTCATGCAGACAGCGAAATTCCCATAACATGTGGCTTGCATTATCGGCCTTGGTGAGCAATTTTCTTTTCTGCCTGTGACCGACAGCGACCAAAAGTGACATGTAGAGTTTCCTCATCCCTTGCCGGAGCAGTCTATGAGGGAGAGGTGTCCCGTTCCCTCCACCTGCAACAACAGCTGTCAACCGCGCCATTCCCGTCCAACAAATGGTTTACCCCCAGCTCTGCAGCGCTTGCGATCGTGGAAGAGCCCGCTAACGGGCCTTCCTATCCTCGCCAGTTTCACACAACAATCTTGCCACGGACATCGGCTCTCTTCTCGTTCTCTTCAGCGAATCCATGGCCAGGCAATGCGCTATGGCTAGCCACTGTGGCCGCACTGGCAGAAATCCACATCTTGGGCTCTCCCCGCGCGAAGCACACCAAACAACCAAACCCTACAGCACACCCCCTCATACCTACGCCACACGCGCACAATCGAGAAAAGAGACAACGGGAGGACGACGTCCACTTATCACCAGGTGACAGTGAAACCGGGGACGACACCTTCGGTGATCTTCTCTCTTTCGGGGCTCTCACCGGTTTGGTGGCGTGCGGATGCCTTGTGCAGGGACTCTACTCGAACTGTTGTGGTAGCGCGACGCGTGCTCTTTGGACGCGTGCTTCGAGACGCAAAGGCCGGTTCCCGTACGTGTACGTCTTGTCTCCCTGTGGAGGGCTGAAGTACTCGTATGTACCTTCAGCTGCTCAAGTATGGCCACCTTCGCAGTCTTTGTTTGCATTCGATTGGCCACTGGGAATGCGGGCCAACTGTCCTGCGTCCCTAATCTGCGAGTTCCGCGGAGAAGTCGGGCGAGTTGGCTCCGCCCCGCCAGCAATTTGCTGATTTACGCCGTCTCTTATCGCTCTGCTCACTAGTCGGCGCCCTTGTCGATGATTTGTGCACTGTGGCTAACGCCATCCAATCGGCAATTCATTTCTTTCTTGCAATTCGTGCAATGCTTTCCCCCGCGCGCTATTTGATTCGTTCGGATGCTCTAACCCGACTTGATCCCGCAACAGGACGCGCCTGGCATTTTGTCAGTTTCTCGCTCTTCGCGCCGCTGGTCGACCAGTTTTGCGTCAGAAACACACCGGGCTGCGAAGCTGGAGCCTAACAAGAGGTGGAACGATTGGCTGTGGATGCGCGCGTGTAGCTGCATGCTCCATTGGAAGCAATGCGTGGGAGGTTGACACAAACGTTGGGCTGCGGCTGTGTTGCTGCCCAAGACACCTTCCGCCTAAGGCTGAATGCTCGACATCCGCTCAGAAAGGTTCCCCGGGATCCTCGCGTCAACCACTTTCCCGCCCGTGAATTGGCACCTCTTTCCCTTGGGAAGACGCAGGGCGTTTGACGCATTTGTTCAATTGGCAGCTGTCGAGTCACCGCGAGAACCCGCATCGAACAGAACTGACCGCAGCCGATCGACTCCCAAGTCGTCATTCATCCTCTCGAAGACCCAGCCGATTCCCTCGCAATGGCTGTACAGATAACTACCGAGACCAGAAATCATGATGAATACACTGTGGGATGGGTCTGCGCTCTGCCCAAAGAGCAGACCGCGGCGACGGCCATGCTGGACCAGAGACATGCGGAACTCCCAAAGCCGTCGAAAGACCCCAACACTTACACCCTTGGATCTGTGGGTAGGCATAATGTTGTCATAGCTTGCCTGCCCAAAGGACAGATCGGCAACAATCCGGCAGCGACTGTTGCCGCCTTCATGGTCTCCACCTTTCCGTCTATTAGGTTCGGACTGATGGTTGGCATCGGCGGCGGTATTCCACCCAAGGTCAGACTCGGCGATGTGGTCGTTAGCACACCGGTAGGCCAGTTTCCCGGCGTGGTCCAATGGGACTTCGGCAAGGCGAAAGAAGGCGGCAACTTCGAACGGACTGGGTCGCTGAACAACCCACCTACCTTGCTGCTTACGGCTTTGACAAAACTGGAGACGGAGCATGAGTTGAACGGGTCCAAGATACCGGAGTATCTAGACGAACTGAAAGAGAAATGGCCGAAACTGGTGCCAAAGTATCTAAGGTCCGATTCACTTGAGGATGTGTTGTTTAGCGTGAATTACGGCCATGTTGCCGAAAGCACGGATTGCGGCGCCATCCCTGGCCGTGAAGACGAGGAGGAGGGAGAAGAGAATTGTCGATTCTGCGATAAGACCCAAGTTGTCAGGAGGAAACCCAGAGATATGCGTGTGCACTATGGCCTGATCGCATCCGGTAACCAGGTCATCAAGGACGCTACCTTCCGGGATAGACTCGCCAAGGATCTTGGTGGTCATGTTCTCTGTGTTGAAATGGAGGCGGCAGGACTGGTGAACAACTTCCCGTGCATCGTCATCCGAGGAATTTGCGACTATGCAGATTCGCACAAGAATAAAGACTGGCAGGAACATGCTGCAGCTACAGCTGCGGCGTTTGCGAAGGAACTTCTTCAATATGTTCAGCCAGGTGATGTTGACGGGGAGCGCCCAGTGAGAGACATACTTAGCCAGGGTTAGTTATTTTTATGTGAAGCTAGCAACGAGTTCTAATATCGGATGTAGTTTGCAATGCTGTGTCCGCAATTCGAGAAAACACCACACATACCCGGGCCAAGTTGGACAGAAAGGAAGATGTTGAGCTTCTTGATTGGCTCACGCCCATCGACTACGGCCCAGAGCAAAGCGACTACCTTGGCAGACGGCAACCAGCAACCGGGAATTGGCTCCTTGAGTCGGAAGGGTTCCTGGGTTGGCTAGCTACGAGCAAGCAGACGCTGTTCTGCCCAGGCATACCTGGGGCTGGAAAGACGATCCTAACGTCAATGGTAGTCGATTCCCTCAATTCAAAGTTTGACAACGACTCAGAGATCGGCATCGCGTACATCTACTGCAACTTCCGGCGGCAACACGAGCAGAAGATTGATGACTTGCTGGCGAGTGTGCTGAAGCAGCTGACTCAATGCCAGTCTTCCCTGCCAGACAGCGTCAAAAATCTTTACGACAGGCACAAGACCAAACGAACGCGGCCATCCCTCGACGAAATTTTAGGGCTCCTTCAGTCCGTGGCGACGATGTATTCGAGAGTCTTCATCATCGTTGACGCACTTGACGAATGCCCAGCATCTGATGGATGCCGGAAGAGGTTCCTCTCGGAGCTTTTCAACCTTCAGACAAGGCACGGGACAAACATTTTTGCGACGTCGAGATTCATTCCGGAGATTATGGATCGCTTCGAAACCAGCATATCAATAGAGATTCGTGCGAGCCCCGACGATGTGGCAAGATATCTAGAAGGTCACATAGAGCAACTACCATCTTTCGTCCAGCAGGACCGACAGCTGCAAGAAGAGATTACGACGGGTATCTCAGAAGCTGTCGATGGAATGTACGTTCTCATAATAGGAAGAGTAGAGCAGCCACTGACGATCCGCAGGTTTCTCTTGGCACAACTCTACCTTGGTTTACTTGGTGATAAGCTGACACTAAACGATACCCGAAGCGCAATGGAGACCTTCCAGAAGCAGGGTCAAGGATCAGGCGAAGATCAGAAGGTTCAAGTCCTAGCTCGTGCGTACGGACAAGCTATGGAGAGAATTAACGGACAGATGCCAGGAAAGAAGGAACTTGCGATGAAGGTCCTATCATGGATCACGTGCGCGAAGAGACAGCTTACTACGTCTGAACTTCAGCATGCCCTCGCAACGAAGACGGGAAAGTCTGAGCTTGACGATGGGGACATGCCACACATCGGAGACATGGTCTCTGTATGCGCTGGACTGGTAACAGTCGACAAAGAGAGCGGCGTCATCCGCCTGGTTCACTACACAACGCAAGAATACCTCAAGCAGACACAGGAACGATGGTTTCGGGACCCAGAATCTGAAATCACGACAACCTGTGCTACCTACCTCTCATTCATCAGCTTTGAGACCGGGTTCTGTAAAACGGACCGCAAGTTTGAGGAGCGATTGCGGTCAAATCCGTTCTACGATTACGCCGCGCACAACTGGGGACATCATGCTCTCAAGGATGTAACATCGAGTCAAGTGGTCATCAGCTTTCTCAAGAGTAAAGCTAAGGTCGAGGCATCGTGTCAAGCGCTAATGGCCGCCAAGCGATACTCATCTGACCCATATTACAGTCAATACCCACCAAGGAAAATGACGGGACTGCATTTGGCAGGTTTGTTTGGGTTGAGCAAGGCCGCAGATACACTCCTTAGACTTGAACACAGTCCAGATCTGAAGGATACTTACAGCCGTACGCCGCTGTGGTATGCTGCCCAGAACGGACACAAGGCCGTCGTCGAGCTGCTATTAGTAGCGGGGGCTGATGCCAATACCGCTGCTGCTGCTGGATATGGCGGACGGACCGGACGACAGACGGCGCTCCAAGCAGCCGCTGAGGGAGGCCATCTAGGGGTTGTCGAGAAGCTGCTGGCAGCGGGAGCCGATGTCAACGCTGCTGCTACTGGATTTATTGGAGGACAGACGGCGCTCCAAGCAGCCGCTAGGGGAGGCCATCTAGAGGTTGTCGAGAAGCTACTGGCAGCGGGAGCCGATGCCAATGCCGCTACTGCTGGATTTATTGGAGGACGGACGGCGCTCCAAGCAGCCGCTAGGGGAGGCCATCTAGAGGTTGTCGAGAAGCTACTGGCAGCGGGAGCTGATGCCAATGCCGCTGCTGCTGGATTTTATGGAGGACGGACGGCGCTCCAAGCAGCCGCTAGGGGAGGACATCTAGAGGTTATCGAGAAGCTGCTGGCAGCGGGAGCCGATATCAATGCTGCTGCTGCTGATCATGATGGACGGACTGCGCTCCAGGCAGCTGCTGAGGGAGGTCATCTAGAGGTTATCGAGAAGCTACTGGCAGCGGGAGCCGATATCAATGCTGCTGCTACTGGTAGTCATGGACGGACGGCGCTCCAAGCAGCTGCTGGGGGAGGCTATCTAGAGATTGTCGAGAAGCTGCTGGCAGCGGAAGCCGATGTCAATGCTGCTGCTGCTGCTGGATCTGATGGATGGACGGCGCTCCAGGTAGCTGCTGGGGGAGGTCATCTAGAGGTTGTCGAGAAGCTGCTGGCAGCGGGAGCCGATGTCAATGCTGCTGCTGCTGATCATGATGGACGGACTGCGCTCCAGGCAGCTGCTGAGGGAGGTCATCTAGAGGTTGTCGAGAAGCTACTGGCAGCGGGAGCCGATATCAATGCTGCTGCTGCTGCTAGATCTGATGGACGGACGGCGCTCCAAAAAGCTGCTGAAAGAGGCCACCTAGAGATTGCCGAGAAGCTGCTGGCAGCGGGAGCCGATGCCGCTGGATCTGATGGACGGACGGCGCTCCAAAAAGCTGCTGAAAGAGGCCACCTAGAGATTGCCGAGAAGCTGCTGGCAGCGGGAGCCGATGCCGCTGGATCTGATGGACGGACGGCGCTCCAAAAAGCTGCTGAAAGAGGCCACCTAGAGATTGTCGAGAAGCTGCTGGCAGCTGGAGCCGATGTCAACGCTGCTGCTGGTGGTGATGATGGACGGACCGGACGACAGACGGCGCTCCAAGCAGCTGCTGAGGGAGGTCATCTAGAGGTTGTCGAGAAGCTGCTGGCAGCGGGAGCCGATGCCGCTGGATCTGATGGACGGACTGCGCTCCAAGCAGCTGCTGGGGGAGGCTATCTAGAGGTTGTCGAGAAGCTACTGGCAGCGGGAGCCGATGCCAATGCTACTGCTGGTGGTGATGATGGACGGACTGCGCTCGAGGCAGCTGCTGAGGGAGGTCATCTAGAGGTTGTCGAGAAGCTGCTAGCACCGGGAGCCGATGAAGACCGAATCCACTGTCTCAACATATTTGCCACCTCCTCGTACTCGAAATTTCACGGCATCATAGGGGAAGTACTCGAAAACGTCAATGACGAATCTCTGACCGACGATGACCTACTGAAGCTCATTGACGCCACCGAGGCTCTCAAAGGATCGGCGCCGTTCGAGGCGCTCATAACGAGAGCTCTGAAACGAAATACGTGGAAGATGATCAAGAATCCTTATCACCGGGCGGTGCTGGTTGGCAGCTCCAATGTCGTAGAGGCCCTGAAGAAGCATGGGGTAAACCCGACTGGCCTCGACGAAGACAACTGGTCCTGTGTGGACTACGCCATGAGACTAGGCCGTCTGGAATTGTTGGATAGTCTCCGCGAGCATTTTCAGCAACATGCGAGGGCAGAGCATGCAAGACCGGAGCATGGGTTTCCGACGACGCTGCTTTGGACCGATTTCGAGCAGAGTGTACTCGTTACTTCCTGCAGCACCTCCGGACATCAGGAATGTACCGGAATCCACGGTAAGCTGGCCCTTTATCTCCACACTACTATAGTAAGACTGATTCGCCCTCAACAGAGGTTCAAGTCCACGAAAAGGTGGATGGCCTCGACAGAGTCTGCATCCGAAGCAAGCGCTGCGTTCCCCCACCCTCGGCGTCGAACAAACACTTCTACTTTGAGATTACTGTCCTGAAAGATTCGAACTCTCGGTGCGTTGCCATTTTAACGTGTCATTAGCTGGACCTATAAAAACTCACAACTCGATGCAGGTCTCTAGGTCTCGGCTTCTGCGGTGAAAACGTCGGTCGTGATCAGATGCCGGGCTGGTTTGACGGATCGTGGGCCTATCACGGGGACGACGGGAAGCTATTCATCGAGTCAGGTTATGGAGCCGTCCCAAATTCAGACTTTGGGGCTCCTGGAGAGTTCGGTGCTGGCGACGTCGTCGGTGCTTGCCTGAACTTGGAGACGGGAGAGGGATTCTGCACCCTGAATGGCAAGAAGATGAATATGGGTGAGTTACCAACTATCTCGTGAGGCAGTGCGGACATGCGCCAATTATACATAATGTACTGACTCCAACATAGGATATGCTTCTGAGCGGACGAAGTTCAAGGTCGTGAAGATGTACCCCTGTGTTGGGTTTGATACCAAGGAATGGGGTGTGGGACTTCAATTTGTGGTAAACTTTGGGGCTTCATCTAGTCATCCTTTTATGTATACAGGGCCCTTCTGTTGATCTTCAATGACAGAATTATTTGGTTGACTATCCTATCTGTTTTGACTTGCCAATGCGGTGGAGGCTCAAGTAGTTGAAATTCTAGGACGACGATTCTTCTGGGATACCCTTTGAAGATCCGACTCTGAGGGAGCACGAGATATACTGCGATGGCTGAAAAGTAAGAAACTGTATGTCCGTCGATGTTTGTTGTCCTAGTCCGCGCAGCTCCAGGGCCACCCGGTCCGGCGTCCTCCCTTGCACCTTATAATCTGTGCATGCGAACGCTGGGGCACAGGGCAACCCCTTACGGGTCACGTCGTTCTGTTGCCACGGCCGCTTCCTCTGAGAGCTTGGCGATGGCATATCAAGCATTCAGCTAGCATAAGGGAGAAGATAGACATCACATGTTGAAGCACTGTATTCTAACAACATCCTAGCCTGGCTGTCTATGTTAACCACCTAGCTTCAATATTCCTAATTCCCCACCAAAGTCGTACAGTAGCACACCTGAAGGCTCATAATACGCCGTTCTTGAAACAACTGCGTAAACCTGGTCCCGTTCCTCCTTCAGCTTGCAGGCCATTCTTCCCCTGTGAACCCCATCAAGACATAGGGCATTGATCTTCGCCATGAGACTCGTCGCTTTCTAAAGATCTCGAATAACTTCTCCACCAACGTGGTCAGCTGATCAGGGCCAGATCGCATGAACGGGGCCGTAGATTTCGGCCAACCTCCAAGCGACCCATTCGATACTTGTTACCATACGGCAAACGCTCCTCGCGTACCCTAAGATAGGCTACTTGGCGCTTTTCATGCCAGCTGAAACTGACTTGCCGTTGATATCATAAACGGGAATGCCTGGTGATGCCTCCTGGATACAGGGATTTTATCATGGATCAAATTTGAGTTTATGTTCCTCACAGGGGTGAAGCAGACTTCGGCTGCTCTAGGAAACATCGCGATGGTGGATAACCGATGCAACGGCTCGCGTCGCGCACGCGAATCGCAGGAGAAAGGAAAGGGGTAGCGATGTGACGATATTAGAAGCGAATTAAGGACACATGGATGAGAACTTGGTTGCTTAGCTGGTTAGGGGTCGACGTGATGTACAACGCTGCCAGAATTAATATCACTGGTGCAGTTACAAGGTATATTCATGCCTTCTCAGTTGGGAAAGGCCATGTTCAAAGCATCATACGCTCCTGCCCCTCATCGGTTGGCCCGAAAGTGACGCTGGCTGCCATCACTCCTTCCTTTGCCTTCCGGAGTCCAACCAAATGTTCCTCCCGAGACGCCATTCATGCGTCTTGGTCAGAAGCTTCATCCTCCTAAATCCAAACTCCACTCTCATCAATGCACGCTGACGGTACTAACCAATTCCTTCTCGCTACTACCTTCTCGGGCGGCCATACCCTCATGATTCAAGGCTTTATATCCCATGCCAACTCCAAGGCGAGGCAGATATCTGCCGCACTAGGATGCGTGCCAGAGAGTCAGCGACGAATACAATGAACTATGCGCATGAATGGATGGCAGGAGATATAAAGAGTCGGATATTGGAATAAGGCGCCGTCTTGGGTACGGCGAATTTGCTGGTAAAACCCTTCGTGCCGTTGGACAAAAGGTCGACCCTCTTCGGCGGAGTTCTCTTGGCAAAGGTCCCGCACCAGGCTGCGTAGGACTGGGGAGTCTCTCGTAGCGTCGGAATCCCGTATGGCATTTTGAAGAGTCTGGAGGAGAGCCTTGTAGTTTTGGTGATGCTCAGCCACCGTTGCTGCCTCTTCACAGTCGTCTTCATCCAGGGGAAGCTCCACATCAACCGTATCGTCACCTTCCGACCGGCTGGCCCAGAGCTTTGCGTCTTTACGCGCATCTTCGGCTGACTTTCTGAGAAGAGAGATGTTGGAGACGTGGAAACGCAGGCGGGGAGAGAGGGCCGCTTCATAGTCCGACCATACCATGCGATACCCCTCTACCGATAAGACCCCTCTCTACCAATAAGCAAAAAAAAAGTTTCCCCATACAAAATGCCCAATTTCACTTGTACGGTGCTTGACCAAAATTGGAGTTATTTACATGAAACAAGCTGTGTCTTATTGAGAGTTTCATGCTGTTTCGTATTATGCTATTCCTTTTTACGTTATATAAGCGGTTTGGTCGCATGGCACTAATGTAAAATTTCTATCAATGCCTCTTCCACGAACAGTCCTCCCCAAAGCTTATAGGATTTTTATCTACACCAGCCTTCCATAATCGCCTTGAAAAATGCCTCGAGCGTCTTACACAGAGGATGACATTATTGAAGCAATATTGGATGTCACAGATAACGGCATCTCCCAGAACCAAGCCGCCCAGAAGCATGGCATCCCTCAGCCGACTCTTTCGGGCCGATTAAGAGGTGTACCGCCAAAGTCTGAGGTCACCCATCCTGTCCAGCTGTTATCCAAGTCTCAGGAATCCAGATTAGTTGCCTGGATACTTCGACAAGAGGCCTTGGGCTATGCTCCTTCTCACAGTCAAGTTCGCGCCACCGTCGCTGCCCTCCTACGACAACAAGGCAGGGAAAGGCCTATCGGTGTACATTGGCTAGCCAGGTTCATGAAACGGCATCCGTACATAAAGACAAAGATCGGAAAACGTCAGGAGGCGTCGAGGTTCAATTGTTTTACCCCAACCGCCGTCAATTGGTACTTTGATATTCGGGAAAGAGAGTATGGCTGGATCAAACCTGAGAACACAGTTAACGTTGACGAGGGCGGTATCATGGCCGGGTTTGGTGAGTGTTTGTCGTTCTGGCCATGAATTCAACTAATCCATTGCGAATCTAGGCTTGGATTCCTTGGTTATCGGCAGTAGCGACCCTAAGAGGAAGGCCTTTCTCAAAGGCTCCCAGTCCCGCACTTGGACTAGCTTTCTCGAAGCCGTCACTGCAACTGGCCGTCTTCTGAAGCCAGGGATTATCTTCAAAGGCAAAGAACTTCAACAGCAGTGGTTTATCGATGAACTCAAGGAAGTGGCGGACTGGTATTATATCACGTCTGACAACGGCTGGACAGACAACCACATCGCAGTCGAGTGGCTCAGAGAGGTCTATCTGCCCCAAACGCAACCGGAAGATGAGTCTGATGCGAGGCTTATCATATTAGATGGTCATCGAAGCCATGTATCTGTGCGTATCTGCCTGTTCTAAACCTTCTGAATCAAAAATGTCGCTGACTGTAAATCTAGGACGAGTGGATGGCTAACGTACATGATAAGCAAGTGCACCGGACAAGTGAGTGCACCAGCATACTGTATAACCTAAAATCACAAAATCCTAAGTTTCAAAAAATAGCTATAAAATAGCTATGAAGTTAAAAAGGGTATTGCTATAAATATAACTCTACATAATATCTAAAAGTGATTTTTTAATATTTTTAAAAAAATCCGTTTATAAAGAAATAGCGATATATACAGTGCGAATAAGAGTTTTTCTAAACTAGCTTACTAAGGGATTTTTAAAAAGTTTATAAAAAATAATAAATACTTTTCTCATTTTATATAACGTGCATGATAAGCATGCCGGTCAAACAAGCTTGCCGGTCAAAAATTATCACCCTCAATCTAGAAATTAAAATAAATACACAACAAAGCATCTAATCAATTAGAACTAATTGCTATACTCTTCCCCAGACATCGCAACAACTATCTGACATGTCCTTGCGTTATGCCCGGTCTTGCCGCATGTTCCACAACGCCTTTCCTTCGGTCGCGCTGACCCTCCTTGACCACCACTTCTCGACGATTCGGCCGCTACGTGCGTATTGGCATCCATCTGATCAATTGCTTCCCTTCCTTCACCTAGAGTCATCTTCCCTCTATTCTGCAGGCGGGTTCTTTTTGCTCTGCGCCGCTTGCTAAGTACCTCATTTGACTGTCGAAGGATCTGGTTCTCAGACTTCAGTAATGCTATCTGATGCATTATTGCCTTCGTTCCTTTCGAAAATGATTCAAGTGCCTCAAGAATAGATGCCGGGGAGCTGCTCTGGTGCCTTCTAATTCGCCTTTTGAGGTATTCAGACTGAGAGCTAGCCTCAAGGACGGTCTTTGGGGTCTTTGAGACCCAAGGGTCGGGGAGGTTCGCCTCCTCCCCCACAGGTGTTGGAGTCCGTAGCTGCACATCAAGCTTTGATATAATACTTTCCGGGTCTAAAGGAACAAGCCCGGCCCCTCTAAAACCTCCCTTGATATTGCTTTCTGTCATAGCGGCTTGGTGGGCGGCGTAAAACGCTGGAAAGAACTCGGTCTTTGAAATGTGGGTTATTGAGCATCTGATCAAATGCTCTATTTCCCGGCCGTAGGCTTTTTTGAGCGGTCCAAAGCACCCGACATCAAGAGGCTGGAGTAGATGAGACGAATGAGGGGGCATACAGAGCGTGATGATATTGTTCTCCTCGCAATATGCCTCGAAGTCGGCCGAGTGGTGGCTTTCATGCCCATCGAGGATCAGAAGGCGATAGCCACCGGTTGATCGGGTCTTTGTGTGCCGATCAAAGTGCTTGATCCACTCAAGGCCCGTCTCGTTGTCGGTCCAGCCATTTTTGGTCGTGACGATAGCCCAATCGCCCGGGAGGTTGCTTTCTTGGTACCAGCTGGAGAGGTGATATTGCCCCGCGACCACGATAAACGGCTGGATCGCCCAGCCTTCCGCATTGATAGCCTGGATGACTGTAACCCATTCCCGATTTCCGGGCTGGACTGATTTCGGTCTTCCACGCCTTTCTGCGCCTGTGACAACCATTCCGCTTGCAATCAGACCCATCATAAAGCCAGTCTCATCAAAGTTGTAGATATCAGCAAGGTTGATACCATACTTCGCGATTATGTTCTCACAAGCCTGAACCAATCGCGAATAATAGTCGGATCTTCGCATTTGGCTCTCTGGTAGTCGTACTTACGGAGAAAACGCGTCTTGAGGTCTTTGTGTCGCCTGACGAAGTTGGAAGCCCAGCGCTTGCCGACAGGTGGCGCGTCGCGGTCAGCGAGCAGTCGGTTGGCCATTTCTTCAACACCACGCAGTCGTGGGGGAAATCCTCGCGAATCCAAGTCGAGAATGAACTGAACAATGATCTGTTCCTCTAGATCGGATAGTTTACGAGATTTGGGGATCCAATCGCAACGAGCAGTGACGCCATTCTCTCGGTCAAAGAGAGTACTATACTTGACTTGATAGATCTTTGCGGCGCGTCGGAGACTTAATTTTGGGTCATTTCGATAGGCTTGAAGCGCAAGAAGGATATTTGCCTCATTATTTGATCGTGGCATCTTGAATGGTTGAGAATTGATTGATTAAGTAGGAAGATGAAAGGTTGAGGGATTTTTGACCGGCAAGCTTGTTTGACCGGCATGCTTATCATGCACGTTAATTAAAGTTTAAAATTATAGCTTTCTAAGTTTTTTTCTTAATTTTAGAGAATTTTTTAAAGAGATTAAAAATTAAGGTGTAAATCCTAAGAACTTTCAAAGTGGTGCACTCACTTGTCCGGTGCACTCGCTTATCATGTACGTTACGTGCTTTTTGAACAACGTATATTGTTGCTACCTGCCAGCCCATTGCTCTCACGGCTTACAGCCACTTGACAACGGCGTATTCAATGCCTCCAAGGCTGCCTATCGCAAAGAACTCCAAAAACTGACAAGCCTGACTGATTCTGCACCGGTGGATAAGGTCAACTTCATCAAGGCTTATGCCAAAGCCAGGGAGGTGGGCATGACGAAGAAAAACATCCTTTCAGGCTGGAGAGTGACTGGAAACTGGCCAATTTCACGACGGAAAGCCCTCATACATCCTGAGATTCAGCCAGACAAGAAGGAAACGACGCCTGCATCAGACGGCCACAGAGACGGGCAAGTCGACTCTGATAATACGCCAAAGAGCCGTCATATCAGGGATCTGGGGAAGAACAAGAGCCCTTCAACCAGAAGACGGTATTCTGTGATATCGAAAGGTTTTGAAGCACAAGAGTCAAAGATCGCCTCCCTGAGCTCAAGAGTAGCCAGTTTAGAGGAGGAGGTCGGCCGGTTGAGTAGAGGCAAGAAGAGAAAGGCCATACCCAATCCCAACAGGAAGTTCATGACATTGGCAGAGGCTCTAGTGGTCGGTGACATAATTTTAGAGCCAAACCAAGCAGCTGAAGAGACAGAGGCTGTTGAAGAAGTGATCGAGGTGGGAGGAGTGGAAGAGAATGATGGTTCAAATTCGGAGGCGGAAGAATTACCTGTCGCACGCACCCGCGCAGGCCGCGTAGTTAAAAGACCAAAAGAATATTAAAATACATTCGATTCCAAGCTGAAAAATAGGAACCAATTTGTTTTTCGTATTTCTGATGACTCCTTGTGAGGGGGTTGAAAAATAGCAGTTTGTATGGGGAAACTTTTATTTTGCTTATCGGTAGAGGGGTCTTATCGGTAGAGGTCGGTGATATCGCCCTGCATCTTTGAAAGAACGTCTTCCCAAGGCACGAACAAGGCCAAATGGAGAACAGAGTTGCTGCAAAGAAGGTCAGAGCTTGGCCGGAGCCAGGAGCGCTGGTTTTGGAATGTACCGTTTGAAATATACAGGGTGCTCGTCGTCGTGATCGTCGCTGATGAACCCTTGAAAGATCGGTACGGCGTATTCGGGAGGTCGTCGAAGCTTTTATACCCAGTTGCTGCATTCCGGAGAGGGCCCCTCAAGAGATATGCGAGCTTCATCCTCGTCCTGGTTATGGCAACGCACCAGCTGAATCATAGACATGTAGTCATAGAGGCACAGATCTTTCAAAACGTGACCTCTGTAGGCGTAAGCGTCCAGGTATAACAGGGTCGGCCGCCTTCCCTAAGGTGTACCGTTTCAGGAGGCTCCTCCTCGTCTGTTTCTACGCCAGCCTGACGGCGAAGGTGCGCCCATCGGGGAAGATGGCCCAATACAGTGCGGTCAGGTTCAAGAAGGACCAGTGCGGCACGTTGGTAAAGTCCGTCTGATAGCCGAGCAGGTGGTAACAGACCTCCACGGACGAGAGCTGTCTCTCGGAAAAGATTCGGTTGGCAGCCCTCATCAGAAACTGACGGCTCTGGTTCAGGACGGCCGGCCGCTGGCCGTCACGCTCGCAGAATCCGACACCTGACGACTCGGCACGTCAGACTCACGAAGCTGTCGAAGGACTTCGGCAGCGAGGACGATGCGTTTCCACATTGGCGTATCCAGTTTGGTGGCGTAGTTTGTGATGTAAAACACCATGGCCAGGCCCTTGGTCCTCGTCAAGATCATCGAGATGTCGTGGTTGTGGCGGAGGCCGACCGCCATTGCTTTGTTGTACCGGTTAACCAGCGGGTGGTTTCGGCGGATCTTGAGCAGGCCCTCCTCCGAGAACCCCGTCTCCTCGACGATCTTCCAAGGCGCTTTGAACCGACAAGCTGTCCGTCTGTACTTGTCCGCACCCTGCTCAGCGAGTCCCTTCAGAGAATACTTGAGACAGGTGTATGTGTGGGAATGAACCTGGCAACAGTACGCAATGAAGTTGGACTCATCGTCGAAGGCCGCAGTGAGAGCCTCGGTGTTGTTCATCATCTCCTCGGCCGGGTGGATTGGCTTCCTCTCCTGTCGGACAACCTTTCCAGCATTCTCGTTTAAGCACTCATGAAAGACCGAGTCCACGTACCGAGTCACTTGGGCACGGTAATCTTCTTCGGGGTCGGCCAGGTCGTCAATCAGGAACGGCAACTGCATGTTGCCGTGCAACCAGAGTAGTCCATGTAGATGTAGACTGCCTCGTTCGTTCGTTTCCACTGTCGCATAATAGTGACTGATCTTCCCGAAAACCGATTCTTGGCCTGTCCTGACGTATTTTTCGAAGAACAAAGAGACTTCTCGGTGGAAGAAGATGGCGGAGCTGACCGGATCCATGGTGCTAAGGGCGATCCTGTCATACCTCCCCCGAAGATCGGCCAGAAGTTCCTTTGCCGTGTCATACTCGTGGAGCCTATGGATGGAGAGCCTCATTTTCACCGGGTTGTTGATGTCGTTGGGGCTGATGGTAATCCAAATCACGGGCGTGCCGGTCCAAATGTCAAGTGCTTGTATCATCCTCCGCATCAGGAGTCGACTTTCGTTCGAGAGCGGCTGTGCATGGCCAAAGATGGACAGCTCGCGGAGCAGGAAGGATATGTCGGGGTCAGTCGTCTTCCTGGTCTCTCGCATCTCATTCTCGGCGGCTTTTAGGCGGTCCGCTGTCAAGCTGCCATACACCCGTTCAAGTTTCTGAAAAGAGTCCTTTGCCATGCGTACCATGCTGATGCGGCGGTTGGAGGATCGGAGGAGGATGTTGAAAACCAAGAAACAGGAGATGGGGTGGGTTGCAAACCGGCCTCCGTGTCATAGCAGAACATACTTGGCCCAGTAATTGAGCGAATGATTGGCATGGCGCCGAGCATGCTCTGAAGCATCTGGTTGATCGGAATTCAACTCCCCCAGTGCCTTTGGGCCCCCCTTTCCCCACGGGAAAAGCTTTGGGAAGGTCCGCGGGAAGAAGTCCTCGTGCAGGGTATCTGCGAAATCGGCACCACGCTCCACTCTGATGAACGGCTGTTCACCTGTTGTCTGAAGGTGCATAGCGCATGGCTCAGCATCGTCGGCACCTCGACTCTGGCTCGTCCGGAGAGCGTCGGCTAAGAAGGACAGCTTATCGACCTCCTCGAAAGCAGCTGGCCCGTCAAGGGGAAACATGCCAGAGGATGACGTCCCATAAACGACTTCACTGTCGCGGTCGGCATCATCTGGAGGCAGGGGATGGTGCGGTTCGATCGACAGAGTGCCATCCGGGGGCAGGGGTCGTCGCCGGAGCCGGTTTGTGCCGAGGTGGTGAGGAGTTCTTCAATACTCACGTACCGGTTCGCCTCCAACCCTCGATCGGTATCTGGGACGATATGTTCCGTCTGCGTCTTCTCAGCAACCGACGGCTCCTCCCTCTGCATCATTTCCATGATGAGGGTGGGAACATTAGAGCCCTCCGCGTACCGCCAACCGTCTATCTCGCCGTGATTGATTCTGATGTGCTCGTAAAGCGGATTGTTTTGCTGGAGCCACGACAAGGCAGCCCTTACACGGGACTTGCGCACTTGGAGAAAATGCCCGACGTCTGCCGAGCTGGGTTTGCTCGAGCCACTCCAAGAGACGTGGATGTTCTCGATAGTTTCCAGAAGAGGGTGAGGTAGAACTGTAGCAACGAGGTCCTCCACCTTGTTCGGAAACACGACAATATGGCCCTTCACGTGCTTCCGGTAACTGAGTCCCGACGGGGTCTTGTTGTCGACGGTGAACTTTGTGATGTAGCCGAAAGGGGCCTGGAGAGCAATCAGCCTCTCTTCAACAGGAGAGAGGCCATCGAGCTCTTCGGGGTACCGATGCTCGCATCCGATGTCCATATTGTTGACCGAGCAGACCTTCGGAAGCTTTCCATTTTCCAAGCCGGTGCGGCACTCGCGGCACACCTGAACTCCATCCCTGTCGTCCAGTGGAAGGCACTTCCTGCACTGCTGAAGAGTCCTCGTGGCCTGCAGCAAGGAGGGCGTCAACTGTCTCTTCCACTGGATGGTGGTAAGTTCGCAAGGCGCATGTTTTCTATAGCAGAAGACGCAATGCGAAACTGGCAACGTCTTTTCGTCGGTAAACGCCTGGTAGAACGACTTGGAAGCCTCCACCTGAAGGGCGAGTGGGACCTCTTTGCACCAGGATCTTGTCGCTGATGCCTCCTCCTTGTCTCGAAAGCAAGCTTCATGATATTGTAGAATAGAATTGATTGACTCCCGCTGGAGTTGGACGGTTTCCCGAAGAGGCCGCGGTCTCTTCGGGGCGCGGTTTGGTTGCGTGTTCGGCGGAGTTGGAAGCGTTTCCCCCATTAACCGCCGCCTCCTCTTCGGGGAGCGGTTTAGTTGCGTAGGCGGCGGAGCTGGAAGCGCTTCCTGTTCCCTGTGGCGCTTCGACGAAGGAAAGGTCTGTGGAGGGCGGTACAACCTGTTGGGAGTGGTCGGCCGCTCTATCTGTTCGGTCTCTCCGGCCCTTTGATGGGCTCGTTCTTCGGCGCGCTGGCGGTCCAGATGATCCAACATGCGGAGGATCTCCTCATGGGGGACTCTGACCGGCTCCTTTTGGGGCTCGAGGAGAGCTTGTAGAGTGGCATCGTCGGGAGGGACTCTGACCGGCTCTTGCCTGCGGTGGACGGCTCTCTGAGATGTCAGGGAATTTGGAACCGTCGATTGGGAGGCTCCCTGCCTCCCTCGGGCCCTGTTCTGAGTGCGTTGCCGATCCAGATCTTCCAACGTACGGCGGATGTCATCAATTGGGACTTTGACTGATTCTTGACGGGGCATGATAACAAGTGGATGTGAGGCATGGGCGTGGTGAGGACGAAAAGGACAGGTAAAACAAATGGCGCGCCATCAGGATAGGAGGCAGCTAACAAAAGAGAAACAATCGACCGCCACTTGAAAAGAAAAACACAACTGAGGGCTACCGGTAGCGACGGTCTCCCCGTGCCACTGACAAAATCGCAACCATTTCAACCATTTCAACCATTTTTTAACCATTTTTTTTTTTCGAAGCGAATTCTCCGTGGATGTACGGACGGTGGCGGAGCTCCGGGAACGGTCCCTCCCCGCCGGGTCACGGAGGGGCTCCGAGGTCCCCTGCTCCGTGATCCGGCGAGGAGCGCAAAAGAAAAGAAGCGTGGCGCATGGCTTTCGGACCGTGGCTTCAGTGGCTGGAAAGGATCAGGGCGCTATGTGCCCCGGGCGTTGGGTCGGAGAGAGGAGAGAAGAGGGCGCGGAAGGAAGAACCTTCGTCTCTACGTTCCTCAGGCACTGCTCACATCCCCCCTAGATTGATGCCTCCTTGTATTGCTGCTGACCGCCCCCAAAGGCTTGCTTGAAGTCTTTTGCCAAGGCTTTCCAAGCTGTTGGCCCTTGCAAGCAACGCAGCTAGATTTTTTCCCTCTTTGGACGTATTTATGCTGTGCCACGGGCGTAAATTCGTCTCCAGTCCGAAACGACTGCCTTGAGTGACTTTCCTTATGGAACGCCTTGAACAGCTCGTTATAAATGCGCCGGCGCCACTCTTTTTGACTCGTATATCGCTTCCAAGCCGGCTGCCCGTAGAGTTGAAGAAGGTAGCTATTCACAAGCACCACATCAAGCAGGAAGGTCCAAGTAAGAGCCTGCCAAGCCCCCGGCGAATTGGGTGATCATAGCCGAGGTATGCCCTCATCTGGTCTCCTCGATCGACATGATTCATCTCATCGCTATAGGTAGCAGCCACTGTAGGGATTGATATCAGCTTTACTGCCTCGCCACCAAAGAAACGCTGTATCGGCCGTGCTGTGGCCTTCATCGTTGACGGCTTCTTCCTCCAGCGCTCACATTTCTCGTCGCCTTTGAACACAGTTGACAGGAATAACACAAGGGCATTGTCTTTCCACGCGATTTGGTTCACCTGTAGCAGAAGAAGACAAGTTAGTAAGAGCAACACAGCCAAAAGTATCAAGGGCTCTAACCTGGTTATCAGGGGTTGGTATAACCCTGATCTCATTGAATTTAAACCCTGATTTCCCTGATATATCCTTCTTCTTATAATCGGCGAGCTCCTTGAAGATGCCGCAGTTAGGGCGGGCTGTGCCTGTAGCACCGTGGCCGTGCTGACGAAGAGAGAGGAAGAGGCCCGGGGATGAGAAGAGGTTATCCACAAAGACGTGATATGTCGACTTCGGCAGTAGGTTTATGAGGGCAATAACGACGCTCTGAGTCGAGTTCAACGCGATGACTTTATCCCCATCGTCTGTGAGGACGTGGATAACCTCTTCAACCTTATCAGCCTCACCAGCTTCCCTCTCTCGGCTGGCATTTCCTCTTCTTCTTCCTCGGCCGCCTCTCCCTCTGCCTCTGCCGCCTTTGCCTCCTCGAGCTGCTGTTCTTGTTCTTCTAGAGCGTTCAACGCTAACGGGACCGTAGTCTGCACCGGGTTGGTGCCAAATCCATCGCAAAAAGATACCAAGTTGGGCCACAACCCACACCTTGAACCCTGTGTCAGTAGGCTTGCCGGGTATATATGTGACTTGTGAGTCTCTCCCTGTATAGCGGATCATGCCCTCATCTACAGCGAGATGAGACCCAGGCTCACAGAGCTCTGTGGAGGCGTATTGTATATGCTCAGACCACGGTTGTGCGCATTGGAAGACCGCAGGGAAGCTCTCGTCATCATCAAATTTGGTATAGTCAAAGGGGCGAAGGTGGCGATGAAGGAGTTGAAACCGGTTGTATGGCATGAACTTGATGATTGAATGTTCAGGACATTGATCCCCTAGCTTAGGCGTCTTCCAATGGTCTTCAACCTCAATTTCCTTGTGGATTCCTATATAAATTAGGATTCCAAGCCAGATGTATATTTCTGCCGCAGAGGTCGGAGTCCATGCTTGGAGCCGTGACCCTTGTTTCAACTCGTGGCCCCAGCTATCAATAACGCCCCTTTCCAGCAAGCTATTGACCCAGCTGTTGGTATATTCAACCCAGCTATTAACTAGGGAAAGAGGCACAAAGTGTTGGAAGAGGGATAGCGGCTCTTGGGGCAGTTGGTTGACCTTAAGTTCGCGCCTTTCCACATGAAAAGGTTGGAAATTGAACCCTCGGTCTTCAGCCGGAGGAAGGTCGGGCCGCCGGGTGCTACTCAAGTATTAATGTCGCACTGAGCGTGCTAAAAGGATCAAGGGTCAGGTAAACGATAATGAGCAGCAGCATTGTGTTGATTGATTGTTGTCTGAGGTTGTCTCTGGTGCGGGGTACTCCATCCCGCAGAGTTACTTAAAGCATACGGCTAGATTACTAACGCAGTTGTTTCCTGAGGCCGTGAAGATCATGCCTACCCTGCGACAATATGGCATGGTACTTCAGCAATATACAGACTTTCTGCCACCCTCTGTACCACAGGAATTCCGCCTCTATTGTGACAGCATATACATCGGGTTGCTCGTTTTCAGAAGGAGCACGGCACGGCCAACCCAGGGCTGGGCTGGAAAAGCTGGCCATCTCTGCTGCAGCTACCGTACCCTCACCGCGGATTCATGAAAGATGCGACTCATCAACATCCAGACGCTTGAACTGGAGGAATTCGTCACGGATCTTCCGCCTTATGCCATCCTCTCCCACACATGGGAGCGGGATGAAGTCTCGTACCAAGATTTTCAGGAGGGGGCCAGCCGCGAGAGTAAACGCGGATTCAAGAAGATTCTGCTAGCCTGCGAGCAGGCTGGAAAGGACCGACTGCACTACGCTTGGGTGGACACATGCTGCATCGACAAGTCTAGCAGCGCCGAACTAGGGGAGGCCATCAACTCTATGTTCAAGTGGTACAAACACTCGACAATCTGCTATGTATACCTTGAGGATATTGACGATATGGTGGCCGGGGTGCTCCTATAACCGGTGTCTGCGTCGCAAGGAGAATGCGATGGGCTGCGTTTCGGAAGACAACCCGCGAAGAAGACATCGCTTACTGCCTGATGGGCATCTTCAACGTCAACATGCCCATGCTCTACGGCGAAGGCACAAGAGCGTTTCAGCGCCTACAAGAGGAGATTATTAAGGAATATGATGATCATACCATATTTGCATGGCAAGCTAGCGAAGACACAGACAAGTCATCCCCCATTCGTGGCATGTTAGCGAAATCCCCCGACGAATTTGCCTGCTTCGAAGGCATCCAGCCATTCAGAGACCTGGCCCAAGGTCGTCGCCAAGTACGGCACGTTCGACTTCGACGACTTCTACAAGTGGAACCCGGCCGTGGGCAAGGACTGTGGCGGCATTTGGGCGAGCACCTACTACTGTGTTGGTGTTCCTGGGACACCCACCACCAAGCCTGCCCCGACCACCCCAAAGCCTACGGCGACAGGTGGCATTGAGACCCCCTCACCAATCCAAGAGAACATGGTCAAGAACTGCAATAAGTTCCATAAGATCATGTCTACCACCACTTGCTCCTCAATCGAGTCGTACTATAAGCTGCCACTCGCAACCTTTCTGTCCTGGAACCCTTCTGTTGGCAAGGATTGCACTTCTCTGTGGGTGAACTACTATGTTTGCGTGGGCGTCGAAGGTTATCAGCCATCCACAACGACCGTCAAACCCACCACGACTAAAGCGCCGAGCAATGGTATTGAGACTCCCTCACCGATCCAAGACGGTATGGTCAAGAACTGTAATAAGTTCCATAAGATCATGTCAACAACCACTTGCTCGTCGATTGAGTCGTACTATAAGCTGCCGCTTGCGACGTTCCTGTCATGGAACCCTTCCGTTGGTAAGGACTGCAGAGCATTGCTGGTCAACTATTACGTCTGTGTGAGCGTCGAAGGATGGAAGCCATCCACGACCACGTCCAAACCCACGACGACGACCCAGCCGCCAGCCAACGGTATACAGACCCCTTCACCGATTCAGAATGGCATGGTCAAGAACTGTGAGAAGTTCCACAAGATCATGTCAACGACCACCTGCACGTCCATCGAGTCGTATTATAACCTCCCTCTTGCAACCTTCCTCTCGTGGAACCCAGCTGTCGGCAAGGATTGCACATCTTTGTTGGTCAACTACTACGTCTGTGTCGCCACCATCGGCTGGAAGCCCCCACCAAGACCACTACCAACGCACCTACAACCACAAAGGCTCCCTCGAACGGAATCTCCACGCCTTCGCCGATCCAAGCTGGCATGGTCAGCAACTGCAACAAGTTTCACCTGGTCAGCTCAACCACCACCTGCACATCCATCCAGAACTACTACAAGATCACAATGGCAGACTTTGCTAAGTGGAATCCCGCGGTCGGCTCCAAGTGCACTGCTTTGTGGGCTAACTACCACGTGTGCATTGGTGTCATTGGCGGAACCCCTACCAACCCAGGCAACGGTGTTTCGACGCCCTCGCCAATCCAGCCCGGCATGGTCAGCAACTGCAAGAAGTTCCATCTCGTCTCGAGTACGACAACCTGCGCATCGATTCAGAACTATTATAAGATTACAATGGCGCAGCTGGCCAAGTGGAACCCGGCGGTCAGTGAGAAATGCACAGCGCTATGGGCTCAGTATCATGTGTGTGTTGGTGTTTAGAAACGGCCTTACTCATGAGGTATATGCATAACTGATTGTTGATGATCATGACACTTCTTTTCAAAACAGGGCGTCTGCCATATATAATACTTATGACCCATACTTGGGATTAATGATGAATCTGATCATGTCCATCCTCCTGATTGACGTCTGTTGTAAACGTTGTGTCCGATATAAGCATAAGCATAGCGCCCCGCCGCCACTACGCCACTCCCGTACGCCACTGCGGGGCTGCGGCTCGGGCCGAGCTAACGTAATCCTGATTCCTCCCGCTTCGTATTGCCCAGTCAGGAGAAAAGCCTTTGCATTGAAGAATATTGTTTAGATGTATCACAACAATGTTCCGGTGTCAATAAACCGTCTAATCATATACTCATGTTGTCGCAGCCACGCTCTTGCGATTGGTCTACAATTCTACATTTGTCTTGTGCTAATAGCAGTTAGAATGTGCCCTAGAGCAATAATCTCTCCGATACCTACGCGATCAGGTGTCATCTAACTTTCCTACAGAGTAGCCGCGGACTAGAATGACCGGTTGAAATGTCACTCTTGCTTTGAATTCAACTCTTTGTGTGAAATAGTCCCTAAGGCTGCTGTCCATTCTCAAGCACGTACCCTATACCGAGAGGTGTTTCCTGGGGTGAGACCTCCCTCGCCGATGATATGCTGGATAGTGGTCTGTTCTATAATCTGCGATAGATTTACGTATATTTTAGCACTAGAGACTTTAGCTCAGCACGTCCTGTGCCCCAATAGGGGACTTTACGGGCCTCACGGCCCCCCGGACGAAAAATACACATACATACATACATACACCGCACCCATCGAAGCAGAGTATCGGTCGTGAAACTATAGTACGGGGAACTATCGTCAGTAGGTATGACAAGGCGCTTGTCGTGGAGCTCTCGGGAGCTCATCTGGCTGTCAACAGCGTAGAATTGGTCCTTGGAAACACGATGCTCTTCTCTGATGCCGAAAGATTTCTGCATCGATCCCAGTAAGGCATAATGGCATCGAAGCTTTGTGTACAGGTATGCCTTGATCAATGCAGCTGGCTGGTGGCTGAGACCACCTCCAACGAGTTCCCATGTCTTTCTTAGCTTCTTGTCAAGGGCAAGCGTCTCGATGGCAGTGTTTGTGAATGGATACACATTCCCCGCTGCAAAGACTTCCTTGACACTGGGGTAGAATTGAGAGTAGAGAAGGCCAGCAGCGCGGCGTAGAGAGCGCTTTCCGGTCTCGATGGTCAAGCTTCCAGTATCCCGAAGCATGCTGAACGGATAAAAGACCTGCTTCTGGGTCCCTTGGTCGTCAGTGAACCCATTCCCGACCCGGAAGGCGTATGATTCTAAGCAACATCGCCGGTAGAGCAGCGTTTCCGCTCGTTTCTCCGTTGGATCCTCGATGGCCCCAGCTGCCAGTTGGCTCCAAGGTACAACTTGAGATGCCTGCTGAGGGCAAGTTTCCTTCCCAACATCAAAGTAGACGTCTGTGGTGTGGCTCTCATCAATAGCGCTGGCCCAATACTTTTGAAATCGCGATACCATTTTCTCCCAGGTGACATCCTTTGTGAGAACCTTTAAGTTCTTTGCTTGAAGAAGAATGGTAACATCCTGAAAGCGCTGGAACCCTGGTTCTTGAGCAGTGGCGAGGATCTTGGCCCAAACATCTGCCAGCGCCTCTGGTGGTAGATAGTACACCAATTGCTGTTCCCGTGCCACCGGATGCACACGTTGAGAAAGTGCTTCTACTCCACGAGCGGTGGAATTACAACGACTGTGGTCATAGCTCGATGGATAATGCTGGACATGGGCCGTGCGGTAGCATTGGTATATCGCAGGGAGGAGAATGCCATCCATCTATAGCCGAAAGTCTTCATCCCTGAGCTTACTACACTTCTGCTCTTCTCGATACAGGTTGGGGAACAGAAAATACAAGCATATGTCTTCAAACCCAACAACGCGGCCGAAGGTATAGTGAGGAATCTGGTGCACGGGCCGGTGGGCTCGATGTTGCTTTCCATTCGTATCGAGATATGTGACTGGCATCGATCGAAGGTGAAGATCAGACTGAAGATCAGATACAATCATCCGAGTAGGAGACCAGCGGATACCTCGCTTAGCGACAGCAAGGTTGCTCGGGAAGGCCACGACGCTATCCACATCGAAGGTAACCCCGGCATCGTTCGAAACTCTCTCATCTTCATCTAAGCAAATGTGGGGTATCTCGGCTCTAGAGTCAAGACCACAAAAGGCCTGTCTTCTGGATTCAGGGCTCATTTTTCCGGCTAGGCCATCTTTCTGGTGCGCGATAGTCTCGTTGCTAAGGACGTCAGGGCCTAATTCGGGTGTGAACTCCAGGTACACGGCGAGGCTGATCTGTTCGTTGGGATCTTCCATGTGGTTACGTTGTGCTGCTTGATGGCAGTCGTTGCAGCATCCTTGAAATATCACAAGTTGTTCTGCCAGCTCTTGTGCGAGGTGTCCGACTGGATCCGGCTCGCCGTTTTCCACGTGTGGGGAGGTCTCCAAGGTTGCATCGAAGGCAATGGCCTGGCTTGGGTCAGGGCTCTCGTGATTCGAAATGGATACCGAGTCTGCAGCGTCTGTAAAAGTTCTAATATTAGCCATAGCCTGCTCTTTGACGTCTTCTGGTGGTTGAGGATCAGCTGTGAGTAGGAACTGAGAGGTGTCCGTGTTGTCTAGTTCCGGTACATCAGTGAAATTAGCCGGGTGGTAGGAGTCGCTAAAAACGTTCACCCATCCGGCGCCTCCTGCTGATTGTAGGGGAAGCAGGGGAAAAACTAGGCTGTGAGAGTTGGTATGTGCCGCATCGCGTTGCACGGGGGCCTCATTCCGCCGCCTTGCTCGTCTCCCCTCCACATCCGCCGCAGCCTTGGCCCCAGATGTGGAGTATCTTCGAGGCCTACCGCGCTTACACTTTACTACTAGCACAGCATTAGAAGTGAGAGATTTTGGCTCTTGCTAGTAAAAATTGATAGTTCTCAATTGTGCTACTTCTACTTATCGACCTCTTTACTTTTCTGACACATATTGGTTGATTGCTAGCTCTGGAATCCCTACAATCTATACCTCATTCAACCCAGGTGACTTGGTAGAATCGGGGAAATTCCTCTGCACGTCGATCAAGGGCCATTTGCCGCTGGGCTCGCCTTCTGTCTCGCCTTCGGGCAACATCAGCCACCGCCTTCTCTTCTCGACTTGCGTACTTTGCAGGCCGACCTCGTTTAGAAACTGATCGATGTCTATTTTCTGTGCCGCAAGGTGGCTGTTGGCTGGCGCAGATCATGTGATGTATTTGCGTAGTTGGTCGGGGGAGATTTGGGGCGGTGAGTTGTGATTCCGAAACAAGGGGGAGCACTTGTTTAGGTAGTAGTGGCCTCGGGGTAAGTCGCGGTTGTACAGCCGATGGCGGTGCCTGGCAGCTTATTATATCTTCACGTATCGACCGAGCCATGGTTAACTTTTGCGACTTGAAAGCTTTCGCACATCCATACGCAATCTGTTTCCGAAAACTCGTTGTATGCCGCTCTATCTGTTGACACATTTGAAATTCCAGTTCGGGTTGCAGGTGGCTTGGGATTACCGGTTGTGGTCTCGTCGATATGTACGCCTCGCTTTCAACACCAGATGGACTTGAGATCAAGGAGTTGATATCACGACTCTTCCCTGAATTCTGAACAGCAGAGTCACGAGTGCTCCGTGAGGGATTCCGCCGGAACCCGCTGGATTTCTTTGATAAGCTGGAAGCAAAGTTCTCCTGATCGCAGCAGAGTTCCCATACTTCGTATGACAAGGTTTGGCCGATGTGGCGATCAATCCAAGACTTCCATTGATCCTGGCTCCAACGGAGGCATTGGGGGGGGTGCAGGGTGTCCTGGCCGCCAGCGGGTTCTCGCCCAACACCAACTCTCCGGGGAAGCTTTCTCTACTGTGAGTCCCTTTTCGCCCTGGATATCTATCGAAAGCCACCGGCGCTTGCCATCTTTAGTCCTCGGCGCTAGTCCCCCTGGCGTGGGATATGGCAATACCCAGTGATGTGCAAATAGGTAGCATTGAAGTCGATATGCGAATACCTGTGATAACCTACGCTCCGTTGGAATATGCTGCAATGCAGCACATATCCACTGATGAAGCTTCCGAAACGGTTTATTCTCCCAATAGCCTCGCAGCCGACCGTCATCAAAACCGAATAATGCCTGGGCAGCTTCCTGAGGGCTCTTAACACTCGTATGATTGCCTGATACCGCAGTCATACCATTGACCAAGGCAGCTGAAAGACCTTTGCGACAAAAATGGACATGATCGTCTAGGATCGCAGTGCGAACCTTCGGGCGGAGGTCACCTTGAATGGAATGAAGGACATCAGCCCTCATTTGCTGTAGACAAATGTGACAAAGCCATGACACAATCTGATCGGTTATAGCATCTTCTCTGGGATACCGCCGGAGCCACTCGAGACCCAAGTCAGCACGGCGACTAAGGTCAAAGAAATGCTTAACGTGGCCACCGCGTTTGAGATACCGTTGATGGAGAGTGCCGTTCCCAAATAAGACTGAGTCGATAATATCTGGAAGAAACCTCAACAGAGCCCAGTTGATGCGAGGCTCAATCCAACAGTAGCCATACTGCTCTAATGTTTGACCAAAGCCAAGGCCATAACGCACTTGTGGCAAGCCCACTGGTTGTGGCAGCTCTCGTCTACTCCACCATAATGCCCCTTCTCGGGAGTAATCATGTCCTCCAACTGCAACTCGTAGACATCGGAGAAACATGTCCATTATCTTGGTTTGCTCCCCTGTCGTCGGACCCGGGGAACACTGGGCTTGAACCAACTCGAATCCGGTTGTGAACTTGTTAATATTGTGCCAGACGAAATCAACAAAAACGGGACTGCGAACTGCCCATAAATGAGGTGGAGGCCCCGGCAGCTTGATGGAGCGGGCTTCGGGAGTCAAAGAGCGTAGGACTGTCAGGACGCTTTGGAATAAGACCCACGAAATACGATATTCCTCGCGGACACCGAAGGATCGTTGCTTCGAATCTGTTAGGCCATAGTGACAACGGCGCTTGCTGGCCAGATATGCTCGATCTGTGGTGCTCTCGCCCGATGTTGGCTTGCCGTAAATGCTCTGCACACCATTACGGAGCTGAGGGTCCAATGCCAAGTGCCGTAGATCTGGATTCTGAAATGGAAACGTGCGAGCGGCGTCTATGATCTCCTTGGTGAGGCTATACATTTGGCCATAAAGGATGCCTCCGCGACGGAGTCGAGACCTTGGAGGCGTCAATGTAGTCATGCCACCTGCATCCCGAAGCATTGACTCATGGTAGAAGTTTTGGCCAGACTTTGGAATGTTCCCGTCGTAAAGCTGACTGAGGTGATGGCGGATGCAACAACGCCGCCAGAGATATGTCTGAGCTTCAGGTGATGAAACGCTGTTGTGCAGTGGGCAGGTCTCTTTGCCCACATCGATGTACAACCGGTCACTGCATATGTGGGAGAAGTCTAGGACGCGGTGTAGTTTGTTGTCAAAGTTCTCCATGACCGCAAGCAGATCAGATGGCGCATCCGGGTATTTGAACAGAAGTTTGGTGCCCTTTGCCTCGATGAAAAGCTCTGGATCGCGAAAGTCCTGCAATCCAGGTTGCCGTACCGCTGCGAGGATACTGTCCCATAGTTGCTGCAAGCCCTGCGGTGGTAGGAAATAGGTCATCTGGAGCTGAGTCCGATAACTAGGTGTCTCAAGCAAACGATCTTCTACCTTGGGAGCGCGGCAGGTAGCTAATGCGTGACGATAACTTGCCGGCAAGTGCTGGAGTCGATCGACATCGTAGACCTGACGGACAGCGGGATAGAAGATATCATCAAACCACCGCGAGAACTGCTCGTCAGTCAACCGACTGAAGTCGTTGGAGCATGGCAAATGTGGAAAGAATAGGTGAAATGTGATGAAGTCAGCGCCTTCGGCCCTCGCGAAGATGAAATGCGGCACGTCTTTCAGTCGTGACGGAACCAATCGGGGCCGCTCCGGATCTGGATCCACGCGATCCAAGGTCAGGTGAACGTCTGTGGAAATATTCTGACCATACTGAGGAGCAGAATAAAACCGAATCCCGTGGACTGCTGTTGCAGGAGAAGTCGCGAAACCCAAGATGCTATCGATGTCGAATGAAACGACCGGAGGAGTCTGTCGTGAATGTTCGGTGTGGAGACAGGCCTGCTTAGGCTTGCCTTCGAACTGTCGAGGTGTATGGCCAGAGAATAGCTCTTGCCATTGAGTAGGGCCCAGACTCGGTGTCTCACTATACGTTTGCGACTTGAGAAAATGCTGTTTATCAAGTGTATGAGGCACGTTGCGAGGGAACAGCTTTGCAATCCCATGATGGTTAGATGTTCCCTCAGCATCCATGTGCGCTGCCAGAGATTCTCGATGCTCCTGGGCGCTGCAACCATGAATTCCGACAAGATATTGCTGAACAAACTTCTGCGTGGCGTATTGCAAATCGTTCCAGGTGTTGTCATGAAGAAGATCTGCTTGCACTTCAGCATAGACCTCTAGACTCCCAGACTCTGTCTGATCTTCGCGCTCTTCGGCACTATGGGCGTTGACTGATTCTTCGTCGTAATAGGCTGGCTCGGTGTCGATTATGCCCAGATCATCATCTTCCTGACGAGGGGTGATAAAAATGTCGTCGGAAGAGATTTTGTCAGGTCCAAACTCCCCAGTGTCGGCCAACGAACCGTTCTCTGGTCTCGTCTGCACATTCTCCGCCGCAGACTCAACTGTTCGAGACGACTCAGCCCGATGATTTGTGGTCTTAATATCTTGTTTCGCCCTTTGTCGCTGCCGCCATCTTTGGGTACGTTCCACTTGCAGGCGACGTCGATGTAGCGCAGCGGGGTCATGTTCGTCCACAAATCGGAACTCCATTGTTGTTTTCTGTTGCGGGTGACATCCGCTGACTCCACTTGCGAAATTAGAAATTGAGGTATTTGGGGTGTGAAAGCGTGCTAACCTGATTAGGAAAATGTAACGCTCACACCAAAAGCTTACTAACCCAGAATAGGAAATTGTAACGCTCAACCGCACTCTGTTCTCCGACGGCCTTCGAGGTCATTGAGTTTAACCGTGTGATACAACAACAACATAGATCTGAGACAAAAAGAATGCATTTCCATGTTATTGAGGCATTTAGCTACCCAATAAAACTATACAAGACGAGAAATTCTGGTTGTGGTCTTGAAAACCTAAGTGCTGGTTCCCCCTGGATTACCGTACTTGGCCTATGCCTCTGTGTAAATGCCGTGAATCGTCTGGGCTGTGGGAATATGGCTGGCCTCGGCCGTAGATTCCACCTGGGCTTGCCGTAGCCGAGTAAGAACTGGTAAGTTTTGGCGCCTATAGTCACCTCGTACTTTGTCTTAGTATGACTCGATCTTGGTAAGGAAGTGTTGATGGTAGGCTCGGGCGGTCTCCTCGACGGCAAGGACGATAGCCCGGCTAGCCAGCTCCTCGGCTTCCTCACTGTGCCCTTGATCGTATGCTCCTCGAGCGTCGCGAACCAACTGTTGAAATAGAAGCTCGACGGTGACCTGGGTAGTGGTGAGAGCTTGAACGTTGGGCTGGTGTGCCAGCTTCGCCTGGAGTGGGCTCCGAGACATGTAGAGATCGACTAGTACCTCGAGCGAGATATGGCCCCGCTGCCAATCCATGTGGCCATGAGGGATCCAGAGCATGCCGGATTCTTTAATAGGGCGGCCTAGACCGAGACCCAGCCGCTTCTTAACAGAGCCCCCGCCACGGCCATGAGTCCGCGCCGTCTAGTCTGATCGCTAAATCCAATTGTCGAAATTCAGCCCCTCCTCCTCATCGTTAAGTGTATAGATGAGGAGGCGACAGAAAAGCTGAGTAGTGTAGAACCCAAGTATCTGCCGGACATGGTCGGTCGAAGAGGAGGATGATGGCTGCTCGCCTTCTTTCCCTGTTACCTCCTGGAAGATGTGGTCGAGTGGAAGGATCAAGCGAGTAGCTTGCGTAGACATGAAAGAGGTTATGACTTCGGTCGGAATAGCCCAAAAGGGGCAATGCATCCCGCTGGCTCTAGCATCACCATTACCATCACCGAGGGGAACGTCCCAGGATATCGGCCCGGTGTGAGGACTTCTGCTGGGTTCCAATGCGCCATCGGACCACATGGCGAGAATAACGTCGAGCCGAAATGTGACCTCCTTCCGGATGCCAAAGTTTGGGTGCCGGCGCAGAGATGAGATGGCCCTCAGGTGCCGCTTGTTAGCATCCCAGGCATGCAAAAGGTGGGAGCGGTTGAGCTGAGGCACAAAGGCTCGTTGGCGATTTTGGTCCATGCCCGCAAGGTCTTTCAACATGCCTTCGTCAAAGGCAAGGAGCGGGAGGTGGCCTGAGCTGAAGAGCTGGTAATTGCTGAACATGACCCCAAAGAGGTCCTTGCTGCAGTTATACGCCTTGGCACGGATGATGCCGGGCGATCTAGCATCCGGGTGGCCTGGGTTTGATGCCCGGCTTGGCCTCGCCTTAGCATAGTAGGTCCCTGCATCGCGGAGGAGGAAAGAACGGTAGTATTTGGCGTTAAGAGGGGCTTCTGGGACCAGATCTTGGAGGCTCTTATGAAGGTGACGGCTGCAGTCGCTTTTCCAGAGTAGCGTCCAAGGTTCAGCACTACCCTGGGCGTCCGGTGACGATGATGATGGTGGTCTGGTAACATGGTCCCGCATCCCCACATCAAGCCAGCAGGAGCGCATATCGAGCTGATTTGGGTCGAGACCAGCTAAGATTATATCTCGAAACAGAGTCAAGCTTTCGTGGAGGCTCGGCCGCGCAAATACGTTCTTCAAGTCATGAGATTGGAAAAGCAAGCGAGGGTTCCGGAAGTAGGCAACATCTTCCCCTCGCCGTGTCTGGACCCGATGCGAGTTCGCTCTCTCTACGATCGACGCCCAGAAACGCGGAAGAGCGCTGGCGGGGACATCGTATGCCAGGCGAAAGGCTCGGGTCTTATCTTCAGCACTCTATCGGCCGGCACCTGGCTTTTCCTGGTACGCGCGAGACTTTGCGTAGATAAGGTCATATGAGCTGGGGATTTCCTGCCGGGCGTGGTCGGGAACTGTTTCGTAGACGGCTGGGAGGATGATCTCGTCGTAGAGGTCTCTGAACCGTGCGAGAGAGAGACTGTTTGCGGAAGCCTGTGTCTGTGAACGGGCTCCATGAGGGAAGAAGAGGAGGACGGAGAAGCGGACGGCGGCGGTGGTAAAAGTGCCGATACAAGTGTGCCGCGTATGTGCTAGATCAAGGCCGTGGGGCTGGATGACTTGGTTGGTGGAGATGTTACTATTATGAGGCGGGAAGAAAGAAAGTCGAAACTGGTTAGGGGCTCGAATGGCGGATAAACTCTTGGCCCTAAACCAGACGCTATCAACATCCCACTGGCGCGTGATAGTCACCGAATTATGTGGGAGGGAGGCCTGTGTCTTGCGGAACGAGAGCGGCTCAGGCGGTTGGGCAGAGAGGAAGCTTTGCTAATGGGGGAAAGAGGCATGAGGATCATAGGCGTTGTTACGCTCCGCGAAGACGGCCGGCAAGGGAGGAAGAGAGTGGCCAAGACGTTCAATTCTTTCCTGAAGAGTATGGGTGTGTTCGAGTTCAGCAAGCTCGCGTGAATTCGGGCCTAGTTTGAGCATGATGTAAGCACCTCTGTAACTCAAGAGGGTCGGGTCGGATGGATGGATGACTTACATTCGCATTGGCGGCTAAAGAATGTCCGAAGGACGCGATCATATAAATCGCCCTGCGCGCGTAGAAAATCGGGGCCGCCGGTAGTATCCTGGTCGTGGATCGCTTGGAGAAAGCCGCCAAGGATTGGATTCTCAGGCCCAAGTGAAGGCGAGGCTGATGGGATGAAGCAGTCTGGCGAGTCCGATATTATTATTGACGAAGTAGAACTTCTCGGCCGAGATGATGACTGACCATCATCTTGTCGAGGAAGGCCGGGAGATGATGATGATGATGATGATGGTGGTGGTGCTGAGGCCGTCGGTAGCAACACGGCATTAGTATCGGGCGAGGAGCTCTCAGTGTCATCACCGTGGCTATCCTTAATATAAACGGGGGAAGCCGTGGATGATAAGGGAAGAGACACTGCCTCAAACTCGAGCTCGGGACCCGACTAAGACTGGATTTGGGCGGGCGGAGATGGGGTCGAATTATCACGTAAGGTCAGGGCAGAGAATTCGACGGTAGGTGGCAGCTCCTGAGTGACCGCAACCTCTTGAATAAGCTGTTGTACCCTTGTAAGGTGCTGTTGGTCGCGGTGTCGTTGGACGCGGAGACGCGTTCGCCCACGCGGTGATATAGCGGGATCTAACCGGGGACGGCTAGGTCTAACGCCTGGTTGCTTATTTGGTGAGGACGAATCTGAATTCGGAATTCTGACTATAGAGATCTCTTCCCCCTCGTCTTGTCTGGCCGCCCTTGACTGGTGTGTGGTTGCAGGATATGCTGCCGCGATATGGTTGGAGTTGGGACATGTTTGCTTGTCGATCGGCCGCGTTGGTACTTGTGGTCCCGCGGACACTTCCGGTCGCAGATCCGTTTCGTTCGCTACAGTTGCCGGTTCGTGAATGATCGAGGTCGGTCGATTAGCGATTCCTGGGCTTCGGTTTCCCCGATGGGTGATGGACAGTGGTTGTTCGTCGGTCGGGTCTAGGGTAGTAGGCTTGCTCTGGTCCCCATTATCTGTTGGTGAGTACGACTATTAGCCCGCGAGCCCAAGGGGAAGTATAGACAAAGAAGAGGCATGCTAGAAACGATAATGCCTTCTGCGAGTGGGTCGCTCAGACAGGTAATCAGGCGAGTATTCGAGTCGCTGAGATTTGGTTGGATGTGGTGTGCTTGTTTGTTTTGGCGGGCTCCTAACTGACGTTGTCTCGCCCGCTCCCGTTCACGCTCAAGCTTGTCTGCTTTTTCCTCTGAAGTGAGCGCACGACGACCCATTTTGGCGTGTACGGTAATAGTATTTGGGCAGTAAAGAATGATGTTTATTACAATGAACAGCTTACAGACCCGTTTACCTACCGGCTCTGCTTGCTTGTTTGTCTTCGATGGGTATGTTTATATCAATTGGGGCAGAGTTTATTGTCTGCTCTGTTTGCTTTTTTCCCCCTCCTGTTGAAACCATAATGCTAGCTCCCTATTGAAGCCACAACGATAACTGCCGAGCCAAAGTGATTGACCTTCCTCGTAAGGGGATGGGTGATTAAAATTAAGAGGCGCAGAGTGGCAGGGGTGGGAACTGCCTAGACAACATAACGTCAACTGCCGGAGTCAAATGTCAAACCTCAATGGATTCGGTATATCTTACTTCAAGGCTGAATTATGATCTATGATAGAAAATAGTAAAAAGGCGTGCGTGGTAGTCGCTTGTATCTTGATCTCACTCTCTCCTTGATAGTTTAGATATGATATCGGCGAGACCTTGCGCATCAGTGGCTTCCAAGGGTCCCTCATCTTGCACGTATGTGTCTTCAATCATGCAGCCAACCATGGAGAAATGGTCGATTTCCAGAGTATCGGAGATTTTCTCGATAAGGAGGTGCCACGACGATTCAGTGCCAGATATGAGGTTGATCGTGTCGAAATAGATTTCCCGAAGTGAGTTTCGATGTCGAAGAAGAAAATCTGCCAACTCCTCGCCGGTGCAGTCTATCAACCCAAGCGATAATACTTCTAAATTTGGGATATATAGAAGCGAAGAAAACCGCGAGAACCTGTTGATATCGTCGCGATACTCGAATTCAAGCATGAATTGTGAAAGCTGCGGGAAGAGCTCGATAAATTCAACGAGGCCAGATTCCCAAGATGATGGGTCGATGGTCGGGAATTCGGGGTTAACTAGGTCGAGAATGGGGTTATCTGAGTCGAGAACGAGGTATAAATGGCGGAGACTGGTGATGTGGGTTGGCAGGATAGGAAGCATATGGGGGCTTATACGATTGGCATTCTCCATCTGACTGCCGATATTAATATCGAGATCTTTCAGCTCTAGCTTGCTGATGACTGCTGCGGAAAGAACAGCATGTATGACGTGGCGAATGAGCTCGACGCTTTTCGTGGACAAGAATGTGAGCGTCCTTTGTGGCAGGGTGCCAATAGTCTCTTCCAGGCGGTCTAATCCCCAGGGTCGGTTGTTATCGTCAAAAGTGATCCTTTCGCAGTGGGTCAAGTTCGACATGGCTTTGCTCAAGCATTGAAAAGCGTGCTGAGTTTCGATCATTTGCTCCTGGTCTTCCCAAAGCGCGAGATATGCGTCTAGGTCTAACTGACTCGGGCGATCATCTTGCGGTGATCTGGCACCTGAATCCTCAGTACCAGACGCCATCCTCTTCATGATTTCATCATACGGCTTGAACGGAGGGTCTATGTCTTCAAGCTCCTCAAGGGGCAAGAGATGATAGGGACAAAATTCTAGGGTCGTGACATATCGAGCGAGACTGGCATGCATCGAAATGTCGACGAGGGTATCTATGCTTCGCCGCTCAAACATGACCTGGCGCGTCTGGAAATAATGCCGAGTAAATAGAGGGGTCGCTATAGCGTGAAAGTCCTTGCATGTTCGTCGAATAGGGAGAAGGTTCTCTGGTGGAAGCTCTGCGAATATGAGGGTAATTATTTCATTGGGAAAACGGTGAAGCGGAGGAGCCATTGTTCGCTGTGTCGTACCCGACGCTGATGGTTCAGAGACGACTTTGCTCCCAGCCCTGGGCTTCACGAGCGCGCCCGTCTCGTCCTCAGGGTTGGCCGTCCAGAGTGGGGTCACCGTCCGCGGTTATTCTTAATCCTATTGGCTCGACGAAATTCCTTGTGGATACCGTCCGCGTTTAAACGCAATGACATTGGTCGCCGCTAAAAAGCCACCAACAAGGGTGTAACGGTATTTCGTAAGCAAGATTTGGCCGGGTTTGGCCTCGAACTGGATTGACTATGAAATCGGCAATAAAAAGCAGCAAAAAAGGCGTAAATGGATATGAGGATATTCTTTTTACTGGTAATCGGATTAATAGCACTTTTTCTCATCGTATGGTTAGATTTTTACCTGCTTATTAGTGGTGGTGGAATTTTCAGGACTTTTAATCGTGCTCTTTGGCCAACGCTTGAATTTTCACAAAGACTTTCACGACGGCCTCAACCCTCGCCCTACAAGCAACATTGATCAATTGACGGCTTTCTCCGAAACAGCTTTGCGTTCGCCTTCGCCAAGGGTCACCCGTTGGCGACTTCCCTAGTACTTGAGTAGTTGGGAGTGTTTGTCGTATCCTACTATCCATTTTTTGTGGTCGAAGCCTTCTGCGGCGGCTTCTTGGTAGTCGGCTTGTTCTTGCGCCGTCAGTGGGGTTTGTTGGGTTTGTGTCGCTGGCTCTCCTGCCTTGGTTTCTACGCGTCTGAGCACTGCGATGGTCCGTTGATTGTGCTTCTCCGTCTTCTTAATCGTGTCCTGTTTGTTGGGTTCTGGGAGTGGTTCCCACTGCGTGTCGGGGGTTTCTTTTGGTTGTTTGGTGGTGTGGCTTACCCAACTACGGATAGGCTCGTTGTGTTGTTCGTACTGGTCCTTGCGCTTGTCCGGCGCGATGTCGTATCCGCTTCGTGCCATCGCGATGGTCTTGGTGGTTCGGATGGCAGTCTGGGTATCGGATCCTTGGTTACTTGCGTTCAGATGTCTCTTACCTTCTGGCAATGGACGTTGTGGTCTTGGCTGGTAGCGTCCTTCCTAGATGTCTCGCTGCTTCTTCCGGCATTCGTTTGCTTTGTGACCCTTCTTGTGACAGTAATAGCATTCGATGTTCTTTTGTCCTTGTTGTGTGGCCCCAAGTTCCATGGGTCCTGGATTGGTGCCGTACGAAGTGTTGTTCTGGCGCTTCTTTCCTTGGTTGGCATCGAAGCGTGGAGCGTTGGCCTTGTTGCTGCCGAACCTGGGATTCTGTAGTTTTTTCCAAGAAAACTGTTGGTCATCGATTTTCACGGCCCTGCCGATGTAATCGACGAGGCTGTCTGGTCGGTCTTCTTTATAGAGTTCTGCCTGAACCTCCTTCTTGAGTCCGTCGAAGAAGAGTGACATCAAGGGTTGCTGATCCCAGTTGAGTTTTGAGGCTAGTTGGAGGTACCTGGTTCCGTACTCCGAGGCGGATCGGGTTTGCCTGAGTGCCTTGATTTCCCTTTCGGCTTGTGCCTTTTCGTCGACTGTCCCAAATGCTTGTTGGAGCGCGGCCTCAAAGGCTTCAAAGTCCGAGTAGAGGTTGGCGGTGCGAGGCGAGAGTCCGGCGGCTGGGGTGGTGAGGTATTCCTTCATGACGGGTTCAAACCATGCTGCGGCGTGCTTGGTAAGCCGTCCGGCAGCGTACTGGACCTTGCTGGAAGGTAGGGTGAATTGCATTGGGTAGTACGTCATGAATGCCCGCAACTGCGTGAGGAAAGTGGGCAGTTTGTAGGCGGTTCCGTCGAACTTCTCCGGGGGGTCTGGCTTCAAGATTTCTCCTACGTCTTTTCCCTTCATGGCCGCAACGGCCATGTTGTTGGACGTTTTCTTCGTACTGCTGGTTTTGCGTCTGCTGCGCGGCGGCCATGCGATCCATGAGTCCCCTCATTTCTTCCAGTTCGGTGGTCATGGTGGTGACTTGGGCTCGAAGTTGCTCGAGTTCCTCGTCATCACTGTCCATTTCTTCGTCGCCGTCTGGGTCGGCCCTAGCCGGCGCGGCAGGAGTTGGTGGGTGGTTAGCAGGTGGAACCTGCTGGTGGTTGTTGGTAAGAGTAGCCTGGGTAGCCATTGCGGTCGATATTGTTCAAGGTAACGCGAGTAATCCTCTGAACAAGAGCTATCAACGTGTGACGATCGTATATCCCCAAGGGATAAACCGGTCGTGTTGGGTTTATGTTGGCAGAGGGTTATTGGCGTTGTCTTGAACAAAGGGTGTAAGTCACGTCTGGTAATGTGCTCAAGGGTATTGAGTGTAACCAAGTTGTATTGATAGCTGAGGTAGCTACTACATAAGAAAGTGCAAATGAAGGTGTTCTATATACTTGTGTTGCTGGTCTGGGACCGACGGTTCTGAACTTCGGTCCAGGGTAGGACCGAAGTTTCTGTAGTTCGGTCCCTGTGGTCCCTTGGCTTAGTCAGGTTATTCTGCCAGTGCTCTCCGCCTGGCCCAAGTCATGGCCGTGACATTCGGGACATCATTGTGTATTAAGGGTCTTTGAATAGCGTTTGGCAGCTCATTAGGAAGCGTGGGAGCCCTGAGGAATAAGCCACCCAGGCCGTCTGCCACACGCGATCAGGATATCTAATCAATCACACCGACCTCGGCAAATTCTTTACGGCGTAAGCATCCTATCGCGCTGTCGATAAAGACTAAGCGTCCCGGCGAGCAAGGTGATAACGCGCCACAACGGCGTTGGGCCATCGAGTTTCACCCTGGCCTTATCATATGGGGCCACGTGTTTGCTAGTATTTTGGATGAGAGTGGTAAGTTATTGCTATGAGAGACGGTGCCTTTGTGCGACATGGACTAGTGACTGCGCGTATAGAACCAACTTGAAAATCAGATTTACTAGTCTTTAACAATGGGCTGCCGTTGGAAACTTCCCCAGTATAACCTATACCCAAAATGCATCACTAACTAATTTCTAAGCACGACCTATTTCATCTCCCAATGCGACTTGAGCCTCTATAGATTGTTATTACTGCTCACGGCATACATATCAAGGGCAGTAAACTTACCTTGAGGGTCATTGGAAAGCCACTGATGCTGACATCATAAGGGCAATCGAAGTTAACGTCAATCCGAAGGGGATCCGAGTCCAAGGAATCCTGTTGCTGAAAGGAAACCTCTAGCCAGAATCTCTCGTCTTCCTGCAGCTTAGGTACAGGGACCTTTTGATTGGTGATCAGAAAATGTGAAGTTCGCCTGATGAGTCGCCTGTGGCATTCTCTGCCCGGGAGAAGACGGCAACAGATCCAGCCTTTAACGATGGAAACTTCTTCGTGTTGCTTGATAGACTTTAGTTCGAAGAAGAACAGTGAACCCATCAGTCGGTGAGCTAGCACTTCTAGTTCATCTGATGCTCTCTGCCCCCAAACAGGACGAAAATTACCCTTTGCCTTCTGGTGGGGAAACTTGTACGACGCGACTAACTGCTCCATCTCTTCAATGGCTTCGACGTCGTCCAGGTCTGGTTCGCGTGTTTGTTGGAAGCGTACGTTCAGGCGACTGCACCGATCTAGCAGATCTTCGTCGACACTCTTTGAGAACTTTTCCCAAGCCGAATTACCGTTCATGGTCCGAAGAAGCGTCTGGAAAATGTTCGTCAACCAATCAGGGAGAATGAGGAGCTGAGTTGGTTGGTTCTGGGGATTCTTAGCTTCTCCAGAACCAAGTGTGACAACCACATCGAAAGCCACATTCTGACCCCAGATCATCTTTGCTTCGTTCACCGCGACTTGTACCGGATTGTTCTCCCTCAGCCCGCCATCTCGGCACTCGATTCCGTAATGGCTGGCTGGCTCGAAGTACATCGGAGCAGCGGAAGTGCAGCGTGCCCTGAGTGACATGTCAGTTGGTTACCTTGGTCAGAGAAACTTGGATAGATGAAATGACGTACGCGTGCCACGTGTTGATGTTTGAACTCAGATACCGCTTTCCATCTCCCCAGTGATAATTGGCAAGTAGATGACTCTCGGTGTGCACAGTGGTGGTTACTGCAACCCGTGAGGCGTTCCCGCGATGCCCGAAAAGGTTCTTTTTTCCAAAGATGCTCTTCATGGCATCTTCGAGTGGCTTGGTCTTGTATATGGAGGGTACAAATAGCCTTACCAGCCATCCACACCATTGGTTCTTCGCCCCTGGCTCATTCTCGAAACCGTTCTCGCACAATGTCTTGAAGTGTGTGATGCATTCTTGAACGCTGAAGTTATGGACACCGAGGCCGAGAGCTATCAGTCCGCCTGCGTGAGCGTCAGTATCATCCATAGACATCAGGAGAAGACGGCCGTTGTCATACCAGCGCTGGTTCCTACAATGAGGTCGAAAAGCTCTCCGAATGGGATGTCAAGGTCGATGAGCGGTTCCAGCCGGGCAAGGATTGAGAGTTGAATGATTCCCCGAACACCACCGCCATCCAAAGAGAGCAAGCGAATACCGCTCAAATCTGGTCGGTATGCCATAGAATATGGCCAAGTTTCCACCTTATTCTCCTGCGATCCACAGAGCACACAGTTCTTATGCATAGCGATACCTGGGTACCTCTCGTTCACTGGCGTTTGGTCGAACTCTCGTACGCAGTCGAAACAGATGACATGCCCACATGGCAAGGTGTACTCTGGACGACCAAAGAGACACGCATAGCAGACGCTTGCTCGGGAACTTAGGCACCAGCCCAACCGCTGGGTAAGCGGGCTATTAGGATGAAACACCCGCCGAATACTATATGGACCTTTCCAGAAATCTTGATCAGGTATGGCTCTGAGCAGCTTTCTGTGTCGTTCCGCAGCGTAAAGGCGTCGTGCCTCCCTGTTGCTCTCGACATCTTTGTTCATGTCTTTGAGGATCTCGGCAACGCCGTTGTTGACAAGTCCAAGGAATCGATCAAGGTTGAAGTCTCCTGCTACGAAGCCTCCGTCAGCAAGAAATCCGCCATCGGCGGACTGATGGCCCTTTGCATGTCCATTCTTGGTGTTGACGCATCTCTCGCTCGTCTCTGGGTGCACGTAGCTGCATGGCTGGAAACGGCTGAGAAATTGATCCAAGGCTCGATGACATACCTCCTTCAGGTCCTTGTTGAACACGACTGAAGGATGGAGCAAATCTAGATATCGGTCAGTCTTGGGGTTAACCCTTGCCATTGTGTCACCAGAATTTGGGTTAACTGACATGATCCTTCCAACTTCATCGAGTTTCTCACGATGCAGGACCCCACGATAGATGCCGTGGCAGCAAAATTCCTGTTATTACTTCCTTTCATGCACTTGTGCATGAACTCCGCAAAGTGACCCTCGACTGTTGCCGGTGGTGTTATCTGCTGCCTGCACTGACTGAAGTCGAAAGGTTCTTCGCTCCCTGATGCAAGATGTTGAAAGGCGAGTTTGAATACCATGCTCAGCTGCGTTGCGTCAAAGAGGGACCACGACTCGGCTCTCATCTTTTGGACGGCTTTGGCGTCGCTTCTAATGCGCCGCGCAAGCCGTGTAATCTGCGGGATGATGACACCAGAGTTCCCAAGGCTCTGAAAGCCGTCCAGGGGAATATAATGCACATAGACACTGGAGAAGTTCCGCATCAATAACTCCTTCATGGTCTTATCACCATGCTATCGAGCGTGTCAGTGGACTCTACATCGTCAGTGTAGTCAGAACTCACCTTCTTGGCCATTTCTCTCAACACGGCATTCGCGTTGATCTCCTGCTCGACTGCTGTGAAGAAGTCTCTCGTGGTAGCCTCGTGATCGTCGGAAATCCAAGCGTCGTTCTCGACCGTTGGGCCGTTCAGGACAATGACCAGTGCGGGTAGCGCAAACTGGTTGATAGTGTTATGCGCACCGACGCGACTCCACTCGAGCAGTTTCACGGCCGAATCAGCCCAGGCCTTCTGGTTCCTTGTGATCATGCATATAACATCGCTGAATATATACAAGAAGCGCGGGTAAATAGTCATGACGGCGGTTTTGCGGTCAATCTGCTTCCCATCTTTAGGTTGCACGAGGTACCGATGGCCATGCTTGGGCCATTCTTTCTGATACTGAGCAGCGACGGGTTCGCCACCAAGCATGCCTTCACAGTCGGCGTAAAAGAATGGAACTTCGGTGCCGAAAGTGTCAGGGTCGAGATAGAGATTGACTTCTCCAGATGTAGGGAGGCAAGCAGATGTACCAGTGCGAGCTCCAGGGACAGGGGCCTCCAGGTCTTCAATGGTTTTCGGGTTCTCGGCGTGACAAATCAACGAACGGACTACAGAAACGGTACAAGTTGGTCAGTTATCGTAGCCTCAGGCTAGGTTGATTCAGAAATAAGGCTGTACATACTAAGGGTAGACTTCCCAGCCCCTGTTTCTCCAACAAATGACGTGATGCTTGGGAACTGTCGGCGAGGGCTGTTGTTGCTATGATGAATCGAGTCTTCGACCAAATACGAGAATCGTCGAGTATCGACGAGCCTCGTCACCCGGTCTTCGCCCACCTTCTCTACGTGGAGCCCAAACCACTTGGTCGCTTCGTCCTGCTCAAAGTATGTTGCCCTCGAGGCATTCTCGGTCAGTGTGGTGACGGTGCCGGAGATCCAGGACCAAGCCCGATCGGTTCTGCTGGTTCCTCCTCGCCTGTGCTTGGGATTGCGTTTGAGGTGCTTGTTATAGAAGCACTTCTCACAGAACTTGGCGCCACAGGAGCATTTGACGTCTCCGGGCAATTCCTCACACTTCTCGCAGGTTTCGACTTCTTGTTTGACCATGGTATACTGTTAATTCTCTTAAGCAGTCGAGTTTCGTGGTGGTTCTTGTGAAAGTGGACCAAGGGGAAACAGAGGTTGGAAAAAATGAAGCTAAGGGAAGCGAAAAAGGGCAGAGGTGTGATGCTGAGCTGCAATTCACCAAAGGCCAACCCACCGCGTATTTAACCAACAACAGCCAAGATAGTTCGCAAAAGCGTTCCCGGTCGTTATCCTTTCGGCTTCCAAACCAATGAGCTTAGCTGCCGCCGGATGGCCACCGTTTGGGCTTCAATATGTGACAGAAAACAACAAAATCGAGGGCAATTCGACCAACCAAGTTCGTCACCTTCACAGCCTGCTTCATTAGCGTCATCACCATCTGCCCCGACACAGTTGCCTTGCCGCCCAGCATCAACCAGAGCCACTCATGTTTAACAAAGCGACTCTCAGCCTCAGCCACGCCAAGACCACAACTCGAACCTTGCCGTAAGTCATGCAGGCTGTGGCAACTTGACGAATGAGATGGGGATGCGTATGTATTGTAATTTGACCGAGTCTCACTTCCCGTCCGGCCTCATTCGACCACACAGTGTGATCCACCATAATCCAAAGCTGTCCCGTGTCTGATCTAATGTCTCGCCAAGATGCATGTCTTGAAAAGAGGGCGGTTTGATCAATGACAACCTCCCGGGCCCCCCATTCAAACCATCACGCGCCAGCGAAAAGTAAGGCACTTCAGCTCGACCAGAACAACCTGCGGTTGTGATGACAGAGTGCATGACTCTTTTGGTGTTGCTGCAGGCTTGAGCATCAGGCAATAATAGTTCAGTACATTTCCGGTAATGCTGTGAGAGAGGAGCCCTTGACCGAGAGCCTAGTCAAGGGCTCGAAGAAGCGGTTGGCGGTGGACTTCTGAGCAACACAGCGAAAATAACACAGCCGTAACACAACCAAAGTTGATGAGAGAGGAGAGCAAGCTTGGTCACGACTGATACCTGCAACTCAACACTCCGATTTTCCTCTGAGGGCGTCTGCCCTTTCGCGAGTTGATCAGGATGTGCAGGCACATCGACAGGCTTTCGACCACTCATTGCTATTTTTGCAACGTTTCTTTGCTACAGAGTCGACAGTTTCTCGCTTACACTGCCCAACAACGATTTCATGTCCTTCTCCGTTGGAGACAATTGCGTGTTGCCTCTCTCATGGTGGGTACCACTATTGGTCCGTCGTGGGATTTCAGTCTCAGCAAAGCCTCTGCGTCGGCGGGCATACGGCGGTTGCGGAACGCTCCGCAGTTCCTAAACCAGGGCAGGTCGGAGAGCCAGAACAGTTTTGCCAAGCTCAGCCACTATGCGGCCTCAACGACCATGTTGTGGTCGAGGTGGTCACTTGGTCGGGCCACAGCCTGAGGAGAGAAAGGTCTGTGGCTTCTAGGCTATTTTTAGCCCTCCCTATATTTAGTATTAAGTTAGGGAAAAAGGATAATATATATTATAAGCAAGTAGGCTAAGAATCCCTTAATTTCTCTTTTTTTTAATTAATCAATTAATTATTAACTATTAAAAAATTTTAATTAATTAAAGAAATAATTTTTTTTTTACTTTTTAAACCTAGGTTTAAAACCCTTAACGTACATGATAAGCAAGTGCACCGGACAAGTGAGTGCACCAGCATACTGTATAACCTAAAATCACAAAATCCTAAGTTTCAAAAAATAGCTATAAAATAGCTATGAAGTTAAAAAGGGTATTGCTAAAATATAACTCTACATAATATCTAAAAGTGATTTTTTAATATTTTTAAAAAAATCCGTTTATAAAGAAATAGCGATATATACAGTGCGAATAAGAGTTTTTCTAAACTAGCTTACTAAGGGATTTTTAAAAAGTTTATAAAAAATAATAAATACTTTTCTCATTTTATATAATTAAAGTTTAAAATTATAGCTTTCTAAGTTTTTTCTTAATTTTAGAGAATTTTTTAAAGAGATTAAAAATTAAGGTGTAAATCCTAAGAACTTTCAAAGTGGTGCACTCACTTGTCCGGTGCACTCGCTTATCATGTACGTTATTATATAGCTTTATTAAAGTTTAAATATTAATAAGCTTATATACTTAAAGCCTTTTAATAAGGATCTTAAAGAAATCTTTTATTTTTTATTATAGCTATTATTATTTTAGTTTTAATAAGCTTTAATTTAATATAATTATTTTATTTACTTAGCTTTTTATAACTTTAAAAGTTATAACTATAATAACTTAGCCTTTTAACTTATAAAAGAATTTAATAGCTTTTTTATTATATATATACTAATAAATATACCTAGCTAATAATTACCTTATATAGTTACTTAAAGTATATTATTATATTTTTTAAAAACCTAGGACTAATTTTAATAATAATATAACTTTTAAGGAAGGTAAAAATACATAAAATACCTTAGATTTAGCTAAAAGCGCTTATATATTTATTAATACTTTTTATAAAGCTATTAAAGCTAAGAATAAATATATAATAATTAATAGGGCTAAAAAAGCTTTTATTAACTTATGAAAATAAAATACCTTTAAGAATAAATAGCTCTTATAGTCCTAAGACCGCTTTAAGTATAGCTTTAAAATATTAGCTAAGCTTTTATTTAACTTAGCTTTTTATAATTTTTACTTTAATTTTATTAATTTTATTAAAAATAATAATACCTAGTTAATTAAGTTAATTAAAATAAAAAAGTTCTTATATAAGTATATTACTAAGCCTTATAACTTGCTATTATTTTTAATAAAATATAATTAATAATATATTTATTAAATATTAAATACTTAAGATTCTTAATATATTTATTATTATTAAGGATTTTATTACTTAAAGTATTAATATTATTTTTATATATTAGCTTATAATTAATAAATAAGTTATATTGTTTTGGAATTAATATAATATATTAATCTTTTTAATATTATAATTAAAATAATTTATAATAAAGCTAAAAAGATTTTTTTAAATCAAAAGTATTAAAGCTATAAGTATTATTATAATTATTATTACTTTTAATATATTATTATAAAAAATAAAAAAATAAAAACTATATAGTTTTTAAAGACTATAAGGTAAGTAATAAAAATAAAAAGTAAATAAGTAATAAAATTAATTGTAATAAAGAGTTAATTAATTAAATAAAAAATTATAAGCTAATAAAAATAAATTTAAAAATAAATAATAATATAAGATAAAAAAGAATTTTAAATTAAAAGTCTTATATTTTTATTACTTATATTTATAAAGATCCCCCTTAGAGCTGGGTTGTAGGTTTCCCTCTGAAACCTCTTGTAGGCTCTGAGGGGATGGTTGAGGGGATATCGGCGAGCTGCTCGTCTTCGTATTGGCAGCCGGTTCTGTAGTCGACGGCTGCGGCGCTTGTGTCCGTGGGCTGCAGGTCAGCCCGGAAAGGTACCGCCATTTCGGGTTTGATGTTGCTCTGCGTTGTGTTGATCTTTTTTTGTTTTGACGTATTCGGAAAGCGTGATCTCATTCGTTGGTGATGCTGGATGATTGGAAGGCTGGACCGGACGAAAGTCGGATTGATCCCTGCGGGTTGTTATACCTTTTCATCCGGTCAAGAGACAAGCTGTCATTTTGGATAGAGTTGGTTGAGAGAGGCAGCCTGCTTCTTCGGCCCAGCTGTTCTTTTCTGAACAGAGTTCGTCGGGGCAGGCAGCCTTGCCGTCGGTCAGCCACTTTGGTTGACTTTGGCAGTCATGGCGTCATTGAAGCCGTACGTGATGTAGTAACAAAACTTATTGATTGAGTCTATTGAGAACCTTGGTCTGGGTACTGGGCCATTACTGTTGAAATTATTGGGTAATATTGGGCTACTTCGATCCCTTCTGGTTGGTATGAAGTTTACGATGATGAAATATTTATAAAGATCTAAATAAATAAAATTATTTTAAAAAAAAGTTATTTTTTTATAATTAATTACTTAGGATTTATTAATTTAATATAAATATAAGTTATATTATTAAATAGCTTTTTTAAGGCTATTTAATTATATAAGATATATATATATTAAATAAAAGTTAACTATGTTATAATATGAAAAAATAAAAACTTATAAGGTTTTATATTTTAAATATTAAAAACTAAATAAGAAATACTTATATAAAAAAACTAAGTTTAATAAAGTTATTAAACTTTAAATAAAGCCCTAAGTCTAGGTTATATAACTTATTTTATATACTTAAAATAGCTTAAAAAAGTTTATATAATTTTATAATATTTTCCTTATATAAGTAGCTATAGCTTTAGTAAATATATTATTAAAAATATTAAAAATATTATAAGTTAATATCTTATTAGACTTATATCTTATAAGTTAAATTTCTTAAAATTTTTATAATAAAAACCTTTTTTATAAAAGTTTTTAATAACTACTTATAAAGCTAATAACTAGCTTAAATTTTATTATTTTATTTTATAAAATTATTTAAAATTACAATATCTTTATAATAAAAGCTATAGCTAATAATTACTTTATAAAAGCATATAAATTCTTTAAAAATACCAAGTTTAATATTATTATATATAAAGCTAGTTATAACTTATATTTTTATTAAGCTGGCTAAAGCTTAAGTACTTATACTTTTTATTATTAAATATATTACTTTTTATAATAAAAATTAAATATTATTTATTAAAAAAAAAAAAAAAAGCTTAATTATATATTATTTTATAAGGGAAATTATTATTATAACTTTAGTTTTTTATATTATTAGCCCTAGTGATATTAATAAGACTAAGGCTTAAATAAGTTTTGAAAATAATTAATTAAAAAATTTCTTATTTATATATAATAAAATATTAAAAAGAAATTTATTTTAAAAGAATTATATTACTTATTACTTATTATGTTATAATTAACTTAATATTTTTTAATATATATAAGTTATATATAGCTTTTAAATAATTTCTTAAGCTTAAGTTATTATTAAGCCTTTTCTTACCCTTAAAATAAATTAAAATACCTTATAAACTACTTAAATAATAATTTATTTCTTAAAATTAAATACTGTATATAATTTAAGAATTATATTCTATTTAAAAAAAATACCTTTTTATTAATAATAAAAGGTATTAAAATATATATTATAGCTTTATATAATATTTTAAATATTTAATTTTAAATTATTTTTTAAATATTAAGTAGCTTACTAATTAAGCTAATAGACCTATAAAAGATTAAGCAGTTATAGCACTTAGTACTATACCTAAGCTATACTACTATATATAAGGCTCTTCCGCGGGTTGTATAACCCACTTTCTTATAATTTTAAAATATTTAAATAGTAAACGCGGATACGCTGTTGTAGTCTAAACCCCTACTTGCCGTTTGGCCTCATTCCTCCGTATCACAGAGTGACCCACAATAATGATCCACAACACCAAGAGTATGGTCTCCCCTCCTGGAATAAATGTCTCGTCAGGATGCACGTCTTGAACAACGCAAAGAGGGTCGTTTGATCACTGGCCACCGCTTGGGCCACCCTCAAACGGAGCACGACCGATCACGCGCCCGTCACAACCCCCAGTATGTAAGCCACCTCAGCTCGACCAAGGCAAGGTGCTGTTCGGACGGCAAAGTGCATGATTGTTTTGGTGTTGCTGTAGGCTTGAGCATCAGGCAGCAATGGGTCAATGCTTTTCCTGCAACGCTGGCTGAGAAAACACCACATCCTAACCAACTCATGGGTCTTTGTATCGTGTGAGGTAAGACGGGAAGCTGGGTTACAACCAACACAGCAGCAACCCTCTAAGGGGAATAGAAAGCGCAGATCATCTAGTCAGCTCTAAGCGACCTGCGCGGAGCGGACCCGTCTGGCCGACTACGATTTGATGCTGACAGAGTGTGCGGGGCAAGCGAGACACAGTTTCGGCTACTTCACTGCTGAGTCGACAATTTCTTCCCCCCAACTGCCCCACCACGATTTCTCATGTATCTTCTTTCAAGGCAGCTGCGTCTTGCACCGTCTCACATCGGGAAGTAACCCGCCCAGCTGAATAAACGCTTTCTTGGCTTTAGGGTTGCCTACCTCTACATTTGCTGTTGACCAAGGGCACCCGAGGATCTGATACCCATGTGTCCCCGCCACGACTTGTTCAGCTGCCTGCGGTTGGGCCCCTAACTGGCGTGTGCTTCCATCCGCCCTGCTTGTAAGACTCAACCCCGACGAGGGGGCTGTTGTGGCTGCAGACGGTCAAACAAGCCGTCAATGAGGTATTCGACAATGGTTCACATCAAAACCAAAAACGGCAATGGATCGACACAGTTTTCTCTTTCCCTGGAGAGGAGATAACGTAGATCATCCCATCAGGGTCCCTGGTTCTCCCGCTCCGCGTCGAAGCCAAGGCCTGAGAGCATTGGAAGCTGGCTACAGGGCACTCGAGCGATGCTACGAATGTGAGAGCAATACCGTACCATTGATGCGTATGGCGGCCTGCATGCCCTTCGCGTCATGATGCTGATCGATCACCTCGTCGTTGCTTCCTGGTTCAGCCTGTGCAAGATAGTCTTGGCCGGGATTGAAGTGTCGGCGGATGGCCAGTGTCAAGATGTCATTGGTGTGGACGTGGGTACCCATGGTGACGGCTCACGTCGAGATGCCCGAAAAAGCTGGAAGACCGAGGTCAGCAAAGCCAGTTACGACGATGATGGCCGCCGAGTTTGTCTCCCAGAGCTGAGCTCTGCCGATCGTTTCCCGCGGGTTGTCCTTTACAAGATCTGCACTAGGCACACGCCCCGTTCGAGGGACGGGTAAAGCGCTTTGGAGATCCGCTAAATCTGCCCCATGCAAACTACAAGCCGGGATCTGGGTTGTGGTGGTCACCAGGTAATACGGTACCATGCACAACCACTCTTTCGCCATACCCACTCTTTCGCCACGCAAAAAAAAAAAAGCACCACCAAAACTCGTCAACTTCACTTACACCAAAGTTGGCCAAAGTAAATAGCTACCTAAAAGAAGTTGGCTCTATTGATTATAGAAATGATTGGAGATAATTGTTTTGCCTCCGTAAGGTTATGTGGGGCACGCGACATATGCAGGCTATGCTATTGAAATATTGTTAGTCTGACCACCAAGCCGCTCACCGCTCCTTGTCGTGTTTTTTGGCCTTTATCTTTGACGACGACAGAAAAATGCCTACCTCGCGGCCTAGATGGGAATATACAGAGGACGACATGGCTGACGCCATATTGGATATTACCGATAATGGCTTTTCACCTCCTCAGGCGGCTCAGAGACGGGGAGTGCCGCGAAGGACTCTAATCGACAGACTCAACGGCCGCGGGGCGGTGAAAGAGCAGATTCACCCTCGCCGACGTCTGTCCAAGAATCAGGAGGACAGGTTGGCTTTCTGGATCCTACGCCAGGAATCTCTGGGCTATGCTCCGTCCCACAGTCAGATCCGCGCCTGCGTCATGGGCTTGCTGAGACAGCAGGGCGAACATCCCGAATTAGGACGCAACTAGGTGACCAGATTTATCAACCGCCGCGCAGATCTGAAGACTAAGATGGGTAGACGCCAAGAAGCCAAAAGGTTCGACTCTTTCACGCCCAAGGCGGTTCACTGGTACTTTGATATCAGGGAGGGCCAGTATGGCTGGATCAAGCCTGAAAACACCGTCAACGTTGACGAAGGAGGCATTATGACTGGTTTCGGCAAGCATCCATCCTTATATTTTACTAGCTCTCAGATTCCGGCCGACTAACCCTTTTATTCAGACCTGGATGGCCTGGTTGTTGGAAGTGCGGACCCAAAGCGGAAGGCGTTTCTCAAGGGACCACAGACTCGAAACTGGACGTCATTTATCGAGGCCGTCACTGCTGACGGCCGCGCCTTGACCCCTGGCATGATCTTCAAGGGGAAGGAACTCCAGAAACAGTGGTTTCTCGACGAATTCAAGAAGATAGCAGACTGGTATTACATAACTTCGCCTAACGGGTGGACCGACGACCACATTGGCGTTGAATGGCTTGAAAGAGTCTATCTGCCCCAGACAATGCCGGCCGACGACTCTGATGCGCGTCTGATCATACTAGATGGCCATGGGAGTCATGCAACGGTATGTCCGCCCTTTTCCTTGGCTCAAGGTCACTACTAAATACCGGGAGGATGAATGGATGGCCACGTGCTTTTTGAACAACGTTTATTGTTGTTATCTGCCAGCACACTGCTCTCATGGGCTCCAGCCTTTGGACAATGGAGTATTCAATGCCTCCAAGGCCGCATATCGACAAGAGCTGGAAAAGTTCGCTTCATTGACTGATTCCACCCCGATGGACAAGGTCAATTTCATCAGGGCCTACGCCAAGGCTCGTCAAGTTGGAATGACTAAGAAGAACATACTCTCCGGCTGGAGGGTTACTGGAAATTGGCCCATCTCACGTGCCAAAGCGCTTCGGCATCCAGAAATCCAACAAGATAGGTCAAATGGCAGCCCAAGAGCGACCCCCGAACCTGCGCCGTATCTTGACTCGGACGATACGCCCAAGACGAGCCGTCAAATTCGTGATCTTGGGCTGAACAAATCACCAAAGACACGAAGACGGTACAGCGTAATAGCCAGGGGCTTTGAGGCTCAACAGCAGACGGTAGCGGCGCATACTATGAGGATTGCTAGTCTGGAGGAGGAATTGGCTCGCCTAAAGAGAGGGAAGAAGAGGAAGGCGGTGCCGAATCCTAACAAACGTTTTATGACTCTTGGGGAGACTCTAGCTGGTGGAGAAGCCATAGCCGAAGAAGAGACCCAAAATATGCCTGTTGTGGTGGAAGCTGTCTGTTCAGGCGAGGAGGAGTCAGAATCGGAGGCTGGCTCGGTCATCGAAGTCAGAGACGAAACCATGTCCTATCAACCAACCACGCGATCAGGAAGGGTTATCAAAAAACTCAGGATTTGATGTAGAAATTTTATTATTATTTATGAGATTAAAGATTTTACACACATCCCTCATTTTGGTCAAGTTCTGTGTAAGTAAAGTTGATGAGTTTTGGTGGTGCTTTTTTTTTTTGCGTGGCGAAAGAGTGGGTATGGCGAAAGAGTGGTTGTGCATGGTAGTACTGTTGAAGGCCCTAGCCGCCTGTGTCTGTTGTAGAGAAGGCATCCGCAACGGAATATGTTTTGGTCGATTTCATCATGGAACCCACTCAGGCGTAGGCCATCTGCTTTACAGCTTCTCGCCCGATCGATCGGATTGTCTGCAGGTGTTCTTTCCTCGGGCGCTGGGCAAAATGGGCCTTGAGTGTGCCAGACGGAGTGCTCCCACGCCAACTCCCTAAGCAACGCCTTGGGGCGACAGGCAGGGCAGCGGCCCAGGTGCTCATGACGTCCATTGGACTTCATGGCGCAATTTCTTGGGCAGTGGAGGGTATACGACGACTACGTACAAGCCAGGGAACAGCGTATGGAAACGTTTCTAGTGTCTCCGCGATACACGGGCGGAAAAGACGCACGCCACGGTCCGAAGTTGCGCACCCACTTTCAGAGGGCGTCGCCCCGCTCGTGTCAGGATTGCTCCGTCTCACCGAGCAGAGGTAGGACGCGTCGAACCGCGTTTCTTGGCGCGATTTCGCCCTGCGACTGGATGGCGCGAGCTACATTGGGCAAATCATCAAGGGTTTCGTCCACGGAGCAGTCACAGAAGGGCGTTGGCGGGTGACGGAGAGCGGTGATGGATATGGTACCTTCGGACGCAAAGACAGCTGGGCCGCATCCGTGGCGGCCAATCGGGCGCAACTCGGGCGTGTGAGGCGGAAGAGAGATAAGACGTACGAGATGTATGGGAATACCACCCATCACATCTCGAGGCACGCTTTCAAGAGAGTCACACTGAACTCGGGAATGCCATCGGACGCCGCGGAACAAGGGGGTCTTTCGTGCGGCACGGGCCATGCCATTCTGCGCCATGTTTCATATGACGGTGCTGGCGAAGGGTGTGTGGGGCAAGGAAGGCACCTAACTGGTCCACTCAAGTTGGGTGGTCTGACGTCGTCCCGTTTGGTCTCCATGGCGTGCAGTATTCACAGGATTTAAGACTTGTCGCTGGCAGCATGTCTCTTCGGTCCACTCTTTGGCCTTAGCATGGCCCGCCGATCGCCGCTTCCTGTGCCCCCTTCCGTTGCCGAGACTCGATCTGCTGCGGCTGAACCGCTCGGCTCTCTTGTCTTTGTCTGCTTCGGTCGCGAGCGCGACGAAGGAGCCGCCAATGTGGAGAATTATCGTCGTGGAATAATTCTACTGTAGGGTCTGGCACTCTCCCCACCCCCCACCACCAGGCCTTCAAGCTTGCCCCGCAGGCGATCGGCGTTCACGCCCTGGGCCGGGCTCCACAGCGCGTCAGTTGTACCCGATGTTGGGGAGGAATGACGCTAGTTTCTGTATGAGGAGCGGGGTGCTGAGTTGTCGTTTGAGCGGGAACGCGCGTATCAGCTTCGTTCGCAGGCCGGAGTGCAGAAATGGAGTGACAGATCATTTCATGAAAGGAACCCCCGCAGCCAACAAACGTTCTTTAAATGTTGGAACTCCAGCCAAATAGACGGGCGAGTCTTCATTCTACGCTGTGCCATGCCGCGGCAGCATTTCCGGGGGTGCGACTGTGAATGTGGCCAATCCGGAGCAGAAATCGATGGATGGCCCAGAAGACCCAAAGTAGCAAAAATGTAGCATGTCTCATTGTGAGCGACCATGGTCAATTGTAGGTCAACTAGATACAGCACGTACAGTAAAGAGCACAGATATCTTCCTCTTTCCCAATAGTTTGCGATTTGAAAGGTAGGGTCCACACAGTGTCACTATCAAGGTTCTAAACACAGTATACATTTAAACGCGGCTTCGACGACTTTTAGAGTAATACTTTGCCGGAAGCAAGGGGGGTACTTCAGCGACTCGGGAAAGGTACTGTGGTTAATGGCTCACACTGTCTACTGGCACGAATTTGATAGGACGCTGGCTATACTTCCTAGTACCAAAGAGTACCTCTGCCATCCAGCCTGTAATGGACCTCACGCCTGATATCGCTGACCTTTCAGTTTCGTTTTGTCGCTATGGCCGCTTACAAAGTAGATCTCTGTACCCGAAAGTCTTGACGCGCGACTTTATAAAGAGGCTTTTAGTGCAAAGAGGAAGATGCCCGTGCTCTCAACTGTAGCGCGAAGAGATCAAAATCAGTCTGCCCCAAGGGTAAATATACGCATCACGTGCTGGCGCACGTGATACCCTTTACGCGTGTCAAGGTCATGGCTACGAACGGCCAAAATAGACTGTTTTTCCAGCGAACCGAGAGAGAAAAAAAGTGGAAGCTTATTGGGGCGAACGGATTGGGTGGTCTCGAATCGCAGACCCAGCACGGCGGCTGCTTTAGACAAGTAGGCCGAAGGTCATTTTTAGGCCGTCATCTGAAATGAGGATACACCGCCGCCGAAGTCCAATTTACACCGCCCTACAAGATACCTAGTCAAGCACCACTGTCCTTTCCGCCTCATTGTCAAGTGTCCTAAAATGGCTCGCGATCTCACTATATATACCTCCTCGGGCTTGGTCCCTAACATTCGCTGCCTCTCCTTAGAGTGTATCCGAGGATGAATGCGAATTCGTCGTGATTTCGAATTCAAGGCATGTCGAATGACTTTTCACGAGTTTGACTAGCTGAATGATGGAAGCAATGAAAATCAACAATACGCGAAGTCTACCTTGATTCCCTTGTCAGGAGTACACACTCCTCGCTTAGTTCCTCCTGTTGATTGAGGTTAGACAACGAGCCATCCAGCTCACTCACTACACAGGTAAGGTCTTGTGCTTACCCCTTGGCGCGGTTGGGGAGGGGAGTGAGGGAATCACTTGCTTTATCTTCAAGAAGCATACGCCTTGTATTCTTTCACTCTCACCAGTCAAGGCTTCGGATCAAGCGATACGAGGTTTGGAATATGTTTACTTCTGCTTGGGAGGGATCTAATTAGGTTGATCTTTTGACTTCCTGGACGCCTTTGTATATGCCGTAATTTTTTTTTCCCCCTTTGATCGTTGGAAAAGGAAACTATCCTCTAGGCCCGCTCATACAGCAGCTCAGCTTTCATTGCCACCATTTGCGAAAGCGAGACGAGAGACATAACCAAGAGGACGCTCCTTTCTCTCAGTTAGTGGCCAGTGTCATGACTCGGAACAATTCGACTTGTTAGAGGGCAATCCATCATCCATAATCACGTTGCGCACGTCAACAAGACAAAAAGGACTATAGGACATCTTGCCAAGTCCTGGCATCTTTGACGCCGGGGCGGCTGGCTTCGCTCATTAGTCTTCTGCAACCTTACCGATCCGAGCATCGAGATGCAAAACCACACGAGTAAGTATAAGACACCAAGTTCCCCCGAAAGCCCCCGAATAAGGAAGATTCAAATCTATCGTTATGGCAGTCTCTTCGTAACTGAAAAGTCACAAATTGAATCAGAGGTGCTGTTCAAACTTGTCCGTCTTCCAGTGAGACTTCCAACATTACTAGGTGGCAGAACTCATGACCAGACCGTCTCTGTTCGAGCGCCTCGGTGGGAACCCCGGATGCAGGTACGTAGCCGGATTTGCGAAGCCGATCGACCTCGTACTTCAAGACGCTCTCATGGACGGTACCGTTAGGACGGGGCAGATCATGTACTTGCGTCGTAGAGTTAGCTCTGGGAAACGCAAACAGCTTGCCTCCATGTCATGTACCAACGTCGTTGGGTCGATAACGAGCTGCAGACGACCCAGGCCTCCAGATAATCCATTCTTCTCGAGCAATTCCTTGCCATAAAGCTCGAGGAAGAGATCGTCGTCTTCGCCCTGACCGCAAAGCCGCAGGCCCTCAGAGGAGGCGCGCAACTTGTATTTCTCCTTCTCAAAGGCGGAAACGAGAGATACCTAACCAATCGGCGTCCATGTAGACAGAAATTTGTAACCGATTGAATTCTTCTGGAAGGGCTAAGGGCTACCGGTAGTAACGTGAGGTTGTTCGCCTGAACTCCTCTTTTCGTCTAGAAGGCACAGAGAACTCACGACCCGGTAGTGACGGCATTTATCTTCTGCATCACCTTTCGAAAGGCTTACGTGCTTACGTAGCGACAAAGAGGGTCTCCCTCCATCACACGGCGATCAGTCGATGGGAAAGTACGATTCTAATAACTTTCAGCAGCTTGCGAGACGTACCGTCCGAAGCTCGATTTTGGACTTGCCCACGCTGGAAGCGTAGTCAGTTCGGTATTTCTGCGTGCTGATGACTCAGTACCCACAGATGATTGTAGGGCTATTGCCGACAATCACGTAGATCGTCATTGTGATAGTCCAAGTCCCTTGGCTGACAGAAGCTGCAGAATGCATTTTCGAAGAAAGGAAAACATATGCATAGCTAATCGTAAGCAAAAGGCTATCTAAGTCTTGAAGTGCTCGTGCGAGTCAGGTTGAGTACCCACTGGATATTTATGTTAATATCTATATGAGGTGAAGTAGATACGACTGAGCTTTGAGAAGCCGACAGACTTACATTTGTCCCAGCATACCACCCTTGGAACAAAGAAAGATTATTCAGGGACGATTTCCTGAATCCTTTGGCATGGCCGATGCAGTTTTTATTGAGCAATCCCTCACCTGGGGATCGGGTAGTCGATCAAAGCCGCTTGGCCACCGCGCTACAAATGTAACGTACCTCAAACCATGTGGCGAGGTTTCTAAGAGTGAGAGTAGGGCATCAACGAGGACTTATCAGGCAACTGTTAATGGACAGAGTAATGAGACAGCGAGCCCACGTCCTCTCGGGTAAGTCCCTAGTTGCTAGGGGGACGCGAAAGTGATCAGGATACCTACAGTGATCTACAAGAAAAGTACGGATATGAGAGAAAATATTGTCCGTCTGGGGGTTCCGTCAATCCCAACCCCTGATCATCATCAGACATCGACCCTAAATTTACAAGACCATCGAAAGCCAAGGCCAAGAACCCGCATCTCAAGATTGTCGTTGCCCTCGGGGGTTGGACCTTCAGCGACCCGGCCCTTGGCAAGATATCTCCTTCGCTCGCCTCCAAGAAGGAGAATAGGGCCACCTTGATCAACAACCTTTTGGGATATCTTTCCCAGTATGGCTACAACGGTGTCGGTAAAGTATCATATATTGTCATGTCACAGGGATTCTGATCTGATGCTAATTGATTGCTCTTCGCAGATTTCGGTGAGTGTTGCATTTGCGGCCGTTCATATCCTGCCCCTGTTAGTTTGGTCTCAGGTCTTTTCACTCTAACCGTGCGCAAAAAGAGTGACGTCTCTGGAGATCGAATTAAGCCTATGAGTATCCTGTGCAGAAAGAGTACTGGCATTGTCACAGACTGGGAATGTCCCAGCGCTGACGACCGCGGCGGCTCAGACAGGGATGGTAAGAACTACGTGGATCTCATGAAAGAGCTGCGGGAGGCCATCAACACGAGCGGCCGCGACTACATTGTCACCTTTACCGCGCCCTCTTCATACTGGTACCTTCGCCATTTCGATCTTAAAGGCATGGAGGCCCATGTTGATTGGATTAACCTCGTGTCCTATGACTTGCACGGCGTCTGGGACAGCGATAACCCCATCGGAAACCAGGTTCTGTCTCATACCAACCTGACCGAAATAGACTACGCCTTGGACCTGATAAGTGTCACTGGAACACTTGGCAACTATCTAGCACCTTTGACTGACACACGAACTCTATCAGTTCTGGCGCGTTGGCGTTGAGCCTTCTATCATCGTACTAGGCTTGGGCTTCTACGGTCGATCCTTGGAGCTCGAATCTGCCTCGTGCTGGAAGCCCGGCTGTGCCTTCCAGGGCCCTGGTTCACTCGGTCGCTGCTCTAACGCGGCTGGAATTCTCATATCCGGTAAGCAAGCATGAAACCACTCAAGTTGAGGAAAAGAACAGTATCTCTTACTAGTTTCTGTCGAATAGAGATCATGGAAACAGGTACCGGACAAAACCGGCCGAACACCCTATTTTGACGAGGCCGCCGCCGCCGCTCGATACATGGTCTACGACGGCCACAGCTGGATCTCGTGAGTTCAATATGAGCCATACAGAAGCATCATCTTTGCTGATCATATCTCTCCAGCTTCGACGATGCCGAGACTTTCCAAATGAAGATCGATTATGCTAGAAAAATGGGTCTTCATGGTCTCATGATCTGGGCTATCGATCTCGACACCCCAAATCTCGAGGCCCTGAGGGCTATATCCAAGGGCGAGCTTCGGGCACACCCAGGCTCCTTTCTCGCTGGTGGACCTCGAGCGCGTCTTCCCTGCTGAAATGCTCCCCCCTGAGGATGCCGAGACCAACTATGCTCTCATCAACTTTGGAGGCAATGCCGATGCTGGTGAGACCGATCCCAAGACTTGCTTTGGCTTCGTCCTCGTCACCGGCGACTCGCACGCGGTTTCGTCGCTCAAGAAGCGCGAGGACGAGCCTGAGCCTCTGGTCTTCCTCGACTGCCCTCCGGACGTACTCGAACGGCCCAAGAACGAGACCCAGACAGCCACAGTTGTGTGTCTGAGCGAGGACGTTGAGGATGCTTCCGGGTCATGGAGGGAGGTGTTGAGAGCACTATTGTTGAGATGCCCGATAATGTGGGTTGAACACTTCAAATTCCGTTTCCTGGCCAATCTTGCTGACGCACACTTGTATAGTGCGCTCCCAACTCCTTAGCCCGAGCCATTTCCTGAAAGAATCTGAAGGTCGGCAACTATCCATCAGCCTCCGCCTGTTCTGCTCTTACTAAACTCTTTTGCAGATCAAAGCGTGCCATCTGTCCACTCGCCCGGAGCTGCTACGTCAAAGGTCTTTGACTTCGCCTTCGACATGAACTTGAACCGCACACAACGGGATGCTGGAAACACCAAGATCCGCATCGACTACTCCAACGTCTGAGGCTACTGGAACGCCGCTGTCGACTCTCCAGGCATCCAGTCAGGTGAGTCCCGCAGATCGCACAGCGATTCTTCGCCGAGCGCCAGGCCGACTGGCGGACCATGTACAAGAATGCCGAAACGCACAACGACGAAGGCAAAAGGCACCCGGACGAGGGGGTCGACACTCCCCTCTTCTGGACAGTGAGTTTGATGGAGAGGACTACGAGCTTGGCTTTGGAGCCCATGTCGGGGGCAAGTTCAAAGCCAATCTTACCTACGGCTTCTCCATGATTGTAAGTCGCAAGGCCCATACCTAGCACTGACTGCCTGCTCGCTGATCTAATGGGACAACACAGGCCTCAATGGACAACGTGTTCAACGTCAAACAAGCCAACGGCTGGCCCAACGTAGAGGGAGAGTCTGGCCTGACCTTTTCCGTTGGAGGAAGGCCAGAAAGGGCAACCCAGCATCCACCCAGACCAAGCCCATCAATCTCAAGGGCCACACGCTGCAACCAACCGACAAACTTGGATGACCTTAACCGTACTACAAGACCGACTACATGCTTGAATCCTCAACGACACCGATGCGAGCGCCGCCAGCCAGCGCGCCACTTTGACGGAAAGCTCAGCACCCGCATCAAGTCCGACTTGGAGGCTTCAACGTCAACTTCCCGCCAACCCGGAGAACAAGCTGGGCACCAAGAACGTCGAGCGCGACGACAACAGGTTCTCCATGGATAACCACAACGTCATCTACAACTCCGGGGGCGACGGCGGCAGGTTTGAGCTGAGCATCGACTTGAAGTTCGGTCTCAAGCTCAGCCTAGGGTTGTCAGCGACCTTCGCCTTTTGAGGTTGACATTGTCGATGTAGTGCTTTGTTCAGGTGTCATGGTTGAGAGAGTGTTGGTTAACGGGAATAGATGATGGACTAAGCACGTTCACGGAGTGGACCTTGTTCCCCTCCCCAGACCTTGCTCCTGCGATGTGTATGAACACTACCGTCACGTAGTCCCTACATCATCCTTGTATCTGGGTGGCTGGTCGACGTACTGAAAGGCCATGATGCTAACTCGAATCTGCAAAGAACCCTCGGAATGAAAGACTATAAAATGGATGACGAGTAAGTCTCTCAGAGTTCTCAAGTCCCGACCAACCGATGAAGGTCTCCATTTTGGCGGCAAGCAGTCCACAGCTCTCGACACATACGCAGGAATGACGGCGGAGCAGCAACGGAGATTCTTGTTTAAATATTTCGATTCATCGACTCATTGGATGGCTGTGCCTTGCCCTGACGTGTAGACACCTATTGCAAGTTTCATCACTCGTGAGAATCCGGGTGCCGTCAGTGCACAAGCACAGATTCCTCCCACCATCAACCTGCGACGAAATATTTCACCTTTTCAGGCAGCTAGCACCTTGAGACAATCGCGGCCGCCTCGATCGAAACATCGGCCTTTGCTGCGACTGCCTGAGGTACCAAACGAGGCGAAGAGGATTTTGGAGAACCCATAGAAAGAAGTATCTGAAGAAGGGGGTGACACCTAAATATGGAAAAGCGTGGTAAAGTCTTGGTATGTCGCATTTATTTTCCAATGTCCGGAGTGCTGGTGCAAGGAGAGATACGCTCGTCGAGGCTCCAAAGGAAAAGACTAGATGCAATGGCCGAGAGGTAGTGAGACGCCAGAATTGCCCATCGCATCCAATGTAGGTACAATGCTTTGGGTCTCACGTTATCATCTATTCCAGACCCATCTTCTGGTCTTGACTGACAATGTTGAAAGAGTAGGGCAAGAAAAAAAAACGGTGGCGAGAAGATCACTCTAGGGCCGGAAATGCTGGATATGAACCTCCTGTTTCATGATGCTACTCACTATATTATGGCTCGTGAATATTACGCTCCCCGAATACTGTTTTCAACATCCCAATGTCCTCGGAGAATGCCTGGCTGACTTGACCTCGATCGCCTGATTTCTCCGCCGACTTGCTGCAATCCATCGTCTCTGGCTTCCATCTTCGCTTGTTCGGCACCAACTGAGCCAACGGACGTCGAGGTGGCTCCAGCAGCAAGGCTCTTTCAAAGTCAATCATCATGACTCCATTGATCTCCGCATTGAACAGCATGTTTGCCCTTCGTACATCCTTGTGGATTACTCCCTGTTGATGCATTGCGCGCAACGACCGCATCGCCTTCCCTTCGAGCTGTTCCTCCGCACCACCCACAATCCCTGTCGGATCAAGGTCATCTCCTCCCCACGACAGAAAGGTCATGTGTATCACATAGACTCGGTGGTCATAGTAATAAATCCTGTTCATCGATCGGAGGTCGATGGCCCCGAGGAACACGGGCACATGTCTACCTTGGATGGGCTGCAGACGTTCGTAAACCGCCGCCTCATGCTCAAGGTCTTTGGCAAATGCCCGAACCGTGCCCTTGCTGACGAAGGTATAGCCATACGCAAGCAAGGTCACTTTGAACAGTACGCCGCGCGCACCACCCTGTCCCAACGGCGTGATCCCGTCGTCTAATGACCGTTTAGCTGCTCCCAGAGAAGCTCAAGGAATTTAGCGTGATCGATTGGATGCGGGCACAGGCGCGGCTTGGGCACGGCAGTGGCTGCGGTGATTGTTGGGCTGCCTGCTGTGAAGTGACATGTTCGGGCATCTTGGGTCGAGGACACCGCCCTTGCGAGCCCTAAAAGGCACTTTTGGGTGCAGTACGGCCTGTCTTGTTCGTTGTCGTTGCTTGCTCCTCTTCCTCCTCCTCCTCCTCCGCCCCGCGGCCGTTGCGCCAGAATTCGCAGACTGCGTCGAGCTCCCTGACCTCCCTGGCCTTCTGACCCTCCTCGACGTGCCCGCCGCTCTGTCGGGCTCGGCGTGTCTGGCAAATCCCGTGCTGACTCGTCATCAGATGATTCTCCTGGATCCCTTTGTGCATGTTCCTTCACGGGCTCATCCCCCACACGTCGCCGTCTCTTTCCTCGGAGAAGGTAAGGAGATCGGTCGACACCCTCGTACGTTTCCGGTTGGTAACCGGGTGAACTCTTCGGCGCATGTCGTTCGTCCTCCGGAATCGATCGTAGCGTCGTCTCGAAATCTTCCATCCACGTCTTCAATTTTTCAGTAGCTTGGCGGCGCTCATCTTGCCCACGCGACCGCCGTTCACCCGGCGGACCAAGAGCCATGAGACTAAAGGCCAGATACTGACCCACTGCCGTGCACAAGTGAAAATGGCTAGGATGGGCTGACACCTCGGCATCCGGCTCTGCTAGGTGATAGAAAAGCGTCTCAGGCTCCCGCCAGTCGATCTTGAGGAACACTATCGCCTCACCCGTGGTCAATAGACCATACTCGAGTCCGCCCTCGATCATGTAGTGGTAGGTCTGCGTGATGGCGGCTGCAGTCAGCCTCTCCGCATGATACTGGAATCGCCCATCTGGGTCCACGGACGTCGGAATCGTCTTCCGGTTGACCACGTCCTTGTAAATATTCATCGGGCGTAGACCGAGACGAAGGTGCGGCGCGGTCAGTTTGTGGGGCGGCTTGTACTCGGAAATGTAGATCATCGTACGTCTCGTCGAGCCCGCGTTGTCGGATCGGTAGATGCAGATCTGATCGGGTCGTAGCTGGTTGAGATCGAGTCTGTGGTCCGGGGTAGAAGGTGGTCGATGGAGTGTCGCGGTCGACGACCTCCTCGGCCATGTCGCTGATGGCATGCGGATGGTTCTCGAAAATGATGCCGTTTCCTAGATGAAATGCACTTCTGACCTCTTCCACCTCTTTGAGCTGGTCATGATAGTTTTGACTGGATCCTCGACGCTGTTGTGCAGGAAGTACTCGAGCGTCTTCTCGTCTGCTATCTTGCGCTTCGAGATCCTGTTTCCTAAGCCGGCGAGGAAGGATCGGTTCTCAAAAACGCGACTATCGGTAGGGAAGGTGTCGTAGAGCGTGCCGAATGTGATCCTCTGTTGTTGAAGAAAGTCGGGCCATGTCGGAGATTTGTGGGACACCATTTGTTTCGCGGATTGGTGATGGGACCCTTCGAGGTCAATTTCGGGTTCAGTTCAATCGTAAAACTGGAGAATACAAGGGAATGGCAGGCAGCGATGTATTCGTCGAGCGTCGTAGGCTGAGTTTGTTGCTCTGACGCTTCGGCGCGTTGCTGCTCTCTCTCGGCGCGTCGTTGCTCCTCCTGCGTTCTTGCCTCCTCGGCGCGTTGCTGCTCTCTCTCGGCGCGTTGCTGCTCTCTCTCGGCGCGTCGTCGCTCCTCCTGTCGTTCTTTCTCTGCCTCCTCGGCGCGTTGCTGCTCTCTCGGCGCGTTGCTGCTCTCTCTCGGCGCGTCGTCGCTCCTCCTGTCGTTCTTTCTCTGCTGCTCGGCACGTTGCTGTTCCCTCTTCGCGCGTTGTTCCGCTTCTCGTAGGAGTTTCGTCAGCTCTTCTACACTCTTGATCCATCCATGATGCGTAGGCTTGATGTCGTGGTGCGAATCGATTCAGAAGGATGGATATTTGCATCGCAACCTTTTGTTTTGACGCCCAGCCTAATTAGAGTGGAGCTGCATTGCGTTGCGAGGGGTTACCCGCCGGAAACCGTTCTAGCCGCATTCCGTGCTCCCGGTCTCGACTGCTGGCTGCGCTTACCACGACCGGCCATTTGTCGCCAATCATTCAATTCATACACCATCATCATCATCGAGGATTGGCGATGGAATTCGGCCATCATCGCATCTTATGTTTCGGCTCTTCTTCTTACCAGAACACGGGATGTCAGTGGGGGAATTGCTGACCCCAGCTCTGGCTGCCGCCCGCATTTGATTCCGTTTCAATCCCCCCTTCCTGCCAACGGAAATCCCGGTAAGTTCAAGCCACCGCCCACTACCCCCTGAAAACCAACCTCACATAAGTAAACTGACACCCACCCAACCCTCTCTCCAAACAAACCTCTGCCTTTTCCGACCTGTACCAACGGCCTCAATCGACTGTCTCTTTCGTCCAAAATGAATGCTCCCATTCTTTGTACAATCTGCGGTTCCCCCAATGCTCGCCGCTGTGCCGTTTTTGCCTTTCAGCCGCCTACTGCTCTCTAGAGTGTCAGCAAACCGACTGGCGAACCCATCGGCTTCTTTGCCGCAAGTTCGCCGCATGTGCTCAAGATGACTTTGCCGCTCGCCCTTCCCCCAACCACTACCTCGCCATTCTCTTTCCCATGACTGAGAAGCGGCCGTCCCTTGTGTGGGTGGATTCCAAAAAGGACGAATACGAGGTTAGGGACTACTTCCACCCAGTTCTCAACCACCTCTTGCACATCCCCGGCAACGGCTATATCGGTCGCGGCCTACGCCAAGTTAGGGGCAGTGTCCTTCGTGGAAGAGAAAACAACCAGGACACCCTACACATATGGTTCCTGGATCCAGACGTCCCTCCCCGCAACATCATAACCAATCAAGCCATCCATGGTACAATCCCAACCTTAATTGGCGATACTTGGGGCGAGCTCATCTGGAAAGGCCCAGTTGTTGCAGTGATGAGGGCGGGCACCGACTTTGAACCACGCCGTTCCACCGATATCACCCTCACTGCCTACCGTGATGCCATCGACTACCTGGGTTACTACAGAGACACAATCGGGAGCATGATCGACGAACCTGGTCAACACGACCATCTATCCAAGCGCGTGCTGGACAGATGGTCGCGGTGGCTGTGCCTAAGACACACCCTCTGTTCAACCTCGAGGGCGACGATCCATGCGACATCCCTTTACTCTTTGGCCTAGAACTGGTTGCAAAGGCATATGATGGTAGCCTTTGCAAAGAGGACAACGGCCCGCCGTCTGATGACCTAAAGAACCCTCTAGCCGAGCTCCTCCTGACGGCGGCCTCTGTCAAAAACGGGGAATGGGTTCGTTTGCCAAGTTACCGGCGTCATCTGTGTCTTGGCAGCATCCTCTTCGTCCGCAGGTCTAAGCGAGATCTGCAGATTAAAGACATTGACGCGCTCTGCAACTTGATCGAAGAATTTGCGGTGCCGTTTATGTTGAAGGAGGATGCATCCGACCCCAGTGCGAAGAAAAGGTTACTAGACCAACTTGAACAGGAGGGTTCTAGACGTGGCATCGAATATTAAGCCTGACTTCGCCGTACATTGGCTGGTGGTGGTTGAGTAGCGTTCCCCAGGGTAGAGGTCCCTTACACTTGGAATTGGAATAAAAGTCTATACTCTGAAAGAGAACTTCATCTCCAAAGTCAATCCTCTGCCTCCTCGCCCTCTTTCGCGCCACGGTACTGTCCCAGTCCTGGTTTGCCTAGAGCTCTATGCCTCTCGACCTGCTCCATCCTCGCACGGCGCGGCCGGATTCACTCGATTGCCCAGCTTTCAATCAATCAATCTTGCTTACTGTTGATGCCAAGTCCTCGTCCTTTGTTCGTCTGTCTGGCGCTGGTCGCTCCCGTCATCGTCTACTGCTAATGTCCTGTCGTTTGTGATGGCTGGAAGGTGATTGTGTCATCAGGAAATGAGGGTAGGCGGAGTTTCGGGGTTGCGTCGAAAAGCTTATTCCAGCTGGTCCCCCCCCCTGTCTAATTTATATACAACTTAAGTGACAATTTATGTACTTTTATTCATCCACTGTCCCCGATCACATTTGTCTAGGTAGGGGTTACAAACAAGGCCCTAGGGTTGCACATTAAAGTACTTTTACTCACATTTGTGTTTCTCGATTCGAAATGTACACTCAGCCCTTATGAATCCGACTTTCACCAAGTGCTCGCGCGACATTTCCAATCTCGACTCCAACTCGGATCACCAAACAGGCGCTATCTTCGATGTTGAAAGCCCGACTCGGCGCATAACACTATCTGTCACATGTAGCCCGCCTGCCGCCTTGAAATCATCATCACGCCCATACTCTTCAACTCTCTCCTCTATAGTTTAGACAGCCTACTGATTCTTACATGCTACTCTTGAGCGTCCACGATGATGACTACGTCGGTAGAGTTGTCAGCTGCTCTCTTACTGCCCTCCTCAGACGCTTCTGTGGTCTCCACGACTCGTCAGTCCCATTCGTCTGCGCGGTCCAGTTCGTCTCCTCCGAAGAATTCGAGGCAGTATCGGCAATTCTCCTGGCTCGTTCGCGACCATACCGTTTGAAGTGTTTCCGAAGACTTTCTCGCTCCTCTACCGTCCGCATCCCGACCTTCAGCCACGGGAAATGGCGATATCCTTTTGCATGATGTGCTGCGACTAGAGATCCTGAAACTATCTGACTGGTCTCCGACATGTCACCCTGTCTGGAGTCAGGGGTAAGACTCTGACCCGGAGGGTCGTTGCTGCTCGTCTGTAGTAGCTCACAAAAAAGTCGATCCAGCTCATCTAGAGTCCTATCCCGAATGCGTCCAACCATGCGAAGCTGAGGTGGATGGCCAGCCTCGGCAACAGGAAAGATCTAACCCTTCTTGAATGGCTCCACGGCGCGGCCAAGCTGGAGGGCATCAAGGCTGATGCGATCGCGCGTGCTCCTGACCAAGTCTCGGGTGGACCAATGGTGGCGGCAGCTTGTATTATCGGCGCTATTCGTCCAGCCTCTATCGCCAAAACGGTATCTACAAACCTCTGAGAGCGCTTGCGAAAGGTCATCCTGCGTGGAGATGCGGCGATCTGTGTCGTCGACCTTCCGCGTCGGCACAGACGGCTCAGAAAAACTCGTGGACTCGGCCGAAGGGCTGACGTGAATAATAGAAGCCCAAGTAAGGCGGCGTTTGAGATTCGCCGCGCGGCTCTCCTTCGTCGTGGTAAGGAGCTCGGAATCCGACGGCCAGGGAAGGATCCAGTGAGTTAATAAGACGATCCGCCTGAGCTGCGCATACCATTGCGTGGCCTTGGTCGACCCAAGCGTCATCTCGACGAGCTCAATGCTGCGGCGGGTTGCAATGCGAAAAGGGAGAGAAGACCAGCCTCTTCGACGCTTCATGGCTGTGTCTGCAGAGCTGGGTGAGAACAGATCATCAAAGAGATCTATCACATTGGTTGACCGCAGCTTGTTTCCGGTAACAAGATGAGGCCGGTGTGGTCAATGTCACGCTGGCGATCGTGGAATAAGTCTGACAGCCCGTCGTAGCAGAAGGCCGGAGGACTAGAGTCCGGGTATCTGATCATCGCCTCGTCCGTAACGTCGGAACCTGTCTTCCATTTTGTGCTCTTCAGAGCCACGCGCCAGACGTCCCGCTGGAAGAGTTCGATGACTGTGGAGTGGAGATATTCAAGCCACAGCCTCCTTGCCACCACGTTCTCATGGACTTGATACCGTCCTGCCCAGCTCTGGGCTTGCCACATCCGGACATGGACGTCCCGAATACCCTTGAGCACTCGCCATTGCCGCTTATAGTCCTGGCGTAGGAGGTCATTACCAACCGCCAGTCGATCGCCAACTTCGGAAGCGAACCGCCAGGTGTTCCAGTCGAACTTCCCTGGAAGCCACCAGCCAAACCCGTGGACCTTGGACGTCTTAGCCAGGCCTAGTCCTTCTCATTGTACTTCGACGGCCTGCGGTTCCCCCTCTCGGGGCCGCGTACGCTGCGTTGACGTCCATCTATCTCCCCAGAGCACTGGCTCCTTCGTGACGAGGGATGTCGATGTACGTCGCCTGTGGGTCAATGTAGGTCTCGTCGACTGCGGAGTCCCAGTGACGACGCCACTCTTCGAGCGTTGACTCGAGCGTAGGCCGCATCCATGTCAGCTTAGTGTTCTTGGCAGCCATGTAGAGCCGCAGGCCAGCGTACTCAGGGAAGGGAGCAGCCCTTGCCTGGACTTCTTCCCAGAGAGCGGCAAGATATCGAGACTGCAGTGTAACGTAAAAGTGCTTACGGTGTGGCCCCGACGGGTTACCCGGTGCCTCTCGCCTCTTCGTGCCCATGAATCCCCCAGCTCCTCTTCCATATCCGCCTCCTCTTCCTCGACGACGGCTTTGGCTGCTAACGCTTCCCGGGGTGCGCTCGAGTCTGACGAGGCGATGGCATGGGTTTTGGGGATGTACTGGAGTATGTTGTTGTCGTCCATGACGGCTTGCATGGCGGGCAGCGTCACTTCCTCATACCAGTGCATGAATCTTTCCCTCGGGATGCAAGTCTGCGTGTAGGGATCGGAGAGCTGGCTGCGGAATAGGGCAGGGAAGAAGACCCAGATGTAAGTATCCGCCAGGCCGATGACGCGCCCGAGGCAGTAATTTGGGATATTATGGAGAGGCGGCGTTATCGCGGCATCGTCTGGACAACCGGGCGAAGGGATTTCCATGCTGAGATGGACATTATCGACGTGATTAAGAGTGACATGCGGTTGGGTGTACCATTGGAACCCTAGCCTAGCGACGCCGAGGGACGTTGGGAAGCTGCAGAGGCTACTCAAGTATTAAAGACCGAAACGGGGCCCGTTTCCGCTTCTCGTCCAATCTCGTCTCTCCATTGTCACAGGGGTCATCCCACATCGAAACGGGGCCCGTTCCCATTTCTAACTCTAAAACCGCGTCGCGAAACGGGGCCCGTTTTCGCGTCGCGTTAGTCCGTGCCAACCAAGTCAACTCCTTTCATACTTCCCTCTACCTCACCTGAGCCTTTATTCACTATGTTCTTCTCTTCTCCAGCTAACACCTACATCACTTATCCTCCACAGAAGAAGTCAGTCAGCCAATTTATAGCATGGATCTAATGCATCAAGAAATCCAACTTAGCCTTGACCAGTATTCCAGGTTGGAAAAGCTTCATCTCCACTTCAACCTACCGGAGCAGGCCATCATCTGTACGCTATGTGGCTACGCGCTTGCAGCCGACGATGACCGCGTCGGCGTCACCTTGGAGAGAAGCATCATGTTCCAAAAGGGGCCCGCCGGAAGCTCAACGCATTAATCAACTCACTTCAACTTCCCAGCCCCGAGACGCTCCCTAAGCGACCAGATGGTTCTGCGCCCCATCCTCACCTGCAGATCCAGGACGGCAAGGCCTGTAGGCACTGCGGCCTACGTTCCACAAGCTTGACCATTCTATCGCGACACGTCAGAAAGCTCCACAAACGTGAAGTTGCAGCCACAAGAAGTACCGGGAAGCATTGGCTGCGAGATCATATCGTCGATAACCTCACATTCCAGAGCTGGACATTGAAGGACATCAAAAGGGCCTGGACCATAACGCCCGCAAGAGCTTCGGCACGGAGATCTAAAAGATCAGACAGCAGACCCCTGCAGCCAGTCCCGGATCCTATACAGCGCTTTGCAGATCAGCTATTACATGAAGAACGCACTCGCTCGGAGCTACACTCCGCCAATCTCAACCCCCCAGCCGACGGCGATGTGCCGTCCACGCAAGCTTTGTTGACAAACTGGATGCGCCGAACCGGCTGGGATCGAACTTTCGAGGGTGCGGACTGCCGAATCCTCATTTCCTTATCCAGCTTGCCCATGCCATCATCCCAGCCGCTCTACCAAGGGATGCATCGTGACGGGCACGAGCTCAGCAGCTCGACGACAGACGAGAACAGGCTCTTGTCCATCGTTGCAGCGCTGGATCGGCTCTTTGGCCAGTGCGGCGAGACAGTGAGATCCACCGATGTCAGCGTTCGGCGATGGCTGCGCAGCCGCTTCACGGATCGCCCCTACAAGGCGCCGTTCGAGCTCGTGTCCCAGTCAATCGCTGAACGGATATACAGGAGCGAGTTCAAGCGCTGCGTCTGCTTCTGGCTACGTGTCTGGCGACTGCCGAGAGCTATATCTCGTGCCGTCACGGGCCGCACTTTCTCAACACATCAACGTAGGATGTTGGAAGAACTATGGCTTGACTCCTGTTGGACTCCTTGCGATAACGAAGACGAGAATGCCGATGATGCAGATGCGGGCTTTGCTCTCTGGCTGCGTGAGGAGAACCTTGGTTCTGACGCCGGTGAAGGAGGAGAAGGGGAGGAAGAGAGAAGAGGAGGGAGGAAGAGAAGAGAACGGGACCGAATTCTCCGAGTCCGCGGATACAGCCAGTGATACCCTATATGGCGAGGGTTCAAGCGATGAAGAATATGATCCTGACAGCCAGTGGCATAGGATCTCTGGGTCCGGAAACGGTGGCCAAGGCGAACTTCAGCCTGGGAGCCATACAGTCCCTTCCAGAGAGACGGATGACAGTTGTGATCCATCCGTGGATGCTGTGCTGCGATTCTGTTATGAAATGGTTACCGAATACTTCGAAGATGGAAGGGCAAGCTCAACTCTGCTCGTCTACTTCAGTGCCGTCCGGGGACTATCAAGGCAGGAAGGGAACGAATATCTGCCGATATACCCCCATTCTCTCTAGGCTGATCTACTGCACTCGGTTGATCTTCCTCGAGGCCATCCTACCTCGTCGTGCTCACACGTATGCCGGATTTGCGGCCAGACCCCGCTACGGCCAGCTTGCAGCCCTTAATGCTACTACTACTGTTTGTAGAGACCGACTCTCTTTGACTGAAAACCCGTACCCTGGCCCCTGGCCCCTGTCGCTCCCCGACGCTGCTATTCGCCGCCATGCCGTCCCAGCCAATCACATGAAGCCTCTACCCTACAGGGACCTGCTTTTTCACTGCAAAATGGTAGGTGCGTCTTCGTGATGGGTTAATATCATCAAGTCACGCCTCTAGCGTGGCTTGAGCCACAAGGAGTATTCCCAACGCCTGCATGGCCTTGCGATACACCGCAAAGCCAAGATTATTCGTCAACGTGAATGAGATGGCATGCAGCGCGGGTGTTATTCATTGAAAGCTTGAGCAGGCCGACGGTCAGGTTCACCTAGTGACCAAACCATTCCGCGAATACAACGAACATCCACTGGCCGCAGCGCACTCCAATATCCAGAGCCTCTAGGTTCCATAATCTTGCCAATATCCCGATCCTCAACCAGAACGGGCGTAGCATGGCATTCAGGGGTCAAGTGCTCATAGGCGCTTGTTGGCCCATCCAATGCGCTGCTTGCCTGAATCGAAAACCACGTACGCAGCCTTGAGGGCAATGTCCCCAAATATGTTGATGCCGATCCCGTCACTAGGCTGAAGACTTCCAGCGCAGGTCCTGCCATCCCTCGTAACGGGGCTGAAGTTGAAGTACGAGCCGGGGATGGTGATTTTGACGCCGCCAACGGCAAAGCCGAAGTTGGGCAGCTGGGAGCGGCATGGGAAGGTGTAGAAACCGATGGATGAATCGTATCTCGACCCGGGGACCTTGGCGTAGTAGACCCTGTTGACGCTGTCGGGCAGGAGAAGAAGTGTCGTGCCGGTATCAGCAATGCCATTGATTCCTGCGCGGTTAACGCTGCCGTTGCCGATGACATAGCCCGAGGATGTGAACTGCCACCAGCCATTAGAGTTATCAACGGGCGCGTAGCCGATGCTCCCTGTGTAGGCGGAGCTGTCAACGAAGCCAAAGCCGTATGTGCCTGGCCTTCGGCTCCTGAGGTCTGCGGTGAAGACGGGGGACCTGAGCTGAGGGATGGCGTTGTCGAAAAAGGTCTTTTGCGGGTTAGGCCTCACCGTGTTCAGGGAGCCGAAGCTCAGGCCCACGAGGCCGTCCATGTTTGGGTCGTTGAGGAATGCGGTCGAGACCCTCCTGGCAGTCTCCACAGCCTGGTTAGCGACGGTCAGGCGGCCAACAGAGACCCTGTCGAGGTAGACATCGCCAGAAGCCGAAGACCCGTCGCCGTATCGGATGGCCCAGCTGGCTCCGTTGAGTTTCTTTGCGGTCCTGCTATTCCCGGGATTGTAGTTGGCACGCTGGCTGGCACCCTGGGTGCCATTGCTAAAGACCCAGAGGTCCGCAGAGTCCGTGTCAAAGTTCAAGTTGAGCTGTTGTCCCGGGCTGCCAATCTGGACGGGCGTCAACCACTCAACGTCCCCTTCCTCCGGGATAGTGACAACAGTAGCATTGGAGCCAGTGCCTCGCTTAGCCTTGGGAGATGCCGTGTTTCGCATGGCGTCCTCCAGAGCTTGGGGCATGGGTGCTCCGTACTTGATGTAGGCTCTGGCGAGGGCCCTGTGGCAGTTGGCGACATAGTTGGGGTTCTCGATCTGGTCGATCGTGAACTGTCCATCCTTGGGTGGGCCGGCAGGACAGCCAAGGACGACTGCCTGGAAGGTCAGAGATGCCCAGACAAAGGTCTTGAACAGGCTTGCCATGGCGAGAGGCGCGAAAGTTACTTGACATGGTCAGCAACAACGAGGGCATGATGGAGAGATGTGGGCTTGTACTTGTCTGCTAGTGATGGACTATAGAGCGTCTGGCACTCCTGTCTGAGGACATATCTCTCGTAGGAGCAAGCGATTGATATATCCGGATTCTTTTTTTAGACCGATCTATGGTTGGTCGAGATAATGGATCGACTCCACGGTCTGTTCTCGGCGTGTTGTTAGCCACGAGTAGCTTCAGGCTCCAATGGGCCATGTCGGTTGTCGTGTTGGCTTGCTCCACCATGCCCTTGGCGCCTCTACGCATGATGTTTGGCACGAGAGAGCTGCCTCGAGGCGCATCTGATGACAACTACTATATGCTCGGCTCTTGTTGTTTGCGAGTCGATGATGTCTCGGGCACCCGTATTGCTGTGGGCGTTGCTGGCATTGCCCGACATGATTCGACTCTGTCAAGTTGTCCTTATCATCGATTGTTTGTTGCCAGACGCGGAGTAGATCAGGCTTTCCTGACTGACCTATCAACGAAGTGTGGTTTCTCTTTTCCATTGGCCAGAATCCCCGCCATATGCCGCCCTCGCATTGTGCAGTAGGAAAGCAACACTTGTCAACAACTCGGGTCAATTCTTGGGTTACCTTGCAGACGCAACTCCTCCATGGCTCCGTGGCGGCCATGCCAACAACAAGAAGGGGAAGTATGATACTGCAGCCATTGATGGCGAGATCCATTCTAGGAGGCACAAGTCGACAACCTTGGTGAACTGGAAACCCTTGGTACAAGCCTGTAGGGCGGATTTGAGAGCTGGTTGTATGCTGATTCCTGGCTTATGCTGCGCCCAACCCTGGAACTCAACCTCTTGCAGACATCTCTTGAATCCAGGGCTTCTTTCAGGTTCAGTACGCCCCATAACTGCTCCCTCCACGAGCCCTGTGGTGAGCCGCAGCTGAGGCTTCGGCAGTTCAACTCACACGGCACTGTATATGCCCACCATCCCAATTGGCAAAACTCAATGGCGCCCAAGAAACTAGAAACTTGCATTGTGAGGTAACCGAACACGCCAGGGCCCAGCCAAGCGACGCCCGGCTTGGGGTGGCAACCTGGAACCGAGAGCTTCCTGGGATGGGAGCTTGTGGTGGCGATGGGCCGGCAGTATCTAGATGCAAGCAAACTATTTGGAATGTATTAGAGGGGGTCCTTTGGTTATGGATATGATATTACAGAAGGTATGAGTCTTCATGAGATACGTGTTCGGATGAAGTCAAGAAAAATCTCCAACGGGCTGTTATACGACAAGTCCTCATCGCAAGAACCGTTCTCGACGTGTTGCAAAAGCCCGCTCATAAACCGAAAGGGAGTCCCGCAACTTGGGCATTCGTACAGGTAGTTTCCGTCGTCACGGAAACAGCGGTATGCCTGGTGACATTCGAATGCAAGCTCGTCTACCGTCTCGCAGTTCACTTGCGACGGGCACGTTCCCGCTTCGAGGTGCAGCACCATGGCCGAGTTGGTTGCAAACTGGCGATAGCATCCTGCGCACTCAATGTCCTTTTCCGCGTGGATGATCTTGTGCTATCGATGACATGGGTTACTGGACAGGCATTCTCGTCATGGATGAAAGTGTGACAAACATTGTTGAGGTTGGAGGGTGTGCTGAAGTACCGGCCGCAGATTTCGCAGCGGTTATGTGAGTCTGTATGGTGATCCGCGAGGTCCTAAGTATCAACAAATTGTTCGTCGCATTTTACGCAGACGTAGTGATCCTGTTCGAGGTGGGTATCGAGGTCGTCTGCCTCTTCATAGTCTCGGTTATGGCAGATGCGGCAGACATTGTGCCGGGAAGAATTGTAGATATGCTGATCCAGAGCACCTTGAGAACGGAAATCTCTAGGACATCGGAAACACCGGTGGATTTGTCGCGATCCCATTTCGTCTAGACATTCAAGGGCAGCTTTCTCTGGGACACTCAGGGACAGTGAGAGAAGGTTTGCGGGGTTTGATTAGCTCAAGGGGTCCCCACGGGATCGCAGGGAGGTTGAGTCACGTGATAGGCTAGCGCTAATTAGGAAACCCAATTTGAGCTCCTGGGAGGTGGAGATGGTCTCGCAAGAAACCATGGCGAATATTATTGAGCAGAGCGCATTTCGCAGTTGTGAGCATGCAAGTCGAGACTCAAAGAGCCTTGTTATTCGGTTCGAAGAAGGGATCGAGATGGCCCATCTTTGACAGTAGCTACGTAGATCTGCATCCCTGCCTCCCTTGCTACCCACCTACCTACCCTGTTGCTCCTGAATCAATCTGGAGAGCGCATAGTTACTCGAAGCTGATAACAACTTTGCCGATATACTGCTGCTGTCGTAGGTACTCGTACGCCGCCTTTGCCTTTTCAAAGGGGAAAACCACCTTATCAATAACAGGATGGATGTTGTCCGCCTCAACAGCGTGCACCATATCCTCCATCTGTCTCCTAGACCCAACAAGGAACCCACGGACAACGCACATATGCACAATTACGTCGCTGACGGTGACGCTATCCGGCGGCAACTTCTGGTCCAAGTAGTTGATGGCGCCGATTACATGGATGACGCCTTCCAATCTGACCGCCTTCAGCGACTGTGGCATCGTGCCAGGTCCGCCGGCCTGCAGGATGTGGTCCACGCCGCGGTTGTCGGGAGTCAGCCCGCGTGCAGCCTCTCCCCAGCTGGCGTCTTCCCTGTAGTTGATGACATGGTCGGCACCCAGCTTCTGGAGAAGCTGGGCCTTTTCAGCGGACGAGGTTGTTGCTATAACGGTTGCACCAGCGGCTTTGGCAAACTGGGCGGGGTGTGGTCAGTTGTCGAGTGTCATGCGATGGATGTAAAGGGTCTTTGCGGATCTCCTTACCTGCAAACCAAAAAGACTGACGCCACCAGTTCCTTGCACGAGAACCGTATCCCCAGGCTTTACCGCGATGAGGCCGTACAGCGCATTCCAACTCGTGAGCCCAGCGCAACTCAACGTTGCGCCCTCGAGGTAGTTCAGGTTGGACGGCAGACGAACCAGCCCGTTTTCGTTGAAAACGCCGTACTCAGTGAGTGTACCATCAATTGCGCTTCCAAGACCAGACATGGCGGCAGCAGGGTCGATGGGCTCGGTCTGGTGTGTCTGGTTGAAGAGAGTTACCACCTTGTCGCCGATATTCCACCTGGTAACTTTGGGGCCCGTCTCAACCACATCGCCCGCCCCGTCAGAGGCTGCTATAACTGGTTCCTTATGTCCAAATGGATATTTACCTACAGATAGTCATGTTAGTCGCTGCCTTTGGTGATTTGATTGTGCTTGTTAGCTTACCCTCCGCAATTACTAGGTCTCGATAGTTGAGGGATGCCCCACGGATCCTCACAAGGACATCGTGGTCACCCAATTGGGGTATAGGGGTAATGTCAAAGGCAAGTTCGTCTATGCCATTCTTCCTGCCGTTGATGGTCCAGCATCTCGTTGTGCGACTCATGGTCTGGGAATCGTCTTGGCCGGATTGTTGGGCTTTGTAGGTTGGTAATATTGGAGAATGCTAACCTATGTAACATGGTCCAGAGAATGGCAGTTGCACAGGTTTATATCTGCAAACTCGTGGGTCTGATGGCGGTGGTTAGAGAAACAGCCCATCCGCCATACCTGTGGGACATTAGATACAAGTTACATGCGTAGGAATGATCGACACCACCCGCCCGCGCGGGTCAAGAGTCCGCGCGGACTCTTGACCCCCGCGGACTCTTGACCCCCGCGGACCCCTTTTCGGACTGGTGCTCTTCTTTTCTCGTATCCGATACGGGGCTCCTCTAGAGCGGACTATGCGTGCCAAAGTCCGCTCGGGGTAGGCGTCCGCGCGGACTTGAAGGCCCCTCGGCCTCAAAAGTCCCGATGGCCCAAACCCCGTAATTAGGGTCACCTTTCCACTGTTACCGTTCCTAAGAATTTCGCTACCTAGGCAGCCGCACCTTGTCCATAGGCCACAACCCTTCAATGGCCACAGCCGCACGATCGACGAGGAAACCGACATGCTGGACATGCCGCCTCCGGCATAAATGGTGCGACGGAGTGCTCCCGGCGTGTGGGGCCTGCGCGGCACTGGATATCAGCTGCTACAACTCTCATGCCAGGCCAGACTGGATAGATGATGGGCAAAAGCGACGGCAGATGGTTCAGAAGATCAAAATCCAGGTCAAGCGCGGCGCAAAACGACGCCGTGGCATCGCCTTGATGCAGAACATCGCCCAGACCCTCAGCAGCGACAATGACCCCTCTCCTCGGTCTAGCTCTTCGCAATCAAGCCCCCCAGCGTCAACAGAACCCAGCTCTGCAATTGAACGGCCAATCTCGCCCTTCAGGACATCCGGCAGCCACGCTACATCTGGCGGCCAGGCACATCCACCGGCGTTGGTATCGAATGAACTTGAGATGGGTTACTTGATGGGATATATGGAATACGTTTTCCCAATGCTGTTTCCCTTCTACAAGCCAACCATTCTCGAAGGTGGACGAACCTGGCCGTTGTTGCTCGCCATGAAGAGCGTGGGATTCAGCAAGAGTGTTGCGAGCTTGTCTTCCTACTTTTTCTCTGTCATCCCGGTCATCCCTGGCCCGGTCCACAACGCATGCTTCTCAAAAACCTGGCAAGAGCTCTGCCATCAGACTGACATGGCTTTGGCAAGTGTTCAACGTGACCTGCTCAACCTTCAATGGCAAGGCATTAGCACTAGCCTCCGGGATGCCATACATCTCTTGGCAAACATCGTGTAGCTTTTGGTGTTGGAACGCGAGTTATTTGCTTCGAGTGAGTGGCAAGTGCACTTGAAAGCTGCTATTAGCCTGTTGGAGCAGATCATTCTGCATCATGAGGTCAACAGGCGGGGAGAGGCTCCCAACATTGCCGCAGTAGTAGAGAAGTTGGCTGATCCCATCTCGTCACTGGCATCACATTCTACTCCTCTGAATACCGAACAGGGAGCATTGCGTTTCTTCGCGGCAGTTCTGGCCGTCCATGATATCATCACAAGCACATATCTGGAGCAGGCCTCGGAATTACGACCATCCTTATCCGCACAAGGCCCCGGCAACCTGAATGAGAGATACGCCCTGAGACTCGAGGCTGTCACTGGCTGTCAAGACTGGGTCTTTGAATTGATTGGGGATATCTCGGCGCTTAATGCTTGGAAAAAGACGGAAAAGAGGGGTGGCCGGTTGGCAACAGAGGAGCTTTGCCACCGCGTCCGAGCCATCGACCAAAGATGGGAAACGCATATGAACAGTCACCTGGACGGGCACGATCCACAGCGCCAGCACGAAACAAGGACTGCTTCCGGACCGTATGGACCATTAGAGACGGTCTTGAGAGAATCCAACTGTTCCCAGGCCCAGCAACTCTGTTGGTCAGATACGTATGCCCGCATCACACAGATATGGGCCTATGCCGCTCGAACGTACCTCCTTGTCGTCCTACTGGGTTGGAGGCCGATACACCAGGACATCCTTGACAGTGTGCAGCACACCACGAACCTCCTACGCGACATCACATCTCCCAGCTGGCTCCGCTCACTTGTTTGGCCCATCTGTGTGACAGGCTGCATTGCTGTTGAGGAGCAGCGGCCCGTTGTCAGTTCCATATTAGGTAGAACATCAGGTCTCGGAGCCTTGGGAAGTGTCCGTTGCGCCCGCAGTATCATTGAGAGTGTCTGGGCTCGACAGGGCTGTGATGTTGAGACCTGGGACTTTGCGAAGTGCTTTAACTCACTGCAACACGCGCCACTACTAAGCTAGGCGAGTGTAAATAACAGGCCGCGGCAGATGGCTGTCGTTTGCCATAGGGCGCAAGAGGTCGACAAGCGTATCGTATAGCCAGCACGGTCAAAGTCGCTTCCAAGTCTCAAAAACTACCACAAAGATCTAGCCATGGTAACCTGGCCTCTCTGATACAGTGGAGTGACAGCTGGCCGGGACGGAGGCGGGTTTCTTTTGTTTCGCAAGTCGCCCCTGGCAATGGAGTATGCAATTTCCGAGTCTCTTGGTGGCAATCGTTTGCAACTCCCTGACCTGTGCCTGGGTATCAAGGGCTGTCGGCCAGCCTGAATGTTGGATAGCTGAAAGCGAAACGCCGAGGCGAGACCTGTAAGATAAACTTACCCGTTGAAAGGTACGAGCTTATAGGTCATTGCCGATTGAATTGAGCATACCTAAAAAGAAAGCCCAGTCTATGATCTACCCCATAACGTACATGATAAGCGAGTGCACCGGACAAGTGAGTGCACCACTTTGAAAGTTCTTAGGATTTACACCTTAATTTTTAATCTCTTTAAAAAATTCTCTAAAATTAAGAAAAAAACTTAGAAAGCTATAATTTTAAACTTTAATTATATAAAATGAGAAAAGTATTTATTATTTTTTATAAACTTTTTAAAAATCCCTTAGTAAGCTAGTTTAGAAAAACTCTTATTCGCACTGTATATATCGCTATTTCTTTATAAACGGATTTTTTTAAAAATATTAAAAAATCACTTTTAGATATTATGTAGAGTTATATTTATAGCAATACCCTTTTTAACTTCATAGCTATTTTATAGCTATTTTTTGAAACTTAGGATTTTGTGATTTTAGGTTATACAGTATGCTGGTGCACTCACTTGTCCGGTGCACTTGCTTATCATGTACGTTACTAGTTGTGTTATTCGTGGCAAACGCGGCTTTCTCAACGTTTAGAGAGCTTGCGACGGGAGTTGGTTTCACTCGTGAGCGGACTTCGCTTTCGAGTAGCTCCGCCCCGGAGATGCTAAAATCAGCCATTCTCCGCCAGCGTCAAGAAGACGCGGTACTTCTTAATTTAGTAGCGGCGCTCCGGATGCACTAATGCAGGCAGTTCCGCCTCCTTTTTTCTTCTTGATTGGTGGCACCGCTTTGGGGACGATCACTCAACCTGGGTAACTAGGTAGTCTCCGACTTGTTTAGACTCTAGAGACTTTAGTCTAGGGCTTTGGGAGCTCTTTGAAGCGGTGGCTAGACGGCCGTGTTGTCTGCGTGTGTCAAATGGCTTAGAAGCATTATAAAGGCAGAAGAAAGCCCTCTCCAGAGGAAAGTAACGCAGCATAATTGAACTCACCGGCCTCACAGGAGAGGCCTAAGCAACATATCAACACCAAGATGAACCGTCTAACGAGGGGAGCCGTGGCATCAAAGTGCCTCACATGCCCGACCTTTCGTGCCGGGAAATGGCCCGGAAACATCGCCGCCATGCCAGCCAAAAGACGTCTGGCAACTGACGCCGTACCTCCCACACGCAGCAATAAAAAGGCGGGAGATATATCGTCTGTTTTTACGTCGCTCTCTGGCCGAAAGGCTGAGCCCCTTCCCGAGCGATTTGAGATCTCAAAAGCAAGCTCACTGTTGGGTTTGAGGAGCAACTCCAAAAGTCGTGGGATGACTTGGTCGAGGTCTTGAAGGTTCGCACCGAAGAGGTCGCTACAAAGCGCGAATCCGTAAGTTGGCCTTGAGTTGTTTATTGTCACCTTCCTCCAGCCAAAGGTTGCAGTGCTGAGTATCCTAGATTATTCCTCAGGTCAACTTCTCGGCCATCCAAAGCGGCACCGTACCTTCAGCTAGCATCGACGCCGTTCGCCGAACTGGTGTGGCCGTCATCAGGGGTGTTGTGCCGAAGGATGTCGCCGAAACACTTCTTGCCGACGTCCACCAGTATTTCTCCGAGTATTCATTCAAGGGTTTCCCATCGGATGCGGACAAGAAGGCAAGTTACTGCAATGACCGTTCAACCCCCTTTTTTGTTCGCCCGGTTCCTTTTGCCGGGTGTTGCAAGTTGTCTATATCCTCGAACACCTGTGCTGGTACTTACGCCGGTCACTGCCAACGAGAAAAAAGACGGGCCGTTCCCCCATCGCACCACGGCATTGCTGTACTGAGATGCACCATCGTTGGGTCCGTCTCGCCGGGGGCTCTTCCACAGCCACACGCCTTCAGCCCCGAGAAATTCCCCGTGGGGTATCGACAGATTCGCCATTCTCGCGCCCTTTTCAGGCAATGTTCGAGGGGCAAGGCTTGTGGATGTTTGGTGTTGATAGATCAGTTTCTTCTGCTACTAGAGTGTGTATCTGGAAAGCAGAAGTTGCGCCGTGACCTCCGCCACGGTAGACTGCTGGTGTGTCTTTTGAGCAAGTCTCGCACCTTCTATCTGGCCACTTTGGTCAATGCGGAATGAGGTCAGGAGACTTGGGTCAAGGAAGTGTTACCCTCAGGTCAGCTGAACCTCTATAGATCAATCAAGAGGGCCCTATTCAGCCTTGCCGTCGGCTAGCGCCATGAGCTGACACAACTTGTCCATACAAATGAGAGTGCTCGCAAGTATTGATTCAAACTGGCCTGACTGCATCCGAAACCATCCGTGTGGCGTTATTGGTATCGAGCTGTCCATGATATCATGCCTCAGTTGTAGTGATCAGGCCACTAAGCTCTAGGGATATAAAGCCCACGAGCAGCAGAAACATCTGTCAGTCTGAAATAATCTTTAGCAGAAAAGGCAAACGCGGACCATTTGCGTACCATAACTCCCTCCTCAAATTCTCAGAATCCCCCGCCGTCGACCATGGCGAAAGACTTTCTTGTTTCGCCCAACCTGGTCACCTTTTTACATCCAGAAGACGAGTCGTGCTTCATTGACGAAGACCTACGCACCTTGCACGATGATGCCGCTTTCCGCGAGAGGCTCCGAGAGTTGGAGCAGTCCGACGATGCCCGCAGCGGCGCTTCATTCGAAGCCTGGAGCATCAGGAGCACCATCAAAGAGGAGATATCGAGATCTGGGGAGATGGCAACCCACGATGGCTCCGACAGGCCAACAGGCATTGAGCTGCCAGCGGGCGTTATTGGAGTCACCCCGGATGGCGCTGTTATTCAGAATCACAGGCGCAAGGGCATGTCGCTGACGCAGTCGATATCCAGGAACATTCTTGGCATGAAAAACCCCAGGATCTCGGATAAAGGGGGAGTTGACGCACGCTCTTCACTTCTTCCATCCTCCTCAAACAACGTTTCCGGTTCCAGATGCTCGGCATGCTCTTCCCTTCAGGATACGTACGGCAAGGTCTCTTTGAAGGTGTTGCGACAATCTAGGAGCAGATGCGGATCTTGCCGACTCGTCGTTCAGGTTCTGGAGTTCTACAGGTCTGATCTCAATGGCGAAGACAGGGTCCGGATATTTGCACCACTCACCAAAATCGACACTCTTCGCATCTGGTGCCAGGGCAGAATGTCAAGGGAATCCGAGATACCTTTCATGATCGAGGTCTTTCTCTTGCCAGTTCAGCATCCTCTCCACCCATCCATCAAGCCAGCAGTGGAAATCTCCGGCGACACATCCTCCTCGCAAGCGTTTGCCAAGGCTCGGTACTGGCTGCATCATTGCATCAGCAGCCACGAAGCGTGCGCGTCCAACACCAATGTCTGCCTTCCGACGCGGCTGTTGAGGATCAGCTATGACCCTCTAGCTCAGCGGCTCGGTGTCAAGCTCGTCAAGACCAACAACTCTTTCGGCCAATACGCTTGTCTCAGCCACTGTTGGGGCCCTTTAGGCTCATCTGGTTTGCTCTGTACCACGGCTGTCAACTACGAGGACCATCTCAACGAGATCCCCATATCATCACTCCCGCGCACGTTTCAACACGCCCTCATCACTACTCGCCGTCTTGGCCTGGAATTTATCTGGATCGACTCTTTATGCATCATTCAGGGTGATGACACCGATTGGGCTCACGAAGCAGCGCGCATGGGGTCATACTACTCCAATGGCTACGTTACTATTGCCGCATCATGGTCTCCTTGCCCATCAGGAGGATGTTTCAGTCTCTCAGAACCAGAGTATATTGCACGTAAACTTTCCATTCCCGATGCTTCAAACTCCGTCTACGCCCGCCGCGTCCTGGAACACGGCAGGGGCTGGCCGCTTCTGACCAGGGGCTGGGTTTTCCAGGAGCGCATGCTATCTCCTCGGGTCCTGCACTTTGGCTTGAGAGAAATGGTCTGGGAGTGTCTGACCAGCACAGCATGCGAGTGTGGTATGAGCGGCGCTCTGCAGACAGAGTTGTCCAGCAAAGACGAGTATGCGCGAGCCATCAGCACCACGCAGAGGAACAGGCTGAAAGATGTGTGGAGAGACATGGTGCAACGATATACTCGGCTCAATCTCACGTATGCAAGCGATAGGCTCGCAGCCATCGCTGGCGTTGCAAAGCAGATGCAGCAGTTTCGAAGTTCTCGGTATTTTGCTGGACTGTGGGAGGACTCGATGATCGGAGACATGCTGTGGATGGCATTTTCATCGCCAGGGAGTCTAATCAAGCCGAGACAAGTCAACAACAAAGCCCCAACATGGTCGTGGGCGTCTGTGGAGGCACCGTGGATCACCTATGACCATGTAGGGACCCTGTCGGGGGCGAAAGGGAGATCTGAATCCTTTGACAGGATCGAGGATACGTACGCCAAGATCTTGAGCATCTCCGGTGAGCCCCTAGCGGAGGGGAACTCGGGAGGGAGCGAACTAGGGGCTATCATCCTGCAAGGGAGTTGCACTCGAGGACGGATTGTGCATAGCCCTTTACATCGACCTCCCAGTCCGGAATCAGCACGTCGGCATCCAGCGTATCTCGAGTGGTACAACCAACGAAAGCACGAGTTGGAGGCTAAGATTGTTCTGGATAATGGCTCCGAAGTCAATTTCCACGCCGACTACGACCTCAACTTTGCAGGGAGATACTGTGTTCGGTCAGGGGATGAAATTAGAGTCCTCAAGATGGCGCTTGTTGGTGAAGGCGATGATGTTCTCTCTGCGCCTTCAGTGTTTGGGCTCGTGTTGCGTCAGATTGGATGTCCAAACACGTACGAAAGAGTTGGATTGGCAGAGTTCCGGGACAGAAAGGGTTCCGACGCATTTAAGTGGTCTGAGAAGATTGTATTGCAGATCGTTTGAGAGTTATGTCAACAAGAGTTCATCTCGGTTATCTCGTCTTCACGATCGTGAAACAAGAGGTGAATCTATCTGGTAGAGGTGGTGCATTTGTTTCTTCCGGAGGGAGGATAAAATGCAGTCCAAAACGATTCCGATCGTTGCCTACTTTGACGTATGGGTATGAGGCAATGCTCCTGATATCATCCTGTTCGTTGCTGGAGGATGCAGCATTTAAGGCCCCAAAGAAGTGATACTGACCACTTCTAGAGCGTACTGCTTATCGTCGTGTGGGATAGCCCAGGCCCCGACAAAGATAGATGAGCCCTTCCCAGAGGAGCGAGCCCAACGCAGGGCTTAAATGCTCCTTCTGGACTTGAGGAAAGGTGGCCTTTGGTACGCAAAGCTCTTCTTTTTGACTTCTATGACTATAGAAGTGACTTAAGGTTACGGTGTTATACGCATTGGGTTTTGATGCTATCATTATGGTCAAAATGTGTTCTTTTCCATCGTGTACGAAGGTGGCTGCTTCAAGCTGTCATCGGCAACTTAAAATCAATAGATGAGCCCTTTGGAATAAGCATTCCCTCTCACGTCAAGTCTAGACGAAAGCCAGACACTGTAGATTACAAACGTAGTTGATGCTCAACTCGCCCTTCTCGACCAGTTGCGGTAGACTCGTATCACCACTGATGACGTTGGTTAGGGAGAAACTCGAGACTATCGTCTGACGCAACTCGCGCTGGTCGCCTTCTCTGAGTTTCCTTTATCACGCAGTTCACATATGGCAAGGCTTTGAAGTCGGCAAAGGTTGGAGACCGGCCAGAGTTGCAGACACGGTCAATCTCTTCCCGGGCGCAAGGCAAGGGCAAGATTGACGGTTGTGAGCTCATTACTGTCGTCAACAACTATACGGGAAAGCGGGTCGCTTTAGTAGTGTACGGCTGATATTTTCTCAACCGTTTGTTAACATTCTTAGAGGGACTCTCAAGTAAACACCTGGCATCGTAGGGGCATGACAGCTGAGATACAATGACATTGACCTGTAATCTCTAGGAGCCACTACGAGATATTTCCCTCTTTTTCATCAGAAGCAGAGCCTGGATTGGTTGAATACAAGAGCCAAAATTAACTGACCGGCGAAAAGTGTCACTTTAATGCATGACCTCTAGCAGGTTGCTTCAAGCGCCATCATCACCATCAGAAAGAAACCAATGACCTCCAGCAGAAGACGTCTCAAGCAGCCTTTCCTCCTTCTCCCCGCTGTTCACGAAGGAACTCGTCGAGAATTCTAGCTTTCTTCTCAGCATCAACAGTACCAGTTCGGTCGTGGAAGACTTCGTCCATCTCTTCCAACGTCTTGCCGTTCGTCTCGGGACGCAGAAGTAAGTCCACACAAACGATAACAGACAAAAGACGGCGAAAAATACATAGGCACCAAAGCCAGTCTCTTGGATGAGAGGTGGAGTGATGAGGCCGATGATGAAATTCCATAGCCAACCTTTTTCCCGTTAGTCCAACTTGGCCCTGAGAGGCAGAGTGATTGAAGAATTCAAGGGGGCCGCAGAACGAGTTGGTAAATACTGAGTGACATCGCTAGAGCAACACCTTTGGCTCTTAGGGATGAAGGAAAGATCTCGGACGGCATTGCCCAAGGCACTGGACCCCAACTGCAGCCAAAGGCCAACATGTAGGCCAACAGGAAGGCCACAGAGGTCCAGCCCTCAGGGATGTAGCTAGGCCAGTCGTGGGAATACTTGCCAACGAAGACGGAAATGATCAGGTGGGGTATAAGCATGCAGATGCTACCTGTGAGAAGGATCTTTCTCCTACCAAATCGATCCAACGTCCAGAGGCTGCTGATAACTCCAACTAACTGAACGCAGTTGACAACTCCAGACATAATGAGCTGCATGTTGAAATTGAGGCCCATGGTGGCGAACAACGTCGGCGAATAGTAGACTGTTGGCAGTTAGCAAGTTTCGACAGCACAGCCAGGCTATTTAAGACAGGGATACACACTGAGGGCATTGATTCCAACGAACTGTTGAAAGAACATGATGCCGATGCCAATGTGGGTGCGACGCCAGCAGCCAGTCTTGAAGCAATCGGTCCATGAGACAATCTCTAGTTGGACCTTGGACATGAGGCTGCTATTGTTCGCGAGTTGCGGGTGCCGTTCCTTCAAAACAACCTCCTGAAACCGGGCTTCTGCGGCAATATCGGTCCACTCGGCACGGACTCGGGCGTCATCGGTTGGCAATGCGCGGAGTCTAGCGAGGGTAGAAAGGGCCTCTTCATATCGACCCTTGGAGGCTAGCCAGCGGGTGAAAACGGCAGGAAGAAGGCGCCGACGCCGAGCAAAACTCCGGGGAAGATTTGGAGAAGGAAGGGTAACTTAAGGTTACGGTGTTATACGGCATTGGGTTTTGATGCTGTCATTATGGTTAAAATGCGTTCTTTTCCATCGTGTACGAAGGTGGCTGCGTCAAGCTGTCATCGGCAATAACAGAATCAAAAGGAAGGGTAACTGCCAGGACCAGTGACCCTGGATATCCTTGGTACCAAAGGTGATCCAGAAAGAAACAACTATGCCAACGACAATTGAGAGTTCTTCAAAAACCAGAAGTGATCCTCGAATCTCTGGCGGGGATATTTCTGATATATAGATCGGGACAACCATAGAAAGCCTTGATACTATGAGTCATTTGAACTGAAACGATGAGGCAGAATCACTTACATGCCGATACCAACTCCACCGAAGAACCGCCCGGCAGTCAACATATCATAATTAAGAGCAGCTGTCTGGATCGACGAGCCGACAGTGAAAATCACAACAGCGACCATCAAAGAACGTTTTCTCGAGATCCAATCGGCGATCCAACCTTGGTTTAAGGCACCAATGAAAGCCCCAAGAGGAATCATGGCGGTCATGAGACCCTTTTTGAAGCCTGAGCCACTGGCCTCGCCCGATACCTCGGGGAAGCGGTTCAGGAACTCGTCCATGACCAGCGTTACTGAGACAACTCCTTGATCGTATCCGAACAGGAAGCCGCCCAAAGCCGCAAAGGCAGCACAGTAGGCAACGAACCGTGATGCGAACACTCCTCTGATACCTATAGAAGGTTGGTCAGGGCTCAGGGAGACGGCTGCACATGGGGGAAAGGTGCTTACCGGATGGGCCATAGGCAACATAATCATCTCCTAGAGGGAAGCCGACTTCATCGTGTGCAGCATCAACTGTCGAGAAGTCAACAGCTCCGTCCGCGTGTGCGTCCGTTTTGGGGTCCTTTTTGGGCTCCATTGGGGCAATGCTGGATCTGTGTCGAAGTGTTTGGGTGTACAAGGGGGAGATAAGCTGAGGATGCCAAAGGACTGAAGATGTTCGTTGAGAAGAAGCAGAGAAGAAGAAGAGGCTGGTGATTTTCCAGTCCGGCTTTATACTCCGTACTACAAGCCCCTACCCAAGTCAGGTATTGACAGTGACGACACCCAATCATCGCGTGGTTACCCCGGGTATGTCATCCCTGGCTACCCCGGGGCAATTCCCCAGTGTCTCCTCATCTGATGCATCGAAAGTTGCGGGGGTGGATCGTCGACAAGAAAACGCGGAGAACAAGCATCGTGGGCCATCCATCCTGGTCTGGGGAGAATGACGGTCGCCAAACAGAGTAAACACTCGCCGGATGATTGCCACGCACAGAAAGAATAACATTTCGCCGAAAAAGATCTGACAGTGACATGCCTACCCCACGCCAACCTTCCCCTGGACCCCTGATGGCGGGGCGAGGGCAGGCATGATCTCCTCCTCCTCCCACCAGCCCAGAGGGGCGCACTAACGGAATCGAGAGAATGCCCACTAGATTCACTCATGTCATGACTCGGGATGTATCAACAGCAGGCCCAAGAGCTTGCCGATACGCATGATGCCGAAGACCGACAGTGGCTGAGCCATGGGGTCAGGTAACTAATAGGCAGCCTCTCCCAGAATGATCGACTTCGACATGTTCTCCCAGAAATTCAACAAGCCTTCTCTCTCAACAATGCCAGTTCGACGACTTCAAATTGGCGTAGCCGGCCTTGGCCGCATGGGCAAGCGACACGCCCTCATCTGGCTCCAACAGGTTCATCGTGCAGACCTCGTTGCCGTCTGTAGCCCTGATGCGGCCGAGAGACAATGGGCGAGCGAAGAGCTTTCACCGCATGGAGTTGCTGTCTATGAGCGCTTTGCCGACATGCTTGCACACAATGGCCTCGAGGCCGTGTGTATCGCCTCGGCGACAAGTGCACATGCTGAACAGTCCAACATGGCCATTAGAGCCGGCAAGCATGTGCTTTGCGAAAAGCCACTTTCTACCACGGTCGAAATTGTGAGTCTGCTACTTCACTTCGCTTTGATTTGAACTGTCAGCATCATCCATGCGAGAAACTCAACTCGCCAAGTCCAAGTCCCAATCCGTGCTGGATGCTGCCGCGACTCGACCAGACCTCAAGGTCGTCTGTGGCTTCTCACGGCGGTCCGATGCCTCATATCGCGCTGCATACGAAAAAGTCCAACAAGGCCTCATAGGGCGACCAACCGTCATGCGTTGCCAGAGCTGCGATATCTTGGACCCGACTGGGCAGTTTGTCTCGTACGCTGCCGTCTCCGGGGGCGTCTTTGTCGACTCGTGCATCCACGATATTGACCTAGCTCTCTGGTTCTTTGTCAGACAATCAAAGATCAAGTCGGTACACGCAGTTGGCACTGCGGCGTGCCACGCAGACTTGCGGCAGTATAATGACAGCGATAATGCGATTGGCATGATGGAGTTTCACGACGGCCGTATGGTCTCGCTCTTTGCGTCCCGCACGATGGCTGCTGGCGCCGAGGACTCTACAGAGATCATAGGGACCAAGGGGAAGCTGGTGGTCAATATGATGCCGAGGGTGAATCACCTCCACGTCTACCAAGCTGGCGGGGTCTTGCAGGAGATGCCTCAGAATTACTGGGAGAGGTTTCAGGATGCTTTTATGACGCAGGCCAACAGGTTTGCGGAGAGCGTTCTGGATGATAAGCCACCGTTTGCTGATCTTGAATCCGCGGTCGAGGTGGTGAAGATTGGCGTTGCTTTGCAGGAGTCCATGGTGACGGGGAAAAAGATTTGGTTTAATGAGCAAGGTCAACGGGTGGGCAAGGCTCAGCTGTAGATACGAGAACGCGTTAACAGATCACTTAACTCTACTGCTGCATTTCAGAAACTCTTCTCTTCTATCCATAACTTATTGACCACACGTTGAGGGTGTATTCGCTTGCGATATGACGGATAGAGAACATGTCAGCTTGATAATTGCAACTACCTACTATGTTAAATTGCACACCAATGACACCGAGAGATCCCCGGCTGGAGCACTTCTCAGGAAGCCTTAATGACATGGCCACGGGCCCGGAAGACAGCCTGTTCCGCCGACCAGAGTCCAGAGCCCAACCGTCTGTGTAAACGTGGCATAAACTCGCCGAAATGCCCCCTTCAAAGGGACCTCCGGAGACCCCGCAGACGCACTGCAAGACGAAGCCTCGGCATGTTCCCCGGAAGGAGTAATGTCCCGCTGTGTCTTATGATGCCGGTAAGAGCTGGCAGTGAGGCCATGCGTATATGAATGCCCCCTCCCCCATGATCCTTGCCAAGTCCCAGTACCACCCTACGCACTTGACACAATGGCCAACACTCAAGACAGCCCATTGCAGGTCGCCGTCGTCGGATATGGGTAAGCTTTCATCTTGTTGCAAGCCAAAGAGATGAATACATTCCTTTGTTCTGGTTCTGACAAAATGGCAGGCTGGCTGCCAAAATCGTCCATATACCCTTTATCAACGCCTCACCTCACCTCGAGCTGCACACCATTGTACAGCGCAAACCGACCAAAGACTCATCGGCCCCTGATGACCACCCCTCGCTTACGCATTGCACGACCCTCGACCCCGTACTGAGGGATCCAGCGATTGACTTTGTCGTCATTACAACCCCTCCAGACTCCCACTTCAATCTGTCGAAGCTCTGTTTACAGGCTGGAAAGCATATTCTTGTCCAAAAACCATTTTTACCGACAGTGGAGGAGGCCGACCAACTCATCCGCATTGCCTGCGAGGGACAGTGATTTTCTCACGGTCAAGAAACTGATCAGAGATGGCGTCTTTGGGCGCATCTACGAAGTTGACACTCACTTCGACTATTATCGTCCTGACCATTCTGAAAGTTGGAGAGGCCAGCTGAGTACAACCGAGGGAGGCGGCGCGCTTTTTGATCTGGGAGCCCACCTGATCGACCAGTGTTACAAATTGTTTGGTCTCCCTTGCTCGGTGTACGGTGTGCTCTTAAGCCAACGGGACGGATGTATCAACCCTGACAAACCGGACAGCGTGCATGCGCTGCTTAACTACGCCAATGGGCTCATCGCGAACATTCGAATCAGCGACATGAGTGTCGAGCCAACGCAGAGACGATTCTGAATTCGCGGGACGAAAGCGTCTTTTGCCAAGAATGGGAGGGATTCCCAGGAGGCGCAACTTAAGGCAGGATTGGCTCCCGATGCTGCCGGGTTTGGAGTAGAGGACCCTGCGAGCAAAGGACGACTCACATGTGTCATTGAAGGCGGTAAATTTGAGGAGCGGGAGTATCCTGTGGAAGCGCCGAAGACATACGGTGCTCTCTATGAAGGCTTTGTAGAGGCTATTCGGCTTGGAAATCGGGACGCTGTCCCAGTGCCACCAACCGAGGCGAGAGAAGTGCTGCGGATTATTCACGCTATCCATAAAAGTGCCAAGATTAAACAGGTAGTTGATCTTTAAATGTAGGAGCTGCCTTGTATTGGAATCGTATCAGGGTCATCTCCTCTACCCTATCTAACCCCGGGGAACGAAGGAATTGTTTCGGAAAGCCTCACCTCTGTGGCGAAGTGGTCTCTACAGCTGGAAGGCTCATAGCGTCTGGTATCCGGGACACTTCAAGCAAGAACCTAAACTAACCCGCCAACATTATCAATATCAGCCTCTCCCTCATCACTACTTGCCCCTTTAAGCTCCGCAGAGCTTCCTTGCACCTTGAAACATCTAGAAAGAAACCCCCGCAACCGTTGTAAACGGCCCTCGCCCCAGCCGGGGTATTTCTCCCTCATTACCCTTTGTGCCTTGGGTTTGTAGTAATCTGGCGTGAGAAACACGGCTTGGGTGAGTGTCTTGCGAACTGTGGGGGACGCCTTTCACAGATATCCTCTGCCAGATGACTCGTTACCTTGGCGCCGCGCTGTTTCAGCAGCATCCGGAGATGCCCGTCTCGCGCTCTTTAGTCAACCTGCCATAGAGCAAACCCAACAGCCTGGATACGGTTTCATGTGCCGTCCAGTCACCTCTTACATGCTCAACATGCTCCAGCTCGATGTTCTTGCATGTTGCATTCTCAACAAGAAACTCGAGAGGTCCAGTGCCAACGTCGGAATCGGAAGTAGCAAGCTCGCATGTTTTGCTCAAGGCCGACCACTCGTTGTCAAGTGAATCAATACGTGCGCCCCTCTCCAGTAACATACGCACGCTGCCCTTGAAGGGCTCCAGGCCCAGAGTGTTGCGAGTCCATTTCTGCAAAGCCTTGGGGTCGGGCTCGTGAAACAGCTCAAAGAAGACGCGGAGCAGACTCTCAGACTGGGATTCGTGATTCTCGATAAAGGCATACTTGATATCGGCACCTGCATCGAGCAGAATCCTGATGCATTCCGCGTCCCTCGTCCCCATCAGCGCCCAGAATAGGGGCCTCGAGAATGGGGCTGCTCCATGACCCATGCGTCGGTCGGGGTCGACACCGCCTGCAAGGATAAGAGACAGCAGCTTTCGTCGATCATCTCTCATGTCTCTAGCCTTGGACTCTGATTCTGCTCGGTCGATGGCATCCGAATATTCAGACTTGAGACAGTCAACCATTAGGTTTATCCCACGGTCGCCCCAGTCGCCGAGGGTAGGGTTGGCACCGCGCTCGAGCAACTCAATAGCGGGCTTGAATCGTCCTTCTGCGATCAGGGGCGAGAGGGCTGTACCACCGTCTTCCCCTATCACGTCGAGTGGCACGCCAAGATCGGCAAGTTTACTCGCAATCTCGCGGCCAATCACGGGGTCCTCGCAGCCGACAAGGTAGAAGAGAGGGGTAAAGCCCCCGACATCTCGGTAATCGGGGTCGAAACTGTCTTGTTGGAGCAGCGCGTCCAACGCTGAATGAGACGCGCCAAAGATGGCGCAGCAAAGTCCTGGTACGCCTTTTGCTGATTCGTACGCACCACGTCTGAGGAGTCGAGACAGCATGTCGCTATCGCTATGGCGTATCGCATAGTGTAGAGGGTAGTGGTGGTCACGCCAGTCCTCGTTGCATTCGCAGAGCTTATAGGACGGGACGTCTAGACGCGCGCCTTTGTCGAGAAGGAAGATAGCGAGGTCTTTGAAGTTGTTTAAAAGGGCGAAATGCAAAGGTCCGCCATACGAATTCTCGCCTCTCTTTCGACACTCATCCGTGTTGGCGTCAATAGTCTTCATATCGGCGCCGTTGGCAAAGGCCAGCTTCATGGTGCTCAATGAGCCATGCTTTGCCGCCCAGATGACGCAGGATCTAGACGGCGTGTCTTTGAAAGCATTGTATTGATAGAGAAGCGGGTTGAAGATGTCGTGAAAGTGGTGGCTGAGCCGCGCAAGAGCAGCAAGCTGTCGATGGTCACAAAACGGCTCCAGGTTGTGAAGAAGCTCTACCGGGAGCGAGGCCAGGCCCAGCCTGGGCATGGAGGATGAGCCCATCTTGCAGGTGATTCGGGTATGGAGAGTAAAGGTGATGAAAATGGTAACGGTGTTGTGGTGCTCGTGATTGCCGTCCTGTAAGCTGACGAAAAGGGAGAAACTCGGTTCCCGTAAGCACCAGCGGGGTAGCTTGGCCTTTGTCGGATCTTCTATATATCCGTCTGGTCCATGCGTTCAAACTCCTGGCACGGTTACATCCTTCCAGCGAACACTGAAGAGTACAACATACAGCAGACACTGGATCATTTGACATATTGTAAACATGGTGTTGAATCGAATGTTATGGACTGATTCCGAGGACACCTGCAAAGTCATATTAACCAATACCTATATCATACACAGGCTGGCCACCCCATGCCACTTGTCACTAATTCAACGACCCATCAATATGTTGCCGCCTGGCGATGGAAGTGAGGTGAAAGCAACACTTGAAGGGATAGACCCTGGTGGCAAGAAAGTGTCTGTTGGCCAACGGTTGTTGACAGGATCACGTGTTTATGTGGCAACTGCTGCCTTGTTGTGACTGTTGGTTGCTGTGTGAGTAAATGGACAACATCCATTTCAAGCCAGTGCCAACCAAAATACGCGACCAAGTGTCCCATGAAGGAGTCATGACGCTCGGGTAGAAATGTAGTACAATTCACGCGATGACACCTTGAAAGTACAAATATGCACCGTCACTTCTGCGCGTACTGTTGATGCCTCCCTACCCTGTGCCTAACGCGGGTGACCTAAAAAAAGAAAGAGCCTAAATTTGAAGGATTTGTCCCCTCCCTGTTTTGATCCACAGTTGTATAACCCTCACCCTTGCATTCACATCCATGCATGCATCTCGTGTACATCCGTGCCTCTATAAAGACCAACAGGCCGGCGTTATGAGCCCGATGGTTTCTTTCTTCCTTCATCCATCCGACCTAGGCCTGATTCCCATTTACTCATATTCACCCCAAGCGACTTTTCCACTTCACGATCCACCACCATGACAGCGGCTCCATTGCCTTCCTTCAACGAGCTCTCTCTAGCCGGGCAAAGACCCAGAGAGAGCGATGCTCCCAAGCGCCTTTTCTGGAGCCTTGAAGGCCCATTGGAGTCCAACATCTTTGTTCTCGACGATCCTGCTCAACCTGAAGGGCCCCGCCAGCCGTACTTTCAGCAAACCCTGGCTGGTACGACCTGGCACCCTATCTCCCAAGAGCCGATGACTAGGCCCGGCGTGTCCTCGATCACCGTCGGCGCCGGGGCACCCCTGGACTATTGGTCGACCGCTTGGGCGGACGAACATAGACACGCTGATCCTGACGACGGAGAATCTGTTTGGGAGGGGTCCTGGCTGGTGCATTGCAGGTGGGGAGGATGTGCCTCCAGAAGCGCCGTCCCTCGTGGTTGAGGCGTCAGACAAGCCCTATGTCACTGTCCACGACTACGTGACAGCCGTGCACCCTTGGCTCTTGAGCCTGCGTCAAAACATCGTGTCCGCCATGTCGGTCTTTAACCCGTTGCCAGCTGGTACTAAGCTGGCGGTGGGCTGTACCCCAGTAAAACGTGTCAACATCAAGGAGGAAAGGGAATGGATCAGAGCGCAGGCACGCCCACGGCCAGTAGCACCGGCAGATCAGAGGCCCATTGATTGGTTGAGCATGTTCCCTTCTAATACAGCACCTTGAGCTGGTCCAGATGTGCAAGAGCTAGCGGGCAATATGTCAGGATACAGCGTGTAATGGAGAGGTCATCAAGGGGTCTTAGAGTCCTAATGTGTCTAGTGGCGATGGAATCAGATTGCACGAAGGATAGGTCACAAGTCTAGGGTAAAAGATGTAATCCAAGTTCCAAAAGTTATCAACCTGATGGACGTGATGCAAGGCTGTAGCAACTCCATCAAGAGTGTTCCAATCCGCACTTTCCAAACTCTGGTTGACTGCAGGCTCAAGTTAGTTTCCGAAATTCCCAGAAGCCAGCCCAGTATCATGGGAGCAAGATTGTCACTTACCAGCCCTCTCCACAGTCACCTGGCAGAGACCCGCAGACGCCGTGCTTGTTGCAACAGTTTCCGTATACCACGTCACAAGTATAACCCTTGGGCCCGCCGCAAGATCCGTCCGTGGTGTTTCCGACAAGCCATGGCAAGTTGACCTGGAGCTTCGCCTGTTGAATGTCCGCTGTGGGGGCTGTGCAGTTGCCCATCTGGCAATTTGGCCAGTCACAGTAGCCTGGGCCAGTTCCACAGACACCATCGTGGCTGCAACAATCGCCCCATTTGCCCGCACAGGCACGCATCCCATGATCCTTTCCGCACTTGCCGTCAGTGGTGTAGATCTTGTGGCCGGGACATTCGCCTTCGTAGCAAGTACCGGCAGCGCAGTCCTTTCTGTAGAGGGAGTCAGTAACAATCTCAGCCCTGGGCTGTCACATACTCTGAGCTCCCGCAGGTCCAAGTCTCCGAGTTGCAGCAGTCGTGATCCGTTCCTATGCACGTAGCATTGCCATGCTTTGGACCACAAAGCCCGTTGTAGGCTCTTTTCGGCTGAATGTCTGTCATGCGTTGGTTAGTTGACGAATCTCGGATACGGATAAAACAGGTGGACTTGACTTACACCCACGGACACAATACAGATGGTAGGGCTTGATGTTATCGCAGCTCGGATCAAGCACTGGATTCAGCTTGAAAAATGTTTCGACGTCAATCCCTTGGCGTTTGGCAAGTGCTTTGCATGTGTAGTAGTTGACGTCCTTGTAGGTCCGTCCCCAAACTACACATTTGACCTCACCTGGCTTGGGTTTCTTGCCCCAGGGAACGGTCGGAGTGAAGCCGGGCAACGGATCTCCGGTTTCATCCGGAGCATCACGTCGCTTGTCCAAGTCCCATCGGTAAGGTTGGCACTCGTCGGCAGCAGTGGAGAATGGGAACAAGAGCAGAACGAGAGTGGCAAGAGAAATCATGGCCGAGAATGAGTTGATAGAGAGTCTCATGGTGGCGAAGAATGACGGAAGTCAGGAAGCACTGGTCTGGATTAAAGGAAGCGAAAGGGTACATGAACAGAAGGGGTCATATATGCCTTCGCTGCAGCAATGGATGCTGCTATCGAGCACACATTTTCCATCATGGAAAACGACTCGTAGAATCCAAGCTGGTGTCCGAAAGGAGTAATAGCCGAGACAGCTCTGCTCTGTTGGTAGCAAGGGACCAGTAAAGCATGTCAATGCGATGTCCTCCGTGCATTGTTTGAGAAGCAATAAAATGGATATCGAGCTGTCAAGCTGGTGCCAACAGGTGGAGCCGGAGATGATCACCCACCCCTTGCATGTCTGAGCGGGAGGATCATGAGCCTTTGGGGGAGGTTCCGACGGACCGTGACATCGACAAGGGTTGGGATGGGTTGTCTAGCGCAGAGATGACGGGGCGGTGATTGCATGATGGTGAAGAGATTTTAGCGACGCACGATATCTCAATTAATCAACTTGAAAATCGGGGCTCAAAGCCAAAGACCCAACGATCATTCGGTTGGCATGTAGATCATCACGGTCGTAGAGAGGCAGACAGGTTCATGCTTGTTGGATTCTCGTATTGCTGTTAACCTTAAGCCAACAGACAGGGGCAAGGGCGCAGCAAGCGTGCGGGAGATTATGAGGCTGCCGACATTGTCACCTTTTGGGCACTGACTGTCCCCTCGTCCTCTATCCAATACACGTTGGAGTGTTCCGTGGACCAACAACGCCTCTTTCCCCATGAAACAGTATGGGAAGAGCGACAGAAATCAAGGATTCTTTCCGTGGTCTAGCCAAGGGGAAATTAGGAATGCACCGACTCATTCGATGTTGATTAAACAAGGTGGATTGATGGAGACTCAGCTCGGACACAGCAGACCCAGTGTCACGAGGTTTTCTCCTCCAGCCAACAGGTTGGCATCAAAGTGCAACACGAGGCTGCCGCGGCATGGTTGATCCGCTTGCAGCCTGAAAGAACCGCCAACAGATCCTACACGGAGCACCACATGAGCGATTTCTGTGACGAGATGCTGTTGGCGATGAGAATTGCGGCTGCAACTGTGAGACGTTCTGCTCCACTGCAGTATCAAATGTAATGTTCGGTCAGACGCTGCCAACTCCTCAAAGAGATGTAGGGATATGAAAAGCCCAACTCAGTATATTCTATCAACGATAAAGACCTGCTGCTTCCCCTGGCGTTGTTCGGTCTATCATTCTCACTCATCGCCTCACTCCTTTGCAACTATCCATATCCATCTTTTCTTTATTCATCACAATCTTTACTTGTCTACTCCTTTTTTCCACCTTGGACTTGGGCCTTGAGCCTCTGTCGTTTTGAGCATGACCCCCATACAGCGGTTCCTCACCGTGTTGACCTTTGTCACGCTGGCACTGGTCGACCCCTTCAGGCCACTCCGCGTCTCCGGGCAGTTCGCGCAGCAGTACCAGGTCTACTATGCCATCACTGGCCCCAATGCTTGGGATTGGGAGCAGCAGTTCTGGTGGCAACCTGATATCTTTCACATGCCGCAGCGCGTCGCAGCAACCGGCCCCAAGTCCGTGGTACTGGAGTACAACTGCGCCTATATGAAAGAGATCTGCACGAATGCTCGGAACTTCTACAGTGGTACACGAGGACCAGGTGCCGGTACATCCAGCTCCGCCTTTGCTTATGACATGCAGACGGGCCGTGACAGTCGAAACAAGAAGCGACGGGACATGTCTTGCCCGAGCAATTGGAAGAGACATCACAGTTGCCCCGAGACAGACCAAGTTAAGCCCATGCGGCACGACGGCGAATGGCCATTCTTTGATCTTGATCCTAATCGCCAGGGGGATACCTTGACCATCAGACACAGGCGGGACGCGCAAGACAACATCCTCGAAGAGTCCAAAATCTTCTACACGTGCGATGAGTTTCCTGCAGCTTCCTGGGTTGAGGGAGGGACCGGCATCACCATTCCAGGCCTCAGCATCGGCTATCCCGCAGGCTCATCCGAGACGCGCTGTGCTGCAATGAGATGCAACGACAGGGGAGTTACGGGCGTCAAGGCTGAGCAGAATTGGCAAGCGGAGTCGCACCTCAAGTTACGAGACGCACTCATTGCGCTTATCCAAGAGGAATACGAAGACGATCCAACCAGACAGAGACATAGCTTTTTCGATGAAGACGAGGGCCAGGTTTTTTTTGCATTCCGCATGACAAACCAAGTCAACGGTGTTGCGGCTGCTGTCTATACAATGGAGGGTACTGTCACTCATGACCAAGTGGGCGTATCGCAGGCGAAGCGTGGGCTGGAACCGGACCCGCGGAGGAACCCGATGGCCTGGTTGGACTCGATCGATATGGACAAGGTCAAAAAGTCTGGAAACTACACAGCGAAGCACGTCTTTGCCGACCCGACTCGTCCTGGAGTGAGGAGGCCCCACGTGGCGGCCATGACTCGACCGCAATTCGGCCCTGCTTTTGGCTTGGACCTAGAGAGCAGATCGTCCCCCGATGAGCTGGACCTCGACGAGGATGACCAAGGCCTGAATTCGACCTACACTCCCTTGTTCAGCCGTGCAGCTGCTTCAGACCTTGCTCAGGCTCGCCAGCTCGTCAACGATGCCCTTGCCAAGTCGGCCAAGCTTAACAAGGCGAGACTGGACAACCCTTTCCGGAACAAGTACAGACTGAAACCCGACACTTTGGATGAGGAAGCCAATATCAAGCGGAGCAACGGAGATGAGAAGGCCCCCCGCCTTCTTAACATCACTGACGACATGGTTGATGCAGCCGCCCTGGTCTCTGAGGCCGACGCCGTCGAGTTCGCCCGCGGGCCTACCGAGAGGGCTGTTGTCTCACGGGGCAACTCTTTCTGGATGGAGAAGCTCAAGCGAAAAGGAACGGCCCCGTGGGGTGACGACCCAGACTACAAGGTTGGTCTTCCGCTTCCTGAGTGAACCATTTACTGACTGGGATTGGCAGGTGTTTCGTAACGTTCGCGACTTTGGCGCAGTTGGCAATGGACTTGCAGTAAGTATTTTGCTTTATCAACGGTCTACAGAGATACAGCCCACTGACATCATTGACTAGGACGATACCAAGGCCATCAAGCGTGCCTTGCTTGACGGGCGACGATGTGGTGAGAAGTGCCATGGGTCAACCACCAAGAACGCCATCGTCTACTTTCCACCTGGGACATATCGAGTCTCAAGCACGATTCCTCTACCATTTGGCACGCAGGTGATTGGCGACGTGAGTACACACGCCTTGACTGAGGTAATATGATACTGATATTCCGCCTAGGCAAACAAACGACCAACCATCCTCGCATCCCAGTGTTTCATTGGCCTCGGTGTCTTGTCGACGAACGAATACACAGGCAACGGCTTTGGTATTGACGGCAACGACCAGCAGTATTACATCAACACGGCCAACTTTTATCGCCAAATCCGCAACCTCAACATCGACATCAGCCAGGTCAAGTCCGAACAGAGAGTTGTCGGCCTGCACTACCAAGTGGCCCAGGCCACAAGCCTCCAAAACATTGAGCTGATTGCCGCCAAGGGAAGCAACCAGATAGGCATCTTTGCCGAGAACGGCAGCGGCGGTGTCATCTCCGACGTCGTCTTCCGCGGTGGCGCCTTTGGTCTCTACGGAGGCACTCAGCAGTTCACCGCCCAACGCCTCACGTTTGATGGCTGCGCCACCGGGGTACAGATCATCTGGGACTGGGGTTGGGTCTGGAAGTCCATCAACATGAGCAACGTGGATGTTGGCTTTCGACTCCTGCGAGAGGGCGTCAAAGAAGATGGCCACGTTGGGTCTGCCTCCTTCGTCGATTCGAGCTTTAGCAACGTGAGCACTGCTATTCTTGCTGCTCCGCCCGGCTCAGAGGGTGGCTCAGCTACTACCGGTATTGTCTTGGACAACGTCGTGTTTGAGGAGGTCGAGAGAGCCGTGGCGGGCATCAACGGAGCTACTCTGCTCGAAGCCTCACCCAAGGTAGAGTACTGGGTCCTTGGTCCTGTCTATTCGCCGGCCAGAGAGTTCTCTTTGGGAAGCAACACCACAGGTAGGCCTCACAGGCGTCAGGCCGGCCTACTCGACTTTGATGGCGCATTCTTTGAGCGTGCCAAGCCTCAGTACGGGGAGCGAGTGGCCAGCGAGTTTGTGCACGTCAGGGATTTTGGAGCCAAAGGCGACGGCAAGACCGACGATACCGAGGCTTTTCAGCAAGCATTGTGGTATAGCCAGGGCAAGATTCTTTTTGTTGATGCGGGTTCCTACATCTTGACAAAGACGGTGCTTGTTCCGCTGGGAACCAAGCTGGTGGGAGAAGCCTGGTCTCAACTGGTTGCGTCAGGCTCCTATTTCCAAGACGCCAAGTAAGTTCCTTCAGGCCTTCCTCTCTTTGTTTCTCATTACTGATCGTTGATTCTCCTGTCCAGAAAGCCCAAAGCCATGCTCCAGGTGGGCCGTCAGGGTGATGTCGGCAATATCGAGATGCAGGACCTTCTTCTCACGAGTCGTGGCCCTACGGCGGGTCTGATTGTCATTGAATGGAATATCAAGGCAGAGAAGCCCGGATCAGCCGGTCTATGGGGTAAGCAGTCATTCTTTTCTTCCTAACCCAACATGCCATCTTCGAGCTCAGTTGAGTATCTACTGACGCGACTCAACAGACTGTCACGTTCGACTTGGAGGTGCAGTTGGAACCAACTTGACAGCTGATGATTGTCCTGCCACTGGGAATGACCCCAACCCAGACTGCAAAGCTGCCAGCTTGATGATGCACATCACACCCAAGGCGTCGGGTTACTTTGAGAACATGTGGCTCTGGGTGGCGGACCATATGATTGAGTAGGTTATCGTGGTGTGTTTTGACCATCTTACCCAAAGCTAACTGTACTGGCAGTGACGAGAACCTCGATGATGCCAACAACACAATGGTTAGTAACTGTCTCCTGCTCAGTTTTCTCCTTTCACCACTGACGCCAGTTGTCACTAGATACAAACATCCATTTATGCCGCCCGAGGGCTGCTTGTTGAGAGCAGGGAACCAACATGGCTCTATGGGACCTCATCCGAACACTCCGTCTTCTATCAGTACAACTTCAACGGGGCTCGCAACGTATTTGCAGCCATGATACAGAGCGAATCGCCCTATTTCCAGCCAAAGCCACGAGCCCCCTCGCCCTTCGATGACGCCGTTGGTGTTCTGCCAGGCGACCCTGACTACAACCAGACGGCTGGCGTTCCCCATGAGTCTTGGGCCTTGGTCATGAGAAAGACTGCCGACGTGCTGATTGCTGGTGCTGGGCTGTACTCATGGTCGTCCTCATTCAACGAAGATTGCGGTGAGCTGAGACCCCCCTGATTTCTCAAACGTCACAGTCAGCTAACCTTGGATCTCCGCAGTCGACCAGCAGGCGTGCCAGAAGGGGCTTGTTCTGCTGGAAAACAACTTTGCAAATGTCAAGATCCAGAGCCTCGTCACCATTGGCGCTGAGAACATGGTGGTCCAAGAGGGCTTCGCCTTATCGGCTCTCGATAACCTGCACGTCCAAACTCATCCTCGCTGGTCCTACATCGCCAACTTTGACGTCGGCGGAAACACCACCGAGCCGTATCGCATCTTGAACGTCAACTCCCGCATCTGGGACATGGACAAGCCGCAATTCACCTGCTCGCCCCCTTGCCTCATCCAGCTGCCCGACTGGACACGCGCCACAAGCACGGTCGACTACCCCAGGATCACCGTTAGCAGCGGCACCTGGACGAGCACCATCACAGAGCCTCCCGTCACCATCACCAACTGGGCTTTCGAGGTGCTGACCGTGACGCAGCCGGATACAAAGCACGGAAAGCGGGACGATGTGGTTGCAGGGCTCCAAGCACTTCTTGCAACGTCGGATTGGCCCGCCGTCACCTACACCCTCCCTGGGGGCACCGAGGAAACGGCGGCGCCGGGTGCAGAGTGGCCAATGCCTTCCGCCATCTTCGGCGAGGGAGTGTTTGCTCCACCCGAAGGAGCCTGGCCACAAGACGAGCTCGAGGCCATCTTGGGTCCCATCGAGGGTCCCATCGATGGCGAGTGTTTCAAATACGACGTTGAGTGCCAGATGAGAAAGTGGATCGGTGTTGATGAACCTGACCGCCCGACGGACGATCCCTTTGAGAGCATCGGCGAGGTTGCACCGTCCTGCCCGATGTACACGACATCATCGACAACATCATCTGCCAAGGCAACTCCGACGGAGGAGGAAGGAGAAGATGATGACGATGATGATTCGGAGCCCGACGAGCCTGTCATTGTCCTCAAGCTTGGGAAGCCCCGCGATAACAACCTTGAATGCAAGAATGACGGCCGCAAGACGACGCATTCAATCCTGGACGCGGCAATCAAGTCTTTCTGCGACACTCTGAAAAACCTGGACATGGGGGAGGGCTTCCATAAAGATCGAGGAACAGAGCCAAGTATCAGGTTCGGGGACACAAATCACAGGATTGACATATCGTTCGACGTCCACGACGGTTGCAAATTCGACTACGACGCGGATCTCTGCAAGAAGTATCTTCTCGGACCTGTGGACGCCTGCAACTGTGGCGGGGAAAACGGGAAGCAAGGCGGGACCATATACAATGATTGCTATACTTGGGTCATTGACCCAGTCCAGCTTCACTGATCTATGAAGGTTGCTTAGTTCGAGTCTAAAAGAGTAGTTTCCTAGAATCAATTTTGTTTACTTTGAGAGACTGGACGGCCGTCCATTGCCCATTCTTGAAAATGATGCTCCTGGTGAGGATGAGCCGAACAACAAGCCAGGTAACTAAACGATGGTTGAAACTGATTGTCTCCTGGACAAGCTGCCTGATGTGGCGGAGCAAACGCGTTGGTGAGATCGTGATTCTTGTTAGAGCCCGGATGGATAGGCGAGGGAGAGGCTGGGCAACAAGGCATTCGCACCACCTCAGCACGATCAGATGCGGCAGCTACGGAACCAGCGAGAGATGCAAAGGGAGGGAACTTGAAGATTGTTGTTAAAGAGGTAGTAGGTACTAAGAAATAACTGAATAATAGCGTCCACCAAGTCCATTCCACCGGGAGCCATGCCCTGGTGTTCCTCACTAATGGTCGGTTTCCTTTCGGTCTGCGTCATCCGCCTCGTGCCCATCTTCATGCTCAGCAGTCTCGTCCTCCTCTCTTCATCGCTGTCCGGATACAGTAGCTTGACCGCCATGTCCTCTTCGTCGCCGCTGATATCCTCAGTGGGCGACGCAGACCCAGACGCCCCCTTTCCCAAGAGTCCCTCGAGGTTTCCCTTGGCTGGCTTGTCTCCCAAGTACCACAACTCCTCTGAGCCCAGCGCATAGTTTTTCTCTTTCCCAAATATCCAGGCCACGGGCTCGAGCCATCCAATCTTGCTGCTCTCGCGCGCATACAGGGGGAAATAACTGCAGGCGACGAGATACTCGCCAACATATGCTCCCTGGACGCCAAAGTCGTGGCTGCGGGAGTACTTGATCTCACCCTGGGCTTGAACGCCGCCGGACAGGGCCGTGGGACCGGTGCCGGCGCCAACCCCCGCCGACGTGTTCCTGGAACGATCCGAGTTCCTCTCCGGGTCGAGGCAAGTCATAAAACCAGTGATGATGTAGAGTTTTCCTTCCTTTTGAGCGTGGAGCAAGTCCAGCACTTCCTTTCTGTACCTGGCTCGAGTCTCCAGCTGTTGCGCGTGATCGGCACTGTGGGTGGCCTCAGAACCAGGGGTGTCCTTTGTCGGCTCTCGGAGTAGATCCTGCAGCCTTCGCAGGTATTGTCCATGGAAAATCGACGAAACACGGCCGCGTCAAAAGTCTCTTGCTGGGAGCCAGCGTGCCCGAGGGAGACCTTGACCAGCGACTGGAGCTGCGCGAAGGCACCCCCCTCTGATGATTTCGACCGCGACAGCTTGAAGCCAGTGCAGGTGACGGGTTTCTGAGGGTACAAGTCACTAATCGCATCCTGGGGTCTGAGGGGCTTGTCGGGACTGTAGGCTACGGTTGTGGGATTGAAGGGGTCCACCACAGCGAGCCCCAGCAGCCTGCTCAAGGTCTCGTCGCCATCGTCAAGGGCCACGGGCTGATCAAAGAGGAAGAAGGGCTTTTTGGTATGTTTGACCATTTTGTGTACGAGTTCTGAGTGTGCTCGATGGCGAATGCTGCCCAGCTGCCGTCGAAACAGGGAGTCTTTATGCTGCTCAGGACAGTCCAGCTGCCACAGCTGTGGCGGTTCCTTCTGAGACATTCTCAGCTTTCAACCCCATTTTGCCTCGCTGCAGACGCCTCAGGGAGGCTATGCTCCATCTTCCCTGTCAGGCATGCCGAGGTGCGGAGCAACAGAAGCTGGGCGAACCAGGCTCGACAAATGGGCAATGCAGAAGAGCATCAGGCTGGCGGCAAAAGCAGGCTCTCAAATAATCTCAAATTTCCAATTCAGCTCGTTGTAATGGTGGTGGGCAACCTGGACACCCTGCAGTCGTATTTTCTTCCTCTTTGCCTCCCATCTGCCACGTCATTGCTGCCATCACCATTCGCCCAGGATCGACCATGGACGCTCAGCTCTTCGTCAAGATCAACGTCACAGTTGAGGAGGGCCTGTCACCAGGTCAGGATGGCCGTCGCGCATGGCTTGCTGGCATCACCTGGATCACATGCAACGAGGCTGGCCATACACACTCTGAAAACAGCGTCGTCGAGATCACGGACCCTTTCACCATCGGCGAATACCATGATTATGAGGAAAGACTGCATCAGCAATCGCAATCTGCGTATTTACACCCCGACCCGGATGCAGAATTCACCGACGCCTGCAGTACCCATGCCGCCACGTCCGACTACAGGCAAAACAGCCCATCAAGCTCGAAGCTGGACGAGTACAGGCAACAGCTCCACCAAATGTTGGAACTGAACAAGATGCTGCGGAGCCCATGTTTGGTCAAGATCAATATTATGGAGGAACTACATATCCCGGATCAGGAATCCCCAGACCGTTATAGCATCCATAGCCTCCTTTGGGAGCTTCTCGAGCATCACCCCAGCGCCGACATTCAGGTTACCCGTTGGATCACCAGCAAGGACCCGGCAAGAAGTCTTCCTGCGGGCTTGTGCAAGCCGGATAAGCCCATCCACATTCTCTTGATCATCGCCCGGGATTTGAAGTACGTTGATGGCGGCCACATGGACCTTGACAGCGTCGCATATGATACTCTCTATTCAATGCTCAAGTTTCTCAAGTTTCGTGGCCGTCACGGCCGCCTCTCTCTGGAGGTTGTGCGCCCAGGAACCTTTTCCGAGCTCCAGAAACACCTTGGGCGCCGAAGACACTATGATCTGGTGCATATCGACATGCACGGTGTGGTCAAGAGGTGAGTCACAGTATCCCCTTCGTGCTAAACGCGCCAGAGCCCTTGCCAACACCTTTCATAGGTTATCTGAACCAACATTGGATTATTCTCCCAACCTTTGCTTTGGGCACTGCATTACGAGAAGCCCGGCTTCAAGCCCCGTTGTTGAAGGGGCCCAAGAGGATGAAGAAAGTTACGACATGAGAGAGGCCGAGGAAGTTGCAAGGCTTCTGGAAGGTCATGGTATAAAGGTAGTGGTCCTCAGCGCGTGCGTATCGTCATATGGGCAGGGGAGGCTACTCAGCAACATGTGCCGCGTCTTCGCCGGCTTTGGGATATGTGCCGTGACGGGAATGAACTTTTCGGTCAAGGCCGCCACGGCCCAAGCTTATTACCGCGGCTTCTATGAGGCCTTGATCCTCAGCAACCAGAGCTTCCGCAACGCTGCCGTCCACGGCCGCCGCAATCTCCTTCGCCGCCCACCCAGAACTAATGAAACGACTGCGCGAGAACAAGAACAAGGAAGTACCCAAGCCGGCAGCCAGACACCAGGCACGACCAGCGCGTTGGATGAAAGAACCGAGGACTGGCAGCAATCTTATACGTTCGACGAATGGCCGACGGTGACTACCTACTTTGCCATGGGTGACAAATTCAACAGAACCAACAGTATCGATATCATGGGAGAGAGGCCTCGACTAATTCAAGGCTGGCCCTTCCGCTCCACTCCAGCTGGAATTATCATCGGCGTTGTTGGTGAGGTGTTGTCAGGGGACCCGCTCCAGACAACTATGATGGTGATGGGAACCTTGATAGCGGCCCTGATTTGCCTCATCATTTCCAAGGTCAGGGCTGGCAAGCTGGCGTTGAGTGACAACGGCGCCGATATATCCAAGGCATTCAAGTCCTTTCAGGATGACCTAGAAGAGTCACAACTGAAACACTCTGTTGGTCTGATGGTGTTGGAGAATGGGCTCCGCAGCCTGCGCAAGCTCTTCATCAACATCAGGCTTGAGCGCACTTGGGAAGAGCGGCACCGTCAGTTCACTCAAGATCTCTGCAACCAGTGGCGGATGACCAACTTTGCCGATAGAGTTGAAGTTGTGCCCGCTTCCACGTTCATGTACCCTCTCAAGGATTGGTACCGAAAGGCACAGTTCCTCATGTCACACTGGTATACTGGCTGGCGGCACCAGGGCAAAGACCCAGGCCTCCAGTCAACAACTACCGTCCTCATCATCACAGAGATGGATTCCGTGATCGACCACGACAAGCCCAAATCCCAAGCGGCTCTCGACCGCATTAGCAGCTACATTCGGTCCGTCGAGAAACGCTCAACGGGCGGGTTTTACTTGATGTTCACCGGCCACGGAGGCGTCGAATGGCCCGAGATGGATGTGAACCGGGAGCGACATGGCTGGAGTGAGGCTGAGCCTTTCATCGGTGAAAGCGGGTTCACAACAGTACGACGAGATGTCCCCATAGAGATTTGAGGAGCAGCTAGGCTGCATAGCAGTTGTACGCTGCGTCCTCGCATAGATGCTACCTAGGTACTTGGCAGGAAACACAGGTCTGTACATAGACATCCAGGATAAATACGTATGGTACAAATATAATTATTTACAAACTCCACAGTGCCCTCAGTACCTCAGCAAGCAAAAGAAGAGGTATTCTTTACATCCTCCACACCGAAACGCCAACCATGATTATTACATGAGCACCCACTGAATCAGTCCCTTGTCCAACCTTGGCCGGTGCCATGGCCTCTCTCTCCGTCGCTGGAACTGCTGTCTCCAAAATACAAGCCTCCAACGCCAAGCGTGCTTCTCGCAGCAAGACCCGTGTTCACCACTATGTAGTCGATTTTTCCCTTGCAAGCCAGGAGACGCTCGATGCGGCGCACCACCTCGTCAGAGTACAAGCCCGGCGAGCTCTTAAACTCGCCCTTCAACTTCTTCAATTCCCGCCTCGCCTCTTTGTGCTTGCCCAAGCTGGCCAGACATCGGGCGAAATCGTCACGGATGCTAAACAAGGCCGGGTGACGGGGCCCGAGAGACTCTCTGGCTGCGTCGAGACATGTGATGAATATGCCCTCGGCTTCCTCTGCTTGTCCTCCGAGGTCCATGGCTGCGGCGACCTTGGAGTGACAGAGCACCGTCTTGGGATGCCTTTCACCAAGGCGCTGCAGCTGGCAGTTGTATACAAAGTCTAGGAGGCGTCTTGCTTCGTCTATCTGCCCGTTCTTCACCTTGATGGTCGACAGCACCTCTATGATGCTCAGAGTCTCAGGGTGCGTTTTCCCCCGTGTTCTTTCGAGAGAGGTCAGCAGGCGCTGGAGGGACGCGCTTGCAGCCTGCTCGTTGCCACTCTTGAACAGGTACAAGGCCAACTCGCTGATGGATTCTGTCACTTGTGCTTGGTCCGAGTCATCGCCAAAGGGGTCCTCGAGGGCTAGGACTTGGGTTAGCTGGCTAACCGCTTCGCTGAACCTACCTTGGGATGCTCTCAACGAGGCAAATTGGCGATAAGCGGTTATCCGGTCGTCGACAGGTGTCTTTATTCCCGGAGTCGCGAAGACGTCCCGGTACACAGAGAAGATCTTCCCATACCGAGCCTCAGCATCGGAGAATTGACGCGATCGTTGATAGAGGCGCGCACAGTCGAGTTGTAGAGCAAAGCCGGCTTCATCCCGTCGCTCCCTCTCAAGATCGTAGAGTTTCCTAGCCGTCTCATACTCTCCGTGCGCCTCACAAACATCTGCCAGCTCCACCAGGCTGCCATTGACCTCGCCCAAGGACCGTTTCAACAAGGCCTGGTTTGTCAGACAGTTGCGTAGCAGCGCCGAGATGTTTTGGACGACTTGCTCTTCATCATCCCAGGCAGTGACCAAGTCGCGGCGATCGCGGATCTTTTGTAGGCCAGTTGACAAGTCTTCCCATGCCTGCACAAGTACTTTGACGATGGACTTGTCCACTTGGGTCGTGATCTTGGATACTTCCTGTTTGTGATGAGTATCTTGGACATCCATCTTGACCGGGTAGTACGCCAAGTCGTCATCTGCAGCAAACCCCTGATGATAGAACAGACGAGGACCTTTGATGAGAAAGGGGTTCTCAAGGCAGAGAGAGGATCCGTCGTGTTTCAATGCTTGTGATGCCGATGCCGAAGATTCCAGATGCTCGACCAGGTCGGGGCTGAATAGACAAAGCGGAATTCTTGGACAAGTGACGTCGGAGAGAAACAAGGCCACTTCCACGATCCTCTTCTCCCACTTATGAGCCGTCTGCCACCAATCTTGAAGTTTCCCCTGTGTATAGGGCTGATTCAACACAGACGCCCCCAGTCCATCATCTTTGGGTCCTGTGACGGGTATGATTCGCGGGCCTATGCTGGGGACCTCGTTTCTTGTAGAAATGATGACGTGACCTCGGTTCCCTGTGGAAGAGGGGAGATTTCTGAGGAATTCCCTCCACCAATCTTTGGGACCCGTGTGTTGGCCAAGCCGGCCAGTCCAAGCAGGGGGGAGGGGGTAACCTGAGTTGGGGGAAAGACTGTCCAAGACAAGTAGCCACTTCTCCTTGCGAGGATGTGCAAGCCATTCCATGACTGCCTGCTCAACTGTGCGTAAACCCTCCACCTCTAAACCTCGGCTGGATTTTCGGTCGTCGCCCAAGGTCATGCCGTCTAGACCGATCCGAGCCGCAATGTCTCGATAGCTGAGCTCGAGGGAGCCGCGAGTTGTGGCGTTCACCCAAAGGATGTACGAATACTCGTGGCGGTGACGAGATACATAGTTCAATGCTATTTGCGTCTTGCCGCTTCCAGAGGGTCCATTGAGGATGGCGATAGGCCACGCGTCTGAATCGGTCGTGGATGGATGTTTACCGAGCCACCTGGAAAAGTAATTCTCAAGAAGTGAGAGACTCTCGCCCCCTGCATCATGAAGTGGGGAGGTGTGCTTCCGGAAGTGCGTCTCAAAGGCCTTTCCTGGCTCAGCATCATGTACTTCGCCTTCCGCGAATGCTGGCGGGGGGGCGCTCATCTTCCTTTCTTGGCTCACGGCTTTGGCGCAGAGGTCGTCGATATCATCAATAATGCAGTGGAGATCTTTGTCCAGCCGACTGGAAAACTTGGCGAGGTCTGCATGGTCACGGTCAAGCGTCCGATAGATGTGGCTTCCTGACTGCCTGTCCAAGTTTGAATCCTCGCGGGACAGGGGTGAAATCTCGCTGATTGCATAGATGAATAGGCCCCTGGCCAAAGGCTTGAAGCGCTCCAAGTTGCATGCCAAAGTCGTTGACCGGTTGCGCAGCTCATGGCGCAGTCTGCTCTGAGAGTCAAGATCGAGAATGTTGCTCAAGCTATCCGCGAGGGCTTTGGGTGAAGTCGTGTGGGGTGTTCCAAGAAATACTATTCCAGAGACAGCATCGTACACATCTCTGAGTTCTTTTTTCGTGCTGCTCTTGGCGTGGATGAGCGCATTCTTGACCACAAGGCCACCCAGGCTATGACAGACAAAGACGATAGGACGGTGGCGACTCCCTTCTCGGCGGCGAGCAAGGGCTTCAATCAGTCGTTTTGTCTGGTGCAGCAGAGTCCGCGACACGAGATACTCGGCAGTTCCAACATACGTGTCGTAGTCATAGGCGAGAATCCTTGCTTTGGTGCGTAACCGGCGCGGAAGCTCCGCCGCTGGCCAGCAGATTTGAGTCCCTGTTGATTCATCAATGCAGGACCAGGCAGTTCTGCTATTGCTGCGCAGACCGTGAACAAAGACAATATCGACTTGGGGATCCTGAGGATAATAGAGCGTTGATACCTCAAAGTTCAAGGAAGAAGGCGCCTGTTGACCTTGCAGGGCGCTCGAAAGTTCGCCCAAAAGAAACGAGACAGTGGTTTCGAACGCCTTGTAGGTTGTAGAAAGAGATATTGGCATCGGAGGCGGCTCAGCGCCAAAGGCACACTGGAGAGAAGACGTGAGGCTACTGAAGAAAACGCCGTGATATAAATTCTGAGGCTGTAAATATCAGAGCCAACCCAGGCACGATTACCGAGGGGGATCCCAGGTTTAAACCGAAACCAGACGGGCGACTGGATGCCTGAGGCTGCAGCTATCTGATTGGGCAGGCGGCCTCAGTTCAACGCGGTTCGCCTTTCTGCCAACAAGGCGGCGCGCTCGCTGACAGCCTGATTTCAACCAGCGCCTGGCACCACAAACACACATAACGTTACACGTATCAGGTACTTTGTCGCGGTTAGCTGAAGACGAGACAAGGCAGACACTACGCATACCCCCTCTGCCGAGTGAGTAATCCTTGCCACAATGCAGACAGTCAGAGCGTGGAAATGTCTTTTCATTCCATTCGCAACGCGTGGCTTGAGGCAACCAACCGTCAGCTGAGGCGGAGCGTCACATGCGCCTCCCGACACTGTCTGGGCGTCTCCATTGGCCTTGCCTAGACGTGGTGTGCCTATTGCTATCTTTGACAGGGACAGTATGATTGTACAGAGCTCAGCAAACTCACCACCAGGCCAGAGCCCTGTTTTAGTTGACAACGAACTAATGATACAGTGCTCCCGACTGTTGCTGCTCGACATATCCGCCGGGCCAGCATAGTCAGTCCATGTAGCCTCAAGATAAGGCTTCACACGAACAAGACACGTCAGTCAAGGTCCTCTTCACCAGTCCTTGAGTGACCCCACCGTCCGCCCTCAAACTCTTCCGTTCAGCTCGGTCAAGAGTCCCACATCGTCAGCCTCTGTCTCTACTTGCCACTGTGCTCTCATGATATCCTTGGCAAGATTGTTCCAGAAGTTGCACGTATCCTTCGCATTTTGGTCATCCTTAATCAGCGTCCACCCAGCAGCATTCGCCTTCATCACGTTGGAGAAGAGGGGGGATGTGTTCACAACTGGCCATGTGGGGAAGGCGACCGAATTCACATCGCCCGTAGCCGCAAACGAGCTCAGGTAGCCCAAGTATCTCGGCCTCATATCCTCCCACAACTTTGGCGCGAATTTGGAGGCTTCCGCTCTGGTCAGTCCCAGCACCCTGAGCATGGGCCGTATCTGGAATCCAAAGTTGGAAAAGGTAGGGACCAGATCCGATGCGTGGTACGCCAAGTCATCTTCCGGAAACCCGTAGCTCATGGCGTAGACCTGCTGCTGCTGGTAGGCGTCGATGAGGTCTCTGGTGTTGCAAGTAAAAGACACATCTCTGATGATTGTCTTCAAGCAGAGAGCAAAGCTGCCAAACTTATTCAAGCAATTGTATTGGTTCTTGATGGCCACTTGCTGAGGCTGCAGGCCTGGGAGGAATATCTCCAGAAATTCGTGGAATTTCGTCTCATCGTCGACATCGGGTGGGGTGAAATGCTCTGCTTCGTTGGCACAGTGAGACACGATGGCCGACTTGATGCCCTTCCAATGCTTGCCTATCGAGAGTCAGGGCTGAGACTACTGAGGTTTAGCGATGAATGGATGTACCTTCAGAGAATGCCACAGTAGGTATCGACTTGATCCATTTTCCATCCACCGATGGCCCGAGGGGAAAGAGTCCTGTCTGATGGACCTTGTCAAACAAGGCCTGATTGGCATCAGCCAGTTTACCCGGCGTGGCATTCTTGAGGCAAGCAATACTGTACCTGTCGCCACAGCCAGCAAGGTCAGAAAACTTGCGATATGTGAGATCGAGCTGACCACTTGTCGAGTTGTCCCAGGCCCATTCAAACGCTGGGCTCTGCGTCACGAACGTGTTGAACATGGGGTCCACCGCACCATCCTCTCGTATGAGATGATGGAGAATCGAGCCAGCACCGGCAGATTCGCCCCAAGCGCTGACGCGGTTCTTGTCTCCGTTGACTTTGTGGATGTAGTCTTGAACCCATTGCAGCAGGAGGGCCTGGTCGTGCAAACCGGCGTTTGGTAGGCCCTCCCGCTCCATGTAGGACCCGGCAAGCCATCCAAACGCTCCGAGTCGATAGTTGCCCGTGACAAAGATGGCCCTGTACCCAGACGCCTTGAGGAGAGCTTTTCCAGAGTACAGAGGCAGGAATTGGTCCTTTGAACCGAACGCGTATGCGCCTCCGTAGAACCAGACGATGACGGGCAATGGCTCAGCATTCGGCTCAAACGCCGAGGCGGGCACGTATATGTCGAGGAACAGACAATCCTCACTTCCCTTTGTGGCAGGTGATTTCTTTGACCCAATGCCGCTTTTGGGATCTCCAAGACGCTTTCTGCTTCCGGGCGGCTTGTTTGAGCTGGTCGTGTCGACCTGGATGCAAGCAGTATCGCTGGGCTTGGGCCGCTTGGCACTGTTGGCAAGCCCTTGGGGGTACTCGGGCATGCCAAACCGTTCTGGCTTGGCCCCGAAACGGACATCCACGAAGCCGTATAACTGTAAGCGTGTCAGCAACCGGGCGCGTAGACTATAGAGGATTCATACCTCGTCACCCAGACAACCAGCTCTGTAAGTGCCCCATGGAAGCTCCAGGCTGGGCAACCCACGACCAGTTTGGCAGGGAAGCAGGCCCATAGAGCCAACAAGAAGCTTTTTGAGTTCCATGAGATCGAGCAGCCTCGAGGCTTTAGGTACAGGTGAAACAATGTGTGAAAGAAATATGAAGACTCCCTTGATGGACTCTGGATCTGACCTGCAGAGGGAAGAGGCAAGGTGGCATGTGGTACGTTTCCACCATTAGCCTCCAATGGCTGCAGCCGCCGAATTTACCAACCTCAAGGCTCCGATATTTTGGTGTCCTTATTATGTCAACGTATGTTCCTTGACGTCGTGGCTGATGCTCCTCGGAGTGTCATCATCATCAACAATCAACAATGATGTCCACGATTGGCAGCACCAAAACTGAACTCTCACAGTAAAATTCAGCTTTTTACTGTCTACTGCCGAGCAACTCATCAACCGCTTCCGAGTCGGGGGTGTTTACGGGAGCCGTATTAGAGATCCGGCTCTCTTCGCTGGGATTGACCATGTCAACTCGGGCATCTACAGAGCAATCGTGGGCAATAGAACAGACTTGAAACTCCCAGAGACAGAATGACTTCTTGTAATTGAAAATACTGTCTCAATTTATTACAAAACCCAGACTCGTCCGGCCAGGAAGAGCCAACACGAGCCCCTGCCTGGCCCAGGTGCTCTAATTGTCTGATTTACCCCCTCCACAATTCAATCTATTTGCTTCAATCTTTTAGAGTGACATCCAATCACTTGTGAGCATTCCCGTCCCTTCTTCAGATCCGAAGCGCTGTTATCCAGAGCGACTCCTCACGCTTCGCCCACAACCCCTTCAAGGCCCCTCGATACTCTCCCCACCGCCGGCCGCACCGGAACGAGAGTCGTTGGTAATGTGCTTCGTGATAGCATTGTCCACTATGACATTATCTCGGTGGATTCTGCTCCTGGGAACCCATAGAAGCTGCAGCACGCCCAACAATGCCACACCTATACAGCTAGCCCAAGCAGCCACAGAGCCCGCGAAGCTGTAGACAATCCCGGCAAGAGGCGGTGCCATCGTGCGTGCAAGGCATGCGCCAGACATGGCAAGACCGTTGACTCTGCCCAACACCTGAGGCGATGGGGTGGCGTCCTTGAGCAGAATGAGCGTGACGGGCATCGCTATCATGCCGCAGAAACTCTGCATGAATAGTGAAAGATAGATGCCACCCGAGATCAGCGGTTCGTGGAGAGCTGAGAGAAAAGGCATGAGAGTATATGTCAGAGGGTATAGCACAACCATCCAGAGGAACGAGTGCCAGACACCAACCCGTTCGACAAAGACGGGGAAGATGACGGCTTGGATGAGCAAGCCCAAACCACCATTGACGGCGAGATATGTTCCAACATCGTGAACCGTGTAGCCGAGCCCGCCGCGCCAGTCGAACCTGCCCTGCGGTGCTTCTGGCGTGTCGAGGAGGTATGTTGCGAGCAGGCTACCAGCGGCCATCTGGTGATACGAGAATATCAACAGGGCGAGAACGAGCATCATGACAGTAAAGTTGAAGGTTTTCCCCTCAAACTTGGGCGGCTCGGTCGAGGGAGGACGCAGCTCATCGGGCAATCTGATAGAGTGGACAGTGCCGAAGGAGGAACGGCGCAAGTCGATAAAGTCGTGCTCGACAGGGAGAGGGAGACTTGACTCGGCAAAGGGTGGACGAGAGCGGCTGGCTGAGGTTGAGACAGCCCGACGGGGAACGCTGGTACGCCTCAAGGGCCGACGGAGGAGACCAGTTTCTTCACTGGGCTCCTCGTCGTCGTCGGCGACTGCGGTGGAATGCTCGTTTTGACCATCTAGGCCGTTGCTAGTATCCCTGACATTGGTCTCTTCCAGGAAAAAGAGGCCCTGGATCACAGCAATAGCAACAACTGCAACAGAAACGAGGTTAGGTAGCAGATATGGATACCTTCCAAACAGCCCATCTGCATCAAAGAGCGACGGGTAGAATATCGCAGGCTGGGCCAAGAACCCTCCCATGGCAGAGCCAATGATGCCACCAAGAGTCCATACAAACGGCTGCACCGCATACGCTTTGGCTGAGAGAGCAGTTAGCACCAACCAATCCTCCTGTTTAGCGAGGACCACCCACGTTCATGCTCTGGACGCTTGACCATCTCGGCTACCATGGTCTGCATAACCGAGACGTTGCCATTGAGCGCCCCGCCGATGAATCGCGCCAATAGCGCAACCCAGTATTGCCTGGCCAGGCCAAAGATGAGACTCGAGATGCCCACGCCCACAAGGCCGAGCAGCACGACGGGCTTGCGGCCGATGTGGTCCGACAAGAGGCCCCAGCCCATGGAGGTCAAGGCTTCGGCTACGGCGTAGGCGGAGACTAGGAGTCCGGCGTAGAAGGAGGCATCTTTGTCAGATACGCCGAGGTCTTTTACCATGACAAAGGTGTACGCCAGGATCGAGTTGAAGGCGATGGGCTCTGAGAATCGGCATATTGCTGGGCATGGAGTTAGGGAACGCCCCGAGGAGATTAGTGAATAAATAGCAACATACCAAGAACGAGGAGCTGCCTAGTAGGAAACGCATTTGGATCCGAGTTTGTCTTTTTGTTTCCTGGCGACATATTATGAAGGCTCTTTTTTTTCGTCTCTTGCAATGTCAGTGTCGAACCAGAGATTTCGATCTCGACTCTGCCCGCGGGGTAAAGACGACCGACGAGAATTTAGCAGCTGGAGTTGCGGCCCGGAACCCGAACTCGGCCCCCACGTAGTTTGCCTCTGTCTGTGGGACAACTTCTAAGTATGGTAACCCGAGGAGCTTATCGTCCGGCTAGCAGCTATTAAACTGGGTCAGTTGATCAACCTGAGACGTCTAATGCACGTGATTGGGAGGAAGAGGTTGGTTGAGGGTTGGGAGAAATCGGGGGCAGGGAGAGAACAAGAAATAGCCTACCCTATAAGTTGCACACTCGTGATCTTGGAAAGCGAGCATCGGGATAACTTTCATAACGGATAAGGTCTTTTGTGAAGGTATTTACTTATTGTATTGCTCCACCGATCTGTTGAATCTTGTCAAGTATCGGGCCCTTTGCCAGCTGCTGACGTTAAAAGAGCACTCCCACTACCTCCACTAGGAGTAGGGCTGAGACAACCTCAATTTTCTATGCATTATTTTAAACTTTAAGCTTTACTATGAGCAGCTCCCCCCTATTGGCCCCAATGACGGCGACTCGTGCTGAGTCATGCGCAATGCGAATTTAGCTGCGAATTTATCGACAAGGGTTTTTGACCATCTCACCACCGATTACGCATCATGGCCATGCCCACCTAGTCCTCAACAGCCTCTCCTCGCGTTTCCTTCACTGGCTTCACGTTCCTGTTTATTTGAATACTTCATTTATGCCAAGAGTATCACCTCCCCAGCTTCACGTGAGGGCGTAATGACGACTCCTGGCCCCAACCACAGCCAAGGCCTGCCAACACCACAGACTCCGAACGATTGGGATTCAGGCGGAAACGCAAACAAGTCGGCAGAGCATGTGACGCATGCCGTCTCCAACGAATCAAATGTGACGACAGCACGCCCTGTCTCAATTGTCGAACACGTGGGAGACCATGCAGCAACAGTGGCACCATCAAACCCTCAACACTGCCACAAGCAATCGATGAGATTGAAAAGTTGAAGTTGAAAGTGAAAGAGCTGGAGGCCCAACTTGAACAAGAACGTAGTGCAAGACTCTCAAACTCTGAAGCTCAGCGAGAGGTACCACCAACAACCCAAAACACCGAGATCCAGCTAAAGGCAAAGACCAAGTACTGGAATGGCATCCACCTTCGACCAGCACGTTCTCCTCATGGAGCGTGGTTCGGACCTTCCTCTCTCTATTACTTACTCATCGCCTCAGCACATTTTTGAGCGCTCAAGCGGACAACATGCTGATTCACCTGGCGAGCAACCTCGAATCACTTGGTCAACCGACTCCGTCGCAGGATTCTTCTCGTCTTCTGGCGCCTCTTGCAGAGATCAACAACAAAGCTGTGTATCTCAGCTCTGTCCAGGAGGGCTATTTCATTAGTCTCTTCTGGCAAACTTATCACACGTCGCTTTATGCAGTCTGGATGAGGCCAGCTTCAAGAGCCACTACCAGTCACTCTACGTCAACGTACCAGCTGGGAACTCGAGAAGACCATCCGCTGTCGTGGACTTGGTTATTGCCATGTGTATGCAGTACGGCACTTCAAAACTGCCACGCGGTGAACAAGGGAACATTGTCCAAGACAACGATGCCACAATGGCTGGTCGATGGTACTACCGCCGTGCCCAAGCCCTTCTTGCTTGCGAAGTGGAAAGTCCGTCGATATCAACCCTCCAATGCCACTTGCTCTGCGCTACATACGTATGTGCCGGCTCATTCCACAACATGGCCGACAGCATCAGCGGTCTGGCCGTGCGCACGGCATACATGCTTGGTCTTCACCTTGACCCCCCGCCGACGATGCCCGAGCCTGAACGTCAGATGAGAAGACGTCTGTGGTGGTCGGTGTTTGAGCTGGATACAAAGTAGGGATGAAGGTGGGACGTCCGTTCCTCCTACACGATTCACACGTCATGCCCAGTTTACCAAGCGATACTCTTGATGCTGCTATGCACTCGGGCTCGAGTTTTGCTCCTATCACGAGTGACACGACTTGGTTGAGTCTCAGTCTGCATCGAGCCAAACTATACAGAACCGTCAGAAAGATCCACACTGCTATCTACGGCCATGATCTGGGTCTAGTGGATGGCAAAACTGTTTACGAAGAACCAGGCCGTTTGGAGGAATTGGCCAAAGCTATCCAACCACACGTAAAGTATCTCGACGACTGGGTTAAGGAAGTCCCCAGCGCGCTCAAGACAACTCGCAAAGACCAAGGCAATGCCTTTTCAACAGACGGATCCCTCTTGGCGATTGAGCAGTACGCACCGCTCTGGCTCCAACGGCAGCGTTTTGATCCTAGAACTGGAGTACTGTCACATATCCACCAATCTCAACCGCCCCTTCATCTCATTCGCTTCTCAGCAAGTACCCGGCTGCCAGGGCTATGAGATGGCTGGGAGATGCGCGTCGCATGGTATTGAGCTTTCAAACATTACCCACCAGGCTTTGGCTTCCACAACACTTCTCCATGGGTGGAACGAGGCTTTCCAGTGGCAGTGGAATGCAGCCATGACACTTGTCGGGTTCGTCATGGCGTACCCAACACACCGCTGACGCCAGCTGCTCGAAACGCAATCAAGCTTGCTGTCTCGGCTCTTGATACGTTTGGGGCTAGTTTTGAAGCGGCAGCCAAGGCAGCTGTCATTGTGCGTACACTATCGTCCAACATTGACTCTTTCATGGACGGTCTTGGGATGACCCAATCTTCGTCGGGAAGAGTGGACAATTCCACAGTTGGTAACTATGCCTCGACAGGCATTCTCCCCTCAGAGAATGGTGTCATGGGAGACGACCAAATCGATTACAATCTCACGGCAGGCCCTCATGAGCTGGATCTCATTGACATGGCCCTTGGGGTAGATTTTTGGGCTGGCATTGATGTGCTCTGGCCAGGTATTTCTCTCAACACGGGGGAGGCGTTGCAAGGCGGGCAGCCCGACTGAATCATGCAAATTTTCAAGGGAGTGAGATCAAGATTTTAGTTGCCAGTTGAGGATATTTCGCCAAATGCCGTGCTTATTGCCGGTCAAGGTTCTCGGTCCGATGACGTTGGTGGTGAGCTGAATGCCTTGAGGAACGAAAGGTGCCTTGAGGAACGAAAGGTCTATGCTCTACCCGTCGACTTAAGACCCCGATATGATTGGTTCGGTTTTTGCTCCCCCTCTGTGATTGTGGAGGGTCCCGCTTTTCACCCTTCCCTTTGATCATGATTGGTAAGGTATGCCTTGCAGGTATACTATTGCTTTTTTATTGGCCGTCCACCGTCATTTTTCCCACTTCATGTGCTCACATCTGTCCTTTAAAGGAGGACCGGGCCAAAAAAAAAAAAATGGCTACCCGAAACTGCTCCCGTTTCCCATCTCAATATTATATCGCACTTATCGTAGATCCCTCGTTCAGCCAGCTCAGAGCTTTCCCTACAGTCTCCTCACTCAGCATTTCCAGTCTGGCCTCTGCAGCCGCCATGTCACTGGGGATCCTATTTCCGACCAGATCTCTCTCGCGCACTTTCGACATTAGCATTATCCCATCGAGCGATGGACAGCGCGACAGCTGCACGTATAGGCTGTACGGGTCGCACTGGCTGGGCACCATCTCACCATCAATGTTCGTCGTCCTGGTCCCGCGCAACTCCAACGCCACCCGGCTCAATGTCCTCCCTTGGACCTTGTAGTCAGTGCAGGCGAAAGCCGGCGTGCACGGCAAGCCCTTCCGGGTGACGTCGTGCTGCTGCCAGGGCCGCTTCCGCTGGCATTCCACTTTGACGCTCATCGGCGTCAGCAGGATCGTCCCGGGCGGCATGCCGACGAAGTGGAAATCCCGAGTCGTCTCCGCCGTTAGCAGGATCCCCGCCGGAGGTCCGAAGTGGAGAATGGTGTCGGCCGATACCTGGTAGCCCGGAAATGCCTTATCGACGATGACGTCCAACGCCGTGTAGCTGGCCCCGTTGACGAGCTTCAGGCCCTGATGCGTGTTATTATTGACGACGACGGGCATGCCCGGCACGAACATGAAGACGGCCGGCACCGGGATGGCGCTGTCGTCGCCGTGATTGAGGACCATAAGGGCTTCCTCCTCCGTCGGCTGGCCGTCCTTCCACTTGTGGTCGGATATGAAGATGCGCAGTTTTGCTTTATGTTGCTGCTGGAAGGCCAGAGTTGCTTCCATGTTCAGGTTCCAGCGGTTTCTGTTGAGCGGCGTCACCACCGTGATGCCCGTCTCCCACGGGATCCGCCTGCCTTCCTGGTAGCAGCGGGCGTTGAGAAGGTCGACGTCCGACCGGTCCTGGATTCCGAGCCGGATCCGCGCCAGCAGCCTTCGCAGCTCCGGGTCGCCGGCGGCGCGGACCTGCTCATCCAGCATGACGACGGTGGTGAACTTCCTCCACAGGGCATGTGCCTTATCATGCTGGTGCCTCTGCTCCACCCTGAATGAGTTGTCCTGCTCCCACGCGACGGCTGCGCTGGGAAGCAAGATTGACCTCTCCTGCACAGGGCGGAACTGGTGGAAGTCACCGCAGAAGAGGATGATGGGGATGCCTCCAAAGTCTTCAGCGGATCCTCGGAGCCTGCACAACTGCTCGTTCACCATGTATAACGTCCGCGCGCCGAGCATGCTGACCTCGTCTACAATCAGCAGATACTTTTCCTGCCAGTCCATCCGCGACTGCCCATTGACGTAACGACCGGATGAGCTGGAGGACCCGATCTCGTCGGTGCCTTCGTCTCTGCTGGCACTCACGCGTGATGTATCCTTGGAGAACTTGCACGCCGAGTGAATCGTAATGCCGTTAATACGGGCCGCCGCGGTCCCTGATGTCGCTGTGACCAGCAGTCGATTCGAGATTCCCTTGCCTGCGAAAAGTTGCACGAGGGCCTCGATGACTCGCGACTTCCCCGTCCCACCCTCTCCACCGACAAACTGGCAGAGCTGAGGAGGAGCAGTTAGACCGACAGCTCCCTCGCCACGCAGGACGAGATCGAGTTGTCGGCAGATCAGCAGGAATGCAACGGACTGCTTCCTATTCAGCGTAAAGACCTCTGCGAGCTGCCTCCCAGCCTCCAGGAAGGACGTGGATGGCCCGAGGCGGACTTCTGCTGTCGGGCGGTTACCCAGCATGCTCTCCTCAGAGTCCGCTGCTGTCAACTGGACGTCCTGCTCCCCGAACCCGCTCAGCACACCGTCCACAGCTGCGTTGCGGCTGGTCGCGTTGCTGCCGGTCGGATCTTGGATTCCCTGGATCATCCTCTCCGCCTCCCTCGAAGCACTCGTTTGCTGTGACTTTATGGACTTGAGCAGCCTCTGTGCTGGGACTTCAGCCCCCGTGAATGGCCCTCCTGGCGGGGTCACCCTTCTCCCTTCTGATTCAACCGCGATTCTGGCACGCAACTCGGATGCTGAGCCCAAGACTGCGTGCTGGAAACGGCCGAGCTGCCGTACCATCGCCAACAGCTCTTCTGAGCCGCCCGTGATCTGATTCCCCCCGCAGCGCTTCTCATAGCGTCAATCAGCCGTGTGGTATCCCCGACGTTGTCGGAGCGGTAAATGGATTGCGTTTCGTCGTCTCCCTCCGCCACACCACCCGACCCAACCTCCCCGACAACTAGGTCATCCTCCCCCGATGATGCGGCCCATTGTCTGGCGTCGCGCTGCGCATCTTCCGCCGATCGGCGAAGCAGTTGGATGTTATCTAGGACGGACGAGAGCCTCCGGCTAAGCGTCTCTTTTTCCCTTGCCCATATCTCCCCAATATCATCCCTGCATTCGAATAGAAAGCTTTCCCACGGCACGAACAGGGCTAGATGCTGTACGGCCGCCCTAGTGAGATCGACAAAGTCAGCGGGGAAAAAGGCAGGGCAGGGCTGGTGATTCTCTTTCTTCCCAGCTGCAGAGAGACACTCGCATTACGTACCTTTGATAGCCCCGGCTGTCGTCATTGTCACCCTGAGAAAAGTCCATGCTTAGATATCCGTCGAGACAGGTAACAGCGTGCTTGCCTGGGCGGCGTAATACCTGCACCCAAGTGTCTGCAAACGGCGCGTCACCCCGGAACGGAATCTCCCCCAGACATTGGCCCCTTGCCGTCCTCCGCTGCTCTTCCGCTTCAGCTGAACCAGCGACACATAGTCATACAGACACAGTTCACGAAGAAACTCGCCGCGGTGGTAATATGCTTCGAGGAAGGATATTCTCCGGCCTGTCTGCTCCACGAGGACGGCATCGTCAGTCGGTGGATCCAAGGCTTCGGCGCCGCTCGCATGGCGAAGATGGTGCCATCGTCGAAAGATGTGCCAGTATAGCACGGATACGTTCACAAACGTCCAGGCGGTGCTGCTGGAGAATTCGGTCTCGTATCCCAACAGATGCGCGGCGACCTCAACCTGCGATAGAGGTCGTTCGGTGAAGACGCGGTTTGCCACTTTCATCAGGAACTGCCGGGTCTTGTTCTGCCCGATGTCGACTCCATCGGTCGCATCCCCCGCAGTCGCAGTCGCAGTCGCCGACGCCTGCGCCTCACGGTCCTGCCTTGGCTCACCACCGCCTACCGAGCCCAGCACCTCTGCCGCCGCGGCTACGCGCTTCCACGTTGGATCCTCAACCTTGGTCGCGTAGTTCGTGAGGTAGTACACAAGTGCCATGGTCTTGCATTGTGTCGCAATGAACGAGATGTCGTGGTTGTGTCGAAGGCCCACAGCGATCGCCTTGTTCCATCTGTTCACCATGCTGTGCGTGCGTCGGATCCGCAAAACGCCATCCGCATCGAACGCCGTCTTCTCGACCAGCTTCCATGGAGCCTTAAAGCGGCAGAGATTTCGCTTGCCTTCAGGCCTTCCTAGGGAATATTTCACGCAGGTTGGGCTGTGTGTGTGGATCTGCGTCGCCCCAGCGCAGAAGTTGGCTTCCTCGTCAAATGCTGCAGCGGATTGTTGATCATCCTGCAGCAGCGACGATATGTCCGCAGTGACCGACCTCTCCGCCCGGACTGCGCAAAACGCCTCCTGGTCTAAGTCCTGCACGTCGGTATTGAACCATGTCAGTTGAGACCTGGGAACGTGAAAACGGCATTTCTACGGCGACCACACGGGCGAGACTCGCAGTAACTTACCTCCGAGAAAATGCTGTCCACATAATCAACGATGCGGTCGCCATACGGGGCACCCTCTTCACCTCGAACGTCGGCCAGAACCGAACTCAGTTGCATATTTCCCTCTAGCCACAGCAGCCCGTGGACGTGGAGCGCCCCGCGCTCGTTGGTCTCCACAGCCCCGAAATACTGGCTGATGCGTCCGAAGACTGACTCCTCTCCAGCCTTAACATAGTGCTCGAAGAACAATGAGATCTCCCTATGGAAGAAGATGGCCGAGCTCACCGGGTCGGAAATGGCAAGTCGCGCTCGCTTGAACGTCATATCCAGACTTCTCAGCAACGCCTCGGCACCTTCGGGATCATGTTTTCGGTATGCGGCTAGCCGCAGCTTGACCGGATTGGTGATGTCGTTCGGGTTGAGCGTGAACCAGATGGCAGGGATGCCGTATCGGATGATGAGGGACTTTATCTTGCGTCGCAGGCTGAGCCGATGCTCCCTCGACATCGGCTGCCGGAATCCGTACAGGGAAATGCTTCTGAGTAGCTCCTTGATGCCGTCGTCCGCGGTCTGGCCCGAGAGCTCAAGCTCCCGCTGAGCCAAGTCCAGCCTCTCCCTGCTCAGGGACCGTATGGCGCGTTCCACGGCCGGAAACTCCTTCCTTGCCACGCTCAGCATGCTCACTCGGCGATTCCTCGACCTCACGCCCAGGTTGAAGACGAGAAAGGCGAAGACGTGGTGGGTTGCGAACCGGCCACCGTGCCGCCTCAGCACCACGTGAGCCCATTTCGCAAGGCTCATGTTTCGCGATGACAGGAGGCTCCTCGCCGCCGCCTCTGCCGCCGTTCCCGCTCCCGCCACGAAGCCTTCATCAATTCCTGCGCTCCTTCTGTTGTCTGAGATCGCGGTGCTTTCCTCTGCCAGCCGGGGGCCGCCGCAGCCAAACGGGATCAGAGTCGGGAACGTCTTCGCAAAAAAACAAGGGTCGAAGGAGTCGGCAAAATCCTCACCGCGGGAGACGGAAATGTATGGCTCCAGGCCGGAGCCATGCCGCAGAGCTGCCGATCCTGCCCAACTCGTCCTTTTCCTCTGCTCCGTATGAGCATCTGTCACATCTTGTTTCTCTTCATCGCCCACTGCCTCCCAAACGAATCGGAGCCTGTCGACGTCTGCAATATCCGGGTGAGCGTCGAGAGCAAACATTCCAGACGAGCTTATTTCGTGAACGACCGCCTCGGGTCTTTCATGGTTCGTGTCTCCGTGGCCAAAGAGCGACTCGTCTTCACGGCTCGCTTCTTCAGCCCGACGCTCGACCTCTCCTTGTTCACGCCTGAGCGCGGCCATGACTTCGTCGATGTCCACGGCAACCTCATCGTCCATCCCACGCTCCGCAGGAGGCACGATCTGGGCTGTGCGCACCCTTTCCCAGGCAGACGGCTCGTTGCGTTCCATACGCTCGAGAACCTGCGGTGGCACATCGTGCGGTGGAGCTCCCCAGCTGTCCATCTCGGCCACATCTATTTCAACATCCTTATACAGAGGGTTGTTCCTCTGCAACCAAGCCAACGCCCTCTCAACGACTCGGCGCCGTACGGACAGGAGCCTGGACAGGTCGCTTGGTCCCGGCTTCTGTCCGCCGTGCCACGACACGTGTATCTCTTCCATGACTCTCACGAGAGGGTGAGGCAGGACCCTCGTGGCCAACTCTTGGACGTTGTTCGGAAACACGGTGATGTGTCCCTTGACGTGCTTCGGGTACGTCACGCTCTGGCGTTGCCCCTCCGCGATGCTATACTTGGTGATGAAGCCGTAGCATGAGTTCAAGCTGATGAGCTTCTCCTCGACTGGGGTTAGGCCCTTGAGCTCTTCCGGGAACATGTGCTCGCATCCCAGGCGATTGTGCAGCTGCGCAGCCGTCGACAGATAGCCCTTCATCAGACAGCTTGCGCATTCAACACAGGTCAGAATATCTTTGCCCACCGGAAAACACTCACGACAGGACAGAGGCGGTCCATCACGCCTCTCGACGGAACTAGACATCCATTGGTCCCAACTTACATCTTTCAACTCATCTCTTCCGCACTTCCGGTAGCACACCATGCATGTCCATATTGGCAGAGTATTGGTGTCATGAAATGCTCTGTAGAATGCCTGTATGGTGGACACCTTCCTCTCTAGAGGGATGGGCGTACACCATTCTTTGCTGTAGGACAGTCGCTCCCTCTCGGCGAATTCCTCGTCCAGCCAGCGCAGGACACTGGCAACATCTCCTTTTCGCTCATCGTCCGTTCGTTCTTTGTGTACGCCCGATCGAGCCCTTTTGGCTGGTAGACTGTCTCTGCTTGCCCTCCTTCTCCTCTTTCGGCGGGGTACATTCAGAGCTGGAACTATCTGCGGCCCTGGCTCTGGCCCTACTGGAATTTTCTGGGCAGCCGGCGCGATATGTCTCCATTCCTGCCGTTCTTCCGCCCCTCCAGCCCGTGTTGGCCGTTGCGCGTCGCCAGCTCGCCTAGATCCACACCGGACAGACCCGAACGGCGCTGGGAAAGTGTCAATCGGTCGACGACGATGCAAGCTCGCTCTCTTTGGTCCAGGACCTCCGTTGTCACCTTCCGGGCGCAACAGCTCGTCGACGTGAGCCTCCTGGTGCCGTACCTCCCTGGGTCTGATGGCTTGCCGATTGACACCTCCGATGGTGGAGGCCTGGGGTTGTTGGTTGCTTGGTCTTCTAGGGCACCGCCCCTGCTGGCTTTCTCCTCCTACCTCCCTAATCTCCGCGGAGACCTCACTTTCTGGATTTTGTTGAGTCGGTCTGGGGCTTGGGTAAACCATCGCGCCAGTTTCGGGTATTCCTGTAGCCGCCTTCGGCTGGATTGGCCGCAACGGAGCCCTTGGACCTATAACACTGTTGTGTCTTGCGCCGGTCCTCGACCTTGGACGACCTTGCCGCCTCCGGCCGCAACCTGCCAAGACGGCTGTTACGGACTCATCTTGCTGGTCGTGCGTGTCTACACCGACACCATGCTGTCCATCACGTCCTCCATCACGTCCTCCGCCGGTCCTCGTTGCTGAACGACCACCTCCCCTAATCCTGGTGCGACGGACGAGACCGGCCATGACCTTCCGTTTGTGTCCGTTTGACCACTCCTCGCGGATGTTGCTCAGTCCTCCTCCTCCTCCATCTTCGTCTGTTCCCTGTGCTTCCTTGGGCAAAATCGGCCTAAATGTAGAGGGTGGGGTGGTCACTGCTCTGCGAGACGCCCGTTGTCTCTCATCATCCTCGGCTGCATCGCTTGGTCCCATGCGATGCCTCTGGTCAGCGTCATTGTCCGAGCTGCGGACGTTGATCTCTTGGTGCTCTGCAAGCGTGAGAAACCCCGTCTCTCTGTCTGCATCCTGTTCCATCATTTCGTTCCCTTCTTTTTCAATTTCGCCCCTTTTACCTGTCGTGGCTTCACTGTTGACTGAACCTGGTGCTCTCTCCTTGTGTCCTATTGTCTCGCTACGAATATGTGCGTGATATTTACTCTGCCCCCCTCAGTCAGCTTTCAGGCCCCGATTTCTTCTCACTTGTATACCATGCTTGATCCGCCCACCTTCTGAGACATACGATATATCGCATACATCTTTTGAACCCCGCCTTCTTCTATCTGCTTCTCCCCCCAGAATCGTATTGCACCCATCCACGTAGGGGTATATCCGCGACCTAACTCATTGCCCTTAAGCCTTTCCAGGCTACTCTTGGGTCAGCTCGTGCTGCCGTTAAATCTCACACCCGCGTTCGAGCCCAGGCCCGTACCCAATAGCGACTGTCCATCAGAGATAAAATCTCACCGCCTGGCTTCCTAGGTGATGTCACATCCAACAGACTAAAAGGTCATACATTTGATCAAACCGGAAGGAAGGTCTTCCAGCTGTTCAGACAGGCTATTCATACCGGCAATCCGGAAGTCCGGACTTCCAGTCAGAGGTTGGTGTCATCTATGTCTCCCAAAAAGCAAGTTCTTCAACACAACGGCCCCGGAGGCCAAATTCATCTTATGTATAAGAAACCGACCCTTCTCCACTCCCTAGATAGAAGAATCAAGAGCTTTTATCCCGATGATCCAGATCCATCAGATATTGTAACAGGTGAACTTTCTTTTTGTCCTCACCATATACATTTCGGTATCCCTCTAGCTCTCCTGCTAGATAATTTTTTCCCCTCGTTTTAACCTTCTCCTCGACGACTGACCGCAACTTGACTTTGCTTTAACTCCTGCCCGCTGTGCCGACATCGTCAGTCGTCCCCGTCTTCTCTTGTCTTCTTTTCCCCTGAACTTTGACTTACACCGACTCTCTTCTTCTCCTTGCACTTATCGACAACCCAACCCACGTCTCCAACCCACGTCTCTCGATCCCTGGCAAGGCAGACTCGTGAACAACCAGCCAGTATCTGTGAGAATGTCCGCGTCTATTACCTCGACCGATGGACCGCCGCATGCTCGCAAGCCGCTGGCAAGCCAGAGGAGCGCCGGCGGCGATATGTCCATCATGTTCTTCGTTCAACCCGGCTGTCCTTCGAGATTTGCCTCGTCAGATCAGCATCGCGTCAGGGGCCTGAATGCAGAGACCATCGCGAGGGTCATCCTCCCGGCCCCTCCATGGCTTACGGCTCCTGATTACTCACCCTTGCGTACCGATCCTGCCGATCCGTCTCCCTCCATCTTCTTCAGCCTCAACTTGTCCATATACAATCAACAGATTGTTCCTGAAGACTGGTTCGACCAGTGGTTTTTCATGGCTGGTCGTGTCCACCCATTTGCGCTGACCTGGGAGGTCGAGCGTCAAGATGGTCTGGAGGAGTCTGTGGATTGCGGTCTCCTTGCATACACCATCCCGGCTCTTATCGTGCGCGACCAAGGCTATCAGCCGTATGTTGTATTCGTCCCGTCCGCTTTCCGCCGCTCTTCCGATTTTCTCTGACCTCTCTGCCCGTAGGATATTGCCTCGGAGTCTATCTGTGACCGATCAGTTTCCTCTTTCATCCCCAATTGTCAGTTTTACCGGCCCTGCCGTAGGCCCAGGCCCCGCCCTCCTGCACAAGGAATCTGTGCCCGCCCTGGACGATGTCCAGCTCAAGTGCTGCGGCTTCGTCCAGCTGACCACATTTCTCGCCCCCGGAAATCCTGACAAGACGCCGTACAGAGGCTTCCATCCCTTCCAGGTCTTTGTCATCTTCCCGATCCGCGCGAATCCGTGGGCCTCGCTTTGCAAGAAGATGGCCGAGAGGCGAGACACCCAGTTCCAGAGCAATGTTTTGCTGACCTGCACCGGCAAGGTGGCCGGCGTTCTTGGCCATCATCTCATGGTGCAGCCGCCGACCCTCGAGCAGGACTATGTCTTCATCGTCGTTCCGGACTCCTGGGCATTTCTCGACAAGGGAGTTTCCGGGTCTGCCTCACCAACGCCGCCGCCGGGTGCTGCGACATCAGCGGTCCGTTCATCATCTTCTAACCATACGCCATTCGAGGAGATCAAGGCCAAATTCACCGCCCGCAGACCTGCTGCGCCGCCGACTCCTCTTCCCGCTGCAACGTCGACTCCAGCTTCGACCCCGGGCGAATCGATACCATCCGTCAACTCTACACCATCTACGCAGTACCACAACCTCTCCACCTCGCCGACGCCGAAGCGACCAGCTTCAGGCGTCGATTACACCCCGCCTGCAAAGAGGCCGCGCCAGTCGCCGACGACCCCGATCACTATCCCTTCCTCAGGGACACATCCTTCTGTCGGCAGCTCGAGCTCACAGGAAACTGTTGACGAGCCCGAGCCAAGTTGTGCCAGGAATCAGACCCCCACCGCGTCCTTCATGAGACCCCTGGCGCCAGCGACTCATCTGCCGGCACCTACACCCGTCCTTGACACGATCACGGCCGCTGTGTCGGAATCCTCCAACCGTCCGAGCCGGAACCGCCATCCTCCGAAGAACAAATATTTGGAAGAAGTGTCCAAAGTTTGATTGAAAGGCTATTTGGGAAGCCACTGTTACCACAAAGAGTGCACATGAATAGGAAATCGTTCTCCCTTTTAGATATTCCACATTCAAAGTCGTACAATTAAGATCTGGCGCCTACGTCGATGATAATGCGTAGCCCACACCCACTCGCTCATTATCAACCTTAAATCTCCCCCAATCCCCCGCTTTTACCCGTCCTTGGCGGCCGCACAAGTCTTCTTGTGCACCATCCAGCCCGCCTTTTGATGATCTTAACCATTCATGATTCGAAATGGGAGACATTCCAGGGTAGGACAAGCCACATCACGTGTTGATTAACGAAGCACGCGCCTCCAGCACGACGCTACTGCAGCCCATTTCACAACACCTCAGATTTCGAGCCTGAATATATGATCAGAGGCGATGAAGGAAACCGGAAATCAGCCATAGCCAGCTTCGTTCCTCAAGGCTCCTTTGCGCAAACCGCGGCCGGTTTGCCTCTCCTGTACCATTTTGCAGTGAAAAAGCAGGTCCCTGTAGTGGTAGAGGCTTCATGTGATTGGCTGGGACGGCATGGCGGCGAATAGCAGCGTTGGGGGTTTTCAGTCAAAGAGAGTCGGTCTCTACAAACAGTACATCTGACCAATGAGCGACTCGGCCCAGCGGTAAGCGATATTGCGGTAATGCACGGGCCATAAAATCCCATTTGTATGGACGAGAGAATCGCCTGCGAATAATTCTTAGGCCGTCCGGATCGGTTGCTGACGTGTATTTCTGCTTCCAACGATTCTTCTCTTCCTCGGTGCTCGCATCAGATACCCGAAATCCTATGGCTATGTCCTCGCATATCTGATTGGTCTCGGTGCAGAGGCTGCAGTTACCGCGGGCCCCTACGAATCGGTCAAGACGTAGAGTCTCTAGCCAACCGAGTAGTCGCCGAGCCACTTCGGAACCTACAGTGGTGCAATCGTCGAGTTTGTGATCTAACCCCATATCGCCGCAGACGTAACAGAGCTGACAACCAACGGTACACCATTTCTCTAATTGTTCACCCAAAGTCCACAACTTGAGATTCGCTCGAAGTAGGTTCTCATCATCGCTGAACCCAACCCGAGTCCCAAGGTGGTCGAGTACGGCCATTCGCGTAACCATCGCGCTGGAGGTGGCAATGTCACCGGGGTACCCAAACAGTGGCCGGTGACTCCAATCATCATCGTTGAGAGACTGATCTCGAACGTCTTGGCTTGTAAAGCTTAACGGGAGAGTTCGCCTTCGCTTTGGAGGCGGCGCTGTATCTTTCGATCCGTGCAGTTGATAGTTTGACCTCTTCGTGGAGCGGTTGTGGTGATGTCTGACTTCATCCTGAGCGGTCTGTTCCTGATGCTGCCGCCGAGACTCGCGCTCGAACGCTTCTGTATCGTCTTGATGGATCATGCTGAGATATTCAGCCCGTTCCACTCTCTCCCTTGCTTCTCTCTCACTCTGTCTGTTTTCATCGTCAGGTGGATCTTGACTACTCGACGGTGGCCGTCGTTGTTGTATCGCCCACCCAGGCCTAGGTTGACTAGAGCTCAGTGGTACAGATGGTTCCGCGAGGGAACGGCCCGGAGTGTTTTCTGTAGCCTCCGGGGCCGGAGTTCGGTCTGGAGAAGTTGATGAAGAGGACACCACTACTGGTGTGCTTACCACTCTGTCTCTGTCCCGCTTCTGACCAGGGGTTACCTGTATTTCGGATACTGGCATTTCTGCAGTTGGGATCTCTTCCGCCCCCCTGGAGGTGAGTCTGGGTTGGTGCCCTAGGATTCGCTCGCGGTCGCTATGAACCTGGGCGTTCATTCTCGGTCTAAGTTTGCTGGGCAAGTGGAGAAACTCGTGCCACCGGAGGGATGCCCATTCATACAGGTTCAGAAGCTGAGGCTGCATCGTGGTTGGGAACGCTCCGTCAAGACCGTAAGTTGACCCACGCTGCAAGGGACGATGTCCGCTCTGCCAAGCAAAGACGACGTTTCGATGGGCGTCCTTGCTTCGATCATCGAATCGATTAAACGGCTGGTATACCTCACGCACGTGCTTTTCGGTTATACCGATGCAGATCTGCCGAAGAAGTCGAGAGTTTACTGCAAACCCCCAGGCCTCTGCCGTCACCTTTCGAATCACATTGGTGAAGCGGCTGGTGCGCCATACCTTGCTGTTGGAAGATACGGTCTGGGTTCGGAAGAGCAGCGGCGAGGAACTCTGACCCGCCTCGCTTGGGCTGGCAATACCGCGCTCCCTGTCCAACAAATTGATGAAGGGACGGATGTAGGTGCAATACTTGAAGACGGCTAACGCAAGCTCGGCTGGAAGGAAACGAACGACGACGAATTCTCGGTTGGTGGAGCTTTTGGCCTTGTGGTGACGGACCACATAGATGATGTAGCCTTGATAGACGTAGAGACCTCTGGGTCCGAGTTCGTCGTTCTCAACCCAGAGGCTGGAGAGTTCTGGCCATCGTGGCAGCTGGCCGCCAGTCAAGGACATCCCCATTCCCAAGAGCTCGCGAAAGTCCTCCTCCTTTTTCAGGTATTGGTCGATCTCTGACCAGTTCCAAGAATTCCCTCGCGAGAGACACCCAGTCCGAGCTGTACAAGCTCTCCTGAATAAATCGAGATAGGCCGAGGCCAGTTCGTTCTTGGGGTCCGTCACGAAGGAGTATCCCTTGTCACAGTTGGCCATGTTGTCTTTGATCTTGAGCAGGTCGATGTCAGGCTCGAGCCCGAACATCAAATCGTTGCACAGGCGATTGGCCTCTCTGATGAGATATGCGCTCAGGGACCTGAACTGCCCCATAGAGACCTCTGCCTCTTGCCCCCAGCTTACCCTCTGGCCGTCGTCGCTCCAGTACAGGAAAAAGGAAGGCGTATCGCTGCGGGCTGCCACGCACCCGTAGGCACGAAGACTGACAAATTCTTCAAACGTCGATTGGGATCCCATGACCATGTACCGCCTATGCACCTGCTTGAACCGCTCAAGCTGTTTGAACCGCGGCCGGCGTTCGATTCCTAGAAGAGCATACGGCCGCAGGGGAAGAGCTCGCTCAAGGAAAAGGAGTCGCTGGATGTATATAAGTCCAGAAAGGTAAGGTGTGTAGGAACGCGCGTTGTGGAAGCTGTTGGTTGCTTCCGAGAATGCAAGTATACCGCTGAAGTACACAAGCACCGTCGAGCTTGGTTGGCCATCCGTCAACCGTTCCGTACAGAGCGCGAGACTCAGGCCGAAGACGAGCTCGGCAAGGGACTCAACTCTTTCGGGCCTTTTGGCGAGGACCCCTACTCCGTTCTCATCGAAATCGCTAGGTATGTAAGCATCATCTTCACTATCCTCGTCGACAGTGCTGCACAGGTCGCTGTCGTCGTCGTCATCGTCGTCTTCCCTGTCGAGGCCTCCGTAGACATCTCCATCCATATCCATATCCTCATACTCGACTCGCATTTCATCCCCACCCGCCTCTTCAGCTCGCTCTTCCGCCCGAGCCACATCCTCGGTAACGAAAGGTAGATTGGCCAGGTCTTCATGATGCCAAATTTCATCCAGGAAACGATCCAGCTTCTTGTTAAAATGCACGCCGGTAAGCCGCTCTCGTTGCTTCGCGTCCAAGCGGTATACCCGAAAACAGAAGGCCAATGCCTTTTTCAGTAGTAAGCGGTATCGGGTGGTTGATGAGGCATGTTTGACCAGTGTGAACGGCTTGGGATAGGGCATATGGGGATGGTTGCTTTTCAGCCAGCAAAGGAGATTGCGACTCGTCTTGCGAACGGTCCCTTCACAGCGGTCCATGACCACATCCACGATCTTCAAGATTTCATCGATCCTAATCTCATCTTCGCGCGGGCTGACTAGATCGGTGGAGAGACCAGAGACTCGGGCTGCGCTAGCCAGGAGGTACGGCGGCGCATCTGGCCGCCCATAGAAACTTAGATAGGGTGTCTGGATAAGGCAACGGTGCAGACTTCGGTCCCTGTTCCTGTACGTGATCTCCCACCTCGTCCTCTCCAGCCATGGCCGCTGCTCGGCGTACATGGTTGCCGAGCCGGCCGCTGAGGGTTGCATATCGGCGGCAAGGCCGTGGTTGCGCTGGTGCTCGCGTTCCTGCACAGATCTGATCAAGTCCTGTTGTTCTTGACCAGTCCTATCTCGGCGGCTCAAGGCTGAGCCACCCATGTGGCCCACAGGCACCGTCGGTCGGGTCAGTTGGCCATCGCGCTCAACAATCCAGTAGACACGAGACGAGCCAGAGGCCCAAGCTTGCAAGTAAACGTACTCGAAATATGCCTCCATGTCTGCCCGCCTAGTAGATCTCCGCGGGTGTTGGGGATACTCGGGCAGGTCTTGGCTATAGTGTTGCATGATGAGAGTGAGGTTGATGGTGCGATAGCTGCAATGCAGGCAGGAAAATCCATCGTAAGACCGGAGCCTTTGCTCTTCAGGCGAGCCGTCAACAAGAGGCGCAGCTCCGCCGGAACTTTTCGGCTCTAGTTTAGCCAATACCTTGGAGAGACCTCTCCGCCGAGGTAGGGGGATGCCGTGTTCATCACGTAGATGATTGGTAGGGTTAGACCCAACAGGGGAAATGGCGTGTCTGCATTTCTCGTCGAAACAGATCAACAGTCGTGACTTGGGATGGATCCATAAAGAAAGTGACTCGAGAAACTTAGCAGAGGCAATAGGTATTGGGTCCATGATGTCAACCGTTGCTTTTGCCGCTACTACTTTTCGATGTTCTTCTTCTATTCCTCTTCTATTCCTCTTCTCTTTAATATTAGGCGGAAGACCAAAAGGCGGGAGATAGTAGTAAAAAGTGGATAGTTGGAACGGGAAGTGGAAGTGGTGGAGTAGTGAGAGGAACGAGTGCACGGATAGAAAATAGATAAACAACAGGTTGTTTTTGTCGAACCTGGTTACTGTGTCAATGTGCACGGATAAAAAGTGTAGAATCTAAGGGTGGTTTTTCGGGAAAACACCGGGGAATTTTATGGTCGTCCGGGTTGGCACGGACGAAAATCAGATAATGCGGCGCGATTTGGATCAACATTGCTACAGTAGTAGTAGTAGTAGTAGTAGTAGTAGTAGTAGTAGTAGTAGTAGTAGTAGTAGTAGTAGTAGTAGTAGAAACAGGCTATATAGTTTAATAGTAGGATTTCTAACTCGCAAATCAGATGATCTAGATTTAATTCCCAGTATAGCCTTTGTAGGTTCTATGTTTTACCTTATAGAGCCTTTTTTTTCCCCCCTTAATCATATTGATATAGGTTAGTCCTACCCTAGACCTCAACTTACCCCTATATATTGCATTTTCATCTTTTCTATCCTCTCCTTTATTTTCTCTTAAATCTTAACTAGAGGCTCTATAACCAACTACTATTTATATATCATTAGCGGCGGGTTTCACCCAAGCTCGGCCAACAAAAGCGCTGCTACGCAGTTCGCCTGCGTACATCTACTGCCTCCCAGCGAGGCACTCTTACCAAGCCACAACATGTACTCTTGACACGTCCTGAATGTCTGGTTAAAATGCTTTAGGAACCAATCGGTACGGCGTGGCCGGCTATAAGCCCCAAAACATAGAGGTATGACCATGTCTGGGAATCGACATGAACCATCTCCGTCATAGTCCGGGTCCGCCGCCCGACAGATCTCCTGTGGCTGATAGCACATCCAACAGACGGCATACAGATCCATCCACTCCTTGCCCCGGCTTTTGCAGTCCCGAAGTGCCTTCTGCTTCGCCCGTATCCAATCATGGCGTCGCGCGCACGCTGCCGCTGCATGCTCAAACGGCCTCCCCTCCACCCGGCAATATAGACAGCAGCCCATCATTGTCTCAAGATCCCTCTCGTATCGGCTCAGCACCTCATTGCAAACTCGGGCCTGGCGAATAACCTCACTAGGCCCAGTAAAAACCATCTCGCTGGCCATAGAGCACTGTTCACCCTCACCCTCGCTCGCTACTTCCTCCCCCTGGGGCTGCGGTAGATGGAACTCAAGATCGGTCGGCCGGCGTTCGATGTGGTGGTTGGGACAGACGCCGCAAAGCTCATCGCCTTCCATGCACCACCTCCAGTCCGACCGCACATCGAGGAATTGGCTCATGATGCCGCGCGAACACTGCTGCTGCGTGAGGTATAGCTGCATGGCCTCCTGGTCTGCCCCCAGCTGCCGGTCTAGCTGCGGTTGCCAGGCCGCGCTAAGTAAGACGATGGATTCTGCTACTTTGCCATCCCGGCCGGCCCTGCCTGATTCCTGCGAGAAATCTGTCATCAGATTCGGGGCGCCAACGGAGGAGCCGGCGGAACATGGATCAGCGTCACCATCCGCTTCAGGAACTCTTGCACGTGCGCCTCGTAGCAGGCCATTGCCTTCGGACATAGGCTCAACCCGCCGGCCTGATCCGTCCGCACGTAGACCCTTCGCAGCTCAGCCCTATGCTCGATGTGGCGGAGTGTTACTCAGGATTTCGGCGTTCTTTTCGTTCGTCAGTGGCTGCTTTCGCAGAATGCAATTTTGTAATGGTATACGGGCAGCTACTCACTCAACTCTTCCTAGTCGGTGATGAAACTCTTTTAATAGGTGATCATGTGCTCTTGGCCAACGTTTTTCCTTTCGCTGATGCTGGTTGATGAGCTCTCGCAATCGGGCTTCGATACTCCGCACTACCTTTGCCTGTTCCTGTCGTTTCACTCCGAGGCTTTCTTCATCTGAAGTAGCCTCAGAGTCATCGGCACCCTCCGAATCGGAGTTTGAATCAATGTTCAATTGGGTGCCAGTATGATTTCGACGGTGCCGGCGTAGATTTCGCCGGTGATGTTGGAGAAGTTCGTATCGTTCAAGTGCTGTCCTAAGGAAGACGGCGCACTCGCTCGGCGATTCGCTTTCTTCAAATGTTCTCGGAACGTACATCCGCCTTTGCGAGCACCATTTCTCGGAATATATTAAATGATCAGGGTCGGAAATGTTGAATTCCATTATAGGCGCTGTCGACGTCGCAGTGTCTCGGTGTGGAGCAGCCAGTACTTGTTCCCGAAGGCGGACTAGCTTGGCGAATAACTCATCCTCCGAGATGCGAAGCAAATGCTGCTCTGGTTCCACCACGTACGGCATACAGTTGTTGGTAAAGTAGCCTGGTGCCAACTCCCAACCGTTGCTCGGATGATGTTTGATGTTGGAGGCTGGCAATGGTTGTGTCAGAGAGCCAAACCGCTTCAACTCTCCATAGTAGGACTTTAGTCCTCGGTGAAAGCTAGGCCACCATACGAACTCCTTGGTTTGCTTGTCTTTGCGCATGAATCCTTGGCTCTGTGGGTATGGCAGCATCCAATGACTTCTGAGGAATGACTTTTTCAGCTCTTGCCGCCACTTTCGAGCGCCGTCTTTCCCTCGAGCGGTCTTGACGACATGAAAACTTTGTTGAAACAACATACGGTATGGCTTATCGTTCCATCCTTTCCGTTCAAACTGGCCATCCTTCCATTCCCAGAGCCATGCAAATAAGACATCGATATTCTTCACCGCCAATCGATGTCCATATGCAAGCTGGGGTGGACGGTGACGCTCAGCCAGAGCATCACGCACACTATCATAGCAAAGAGGGACCTCGCCCGCTAGGGCTGCCTCCATGTGATCAGGATGTAGTACGGACTTGATATAGGCAAAGACGTCCTTTCGAAAAGCACATAAGCAGAGCTGACAAAGGTACTTTTCCAGGAGTTGTAGACAGTCGGGAACTGAACTAAACTCGATCATCCATTGCCGAGCTTTGTCCACCCGAATGAAGTCAATACGTACATCTCGAATTTGGCGGTATCGAGCATGGTAGGCGGCCTGCATGGACGGATTGTTAAACATCATATAGGCCGCATGGGGTTGCTTGAAGGTGAGCGTAGTCCAGTCGACCTTGTCGAGAAACCAGGCATAGCCATACGTGTCCATGGTATACCGAAATCCGAGACCTTCGACTCGTCGAAGTCCATCAGGCTGGTTTGAATCAGGCTGAAGTCGAACGTCTTGCCAGCAGCCGCCAGACTTCTGTATTAGGCCTCCGGAGTATGAGAACTGGAGGCATCGGAGAAACATAAGCATGATTCGGGTATGTTCCCATGTTACGAAGTGAGGATCCTGAAAGCTGTATACCATCTCGAACCCGACACAGAACTTATTGATGTTCCACCGCACCCATCGAAGTAGAGTATCGGTCGTGAAACTATAGTACGGGGAACTATCGTCAGTAGGTATGACAAGGCGCTTATCGTGGAGCTCTCGGGAGCTCATCTGGCTGTCAATAGCGTAGAGTAGCTCCTTGGAAACACGATGCTCTTCTCTGATGCCGAAAGATTTCTGCATAGATCCCAGTAAGGCATAATGGCATCGAAGCTTTGTGTACAGGTATGCCTTGATCAATGCAGCTGGCTGGTGGCTGAGACCACCTCCAACGAGTTCCCATGTCTTTCTTAGCTTCTTGTCAAGGGCAAGCGTCTCGATGGCTGCGTTTGTGAATGGATACACATTCCCCGCTGCAAAGACTTCCTTGACGCTGGGGTAGAATTGAGAGTAGAGAAGACCAGCAGCGCGGCGTAGAGAGCGCTTTCCAGTCTCGATGGTCAAGCTCCCAGTATCCCGAAGCATGCTGAACGGATAAAAGTCCTGCTTCTGGGTCCCTTGGTCGTCAGTGGACCCATTCCTGATCTGGAAGGCGTATGATTCTAAGCAACATCGCCGGTAGAGCAGCGTTTCCGCTCGTTTCTCTGTTGGGTCATCGATGACTCCCGCTGCCAGTTGGCTCCAAGGTACAACTTGAGATGCCTGCTGAGGGCAAGTTTCTTTCCCAACATCAAAGTAGACGTCTGTTGCGGTGTGGCTCTCATCAATAGCGCTGGCCCAATACTTTTGAAATCGCGATACCATTTTCTCCCAGGTGACATCCTTTGTGAGAACCTTTAAGTTCTTTGCTTGAAGAAGAATGGTAACATCCTGGAACTGCTGGAATCCTGGTTCTTGAGCAGTGGCGAGGATCTTGGCCCAAACATCTGCCAGCGCCTCTGGTGGCAGATAGTACACCAATTGTTGTTCCCGTGCCACCGGATGCACACGTTGAGAAAGTGCCTCTACTCCACGAGCGGTAGAATTACAACGACTGTGGTCATAGCTCGATGGATAATGCTGGACATGGGCCGTGCTGTAGCATTGGTATATCGCAGGGAGGAGAATGCCATCCATCCACAGCCGAAAGTCTTCATCCCTGAGCTTACTACACTTCTGCTCTTCTCGATACAGGTTGGGGAACAGAAAATACAAGGATATGTCTTCAAACCCAATAACGCGGCCGAAGGTATAGTGAGGAATCTGGTGCACGGGCCGGTGGACTTGATGTTGCTTTCCATTCGCATCGAGATATGTGACTGGGATTGATCGAAGGTGAAGATCAGACTGAAGATCAGATACGGTCATCCGAGTAGGAGACCAGCGAATACCCCGCTTAGCGACAGCAAGGTTACTCGGGAAGGCTAAGACGCTATCCACGTCGAAGGTAACCCCAGCATCGCTCGAAACCCTCTCATCTTCATCTAAGCAAATGTGAGGTATCTCGGCTCTCGAGTCAATACCACAAAAGACTTGTCTTCTAGTTTTGGGGCTCATTCTTCCGGCTAGGTCATCTTTCTGGTGTGCGATAGCCTCGTTGCTAAGGACGTCAGGGCCTAATTCGGGTGTGAACTCCAGGTACACGGCGAGGCTGATCTGTTCGTTGGGGTCTTCCATGTGGTTACGTTGTGCTGCTTGATGGCAGTCGTTGCAGCATCCTTGAAATGTCACAAGTTGTTCTGCCAGCTCTTGTGCGAGGTGCCCGACTGGATCTGGCTCGCCGTTTTCCCCCTGTGGGGAGGTCTCCAAGGCTGCATCGAAGGTAATGGCCTGGCTTGGGTCAGGGCTCTCGTGATTCGAAATGGATACCGAGTCTGCAGCGTCTATAAAAGTTCTAGTATTAGCCATAGCCTGCTCTTTGATGTCTTCTGGTGGTTAAGGATCAGCTGTGTGTAGGAACTATGAGCTGTCCATGCTGTCCACTTCCGGCGCATCGCTCGAGGATAGGATCGACACTGCTCCAAGGACTCACCATCGTCGAAGGATACCTCCTCGGTAGTGGGTTGGAGTGGAGGGCTCGGTGGAGGTAGAAAGTTGCCGATGTCTTGGTTGTTATCTAGCTCTGCGGCTAGACTGGTCTCTGCATTATCCAAATGCTGGATAGGATGGCCGTAATCAGCTGGAGGCATAATAGAAGGAAGGTGCAAGTTGTAGAAATTGCTGTATGGCAAGCCCCTCTCTCCAGCTGCTACTCTCTGCCGCTTTTCCCGTTTGCGTTGAGTATCTGCTGTCGCTTTGTCCTGGGCTGTTGCATGTTTGCGTGGTCGTCCACGCTTCGCTGGTCTCTCCATATTAACTCTAGGAGACGTTGAAGTATTGGGTGTTGGAAATTACTTGATGTTGATGCTGTAGATTGCTTCTTGAAATTCCTGTTATTTTATTGCTTTTGCGGGTTGCTATAGCAGCGTGTGCTAATCGCTGCCCTTGCTTGAGAATACTCTTTTATTTGGCGGGCTGGGTTGGCTACACTGTGTATACCTGCAATACAAATATCTCCTCTCTCACAACGCAAATAGCAGAATATGAATCCGGCCGGATTCATATTCTGCTATTTTATCGCACCCAATAAAGCGGCCAACAAGAAACCTAATACAGACCTTGACGGGCAATCAATGAGTCCCCCCCCTTTCGGATTAGCTTCCTGGAATGATGCGCTAGGCTCTATGTGGGTTAGTAGCTCTACGCTTCTGAAAATGGATGGATTGTGACCGCGAAATTCGTGATTGGCTAAATTTTAGTCCCACCTTTCCGAAAACGGCCACATCTTGACCGCGAAATTCTGATTGGCCATCAGACGGCAGAGCGACGACGAGGTTGACAACTTGGAAGAGTGGTAATGCCACAACAAGGGCAGAAGTAAAGGTGAAAATAGCTTTTCCGATATTGCAAGATCTAATTAAGTAGATTTGAGGCACGGTGAATAGTTTTTATTAATTTTCTGCCTCTAGGTCTAGTCGGGTTTTCCCTAATGGTTTCATTTATCGAGACTATCACTGCTGACGGCCGCGCCTTAATCCCTGGCATAATCTTCAAGGGGAAAGAACTCCAGAAACAGTGGTTTCTTGAGGAATTCAGGAAGATAGCAGACTGGTATTACATAACTTCGCCTAACGGGTGGACTGACGACCACATTGGCGTTGAATGGCTTGAAAGAGTCTATCTGCCCCAGACCATGCCTGCCGACGACTCTGACGCGAGACTGATCATTTTAGATGGTCATGGGAGTCATGCAACGGTATGTTCTTCGTTCTATTCAGCCCAAGATCACTACTGAGCGACGGAAGGATGAATGGATGGCCACGTGCTTTCTGAACAATGTTTATTGTTGCTATCTGCCAGCACACTGCTCTCATGGGCTCCAGCCGTTGGACAATGGAGTATTCAATGCCTCCAAAGCCGCATATCGACGAGAGTTGGAAAAGTTCGCTTCGTTGACTGATTCCACTCCGATGGACAAGGTTAATTTCATCAGGGCCTACGCCAAGGCTCGTCGAGTTGGAATGACTGAGAAGAACATACTCTCTGGCTGGAGGGTTACTGGGAATTGGCCGATCTCACGTGCCAAAGCGCTGCGGCACCCAGAAATCCAAGAAGAGAGGTCAAATGGCAGCCCAAGAGCAACTCCCGAACCCAGGCCGTATTTTGACTCGGACGATACACCAAAGACGATCCGCCAAATTCGCGATCTTGGGCTGAACAAGACGCCAAAGACACGAAGACGGTACAGCATAATATCCAAGGGGTTTGAGGCTCAACAGCAGACGGTAGCGGCGCATACTGCGAGGATTGCTAGCCTAGAGGAGGAATTGGCTCGCCTGAAGAGAGGGAAGAAGAGGAAGGCGGTGCCGAATCCTAACAAACGTTTTATGACCCTTGGTGAGACTATAGTTGGTGGAGAGGCCATAGCCGAAAAGGAGACTAAAAATATGCTTGTTGTGGTGGAAGGTGGCTGTTCAGGCGAGCCGGAGTCAGAATCGGAGGCTGGCTCGGTCATTGAGATCAGAGAGGAAACCATACCCCATCAACCAACCACGCGATCAGTGCGGCTTATCAAAAGACCGAGGATTCAATAGATATGTGCATTTATTATTTATAAAACGAAAAATTTTGCGCATATCTATCATTTTGGTCAAGTTCTGTGTAAGTAAAGTTGCTCATTTTTGGTGGTGCTTTTTTTGTTTTGCGTGGCGAAAGTGTGGTGGTGTCGAAAGGGTGGTTGTGCATGGTATCTTCCAGATGCTCCCATGGGCATCTATTCTCCTGCACTATCCCGGCACTCTCGTATATCATAGGTCCGCATTTGCCAATGCGCGTATTTCTCCATTTGATCAGATTGGGACTCGCCAGCCACAACTGGAGACTGCAGTCTTGACTGATTGTCTTGATGGTGGTAGGGGAAAGGGGTGCTTTCAGCTGTAACCTTGTCCAGGCGGCGGCGAGACGACCGTACCGCACTCCAATACCTTAGGCGGACAAAGGTTACCCGCCCTGGCAGTTAGCTTAAAAATGACGCTCCCCTCTTTTAGGGCACTCTTATGGTAAATCGCCTCAACTCCAGCAGACCTTGAGTCATCGTTTGTACAATGTAGTGCAGCCATGGAGTCTCAGTCGTTCACCTACACCGCGCTCCCTCAAGGCCGATTCTTCCGCCTGCTCAAGATCCATCCTGGCTCCCCTGCTCAGGAATGTAGACTGGAAACGCGCCCCGTTTCCACTCCTCAACCAATCACAGCAGAGCCGCGCTCTTGGAAACAGGCCCCGTTTCTAGAATCCTACTCAGACGCGAAACGCATACTTGAGGGGGCCTGGAGGAGACGGGCCCGGTTCCCCGTGCTTGGTCTTCCGAGCACGACGGAGTTAGGAAGACCAAGCACGGAATTACCGGGCCGATCTCCAGGCCCCCTCAAGTAGCTCACTGAAGATCAGATAGTGGAGCATCGATTGAGCAGGTCCTGAAATATGCCGACCTGCAGAACTTGGCAGTCTTGTGCAGAAACTGCCTCGGATCGATGAACACGATCCATAGAGCAGGTTGCTTTCTAGGCTTGGAGGTTCGGCGAGACCTCACCGAAGATTTCTGCTCAGCAACTATGAGGTAGATAATGGATCTCCCTCTTGGTCTTTCAGCCCAAGCCCAATCAGAGCTAGAACAGCAGGACAGCTGGGTGCGCCTCTCACAAAAGATCAAGGATTTCACTACCAAGATGGAAGCACGTCTTCTTCTGGGAACAATATTGCCGCAGACATAGCTCCTATGATCAGTTTCATTCCCTTTGCAACTGCCGGGCGAACAGTGAGCCGGAATGACTCCGTCACTGTCGAAATCACATCGAGAATCGAGGGCTAGCCTTTCGTTGCGACCCGGTTCTCTTCCGCGACGCTATCACTTGTGCCAACTATTGTCCCGTTCATCTCGGAAAAGAGGAGTGCCCTGCGCACCAGCGTCTGCAGCAATTATGAGATAAAAGCGACTTGCAGCGTCATGTCTCAACATGCGTTCTGCAATACATCCAGGCTGAACCTAACCCCACCAACTTACCTTGCCCGCATCCAGAGTGCAAATGATAATTCTCCCCGCGCCTGCTGCGCCTAAACACCAAAGTGGATGTAGGGAATCCAGTAACTATTCGACGGGTCCCTTTCCAGAGTCCCCGAGTCCAACAAAAAGGCCTTCCTTGCCCCCTGTTCCTTCTCGATCTGCCTGCCACGCAACGCTCGAATAGCTCGATGCAGTCCTCGGCAGACCGCCACGTCTGTCATCCCTTCGTCCCGCATCGTTTCGTACAGCACTCTCGCCACATCAATACAGTGCTTGTCCGAGACTTCCCAGAGAGTCCCGACAACATGCCGGAAACCTGCGAGTTGGAAGGCGCCGACAAGATGGATTCCCTCGTCTGCAAGTCTATCCGCCTCGTTCGCTCCGGTCGAACAAGCCGACAGATAACCGAGAAAGGGAGGATTCTCTTGGAGCTTGTGGTCACGGAGGTCTTCCACGGTCAGCGGGTTGGTTTGCCAATCCTCGAGAAGCAAACAACTCTGCGATGGCTCCGTTGGATGCGACTGCCCGTGGCCGGCAAAATGGAATATTCTACACCCCTCCAAGCGCTTAAGAACATCCTCCTTACGCAAAGGCGGTGTAATTGGTTTCAGCTTAAGCGATGGGCAAAGGCCGTTCAGCATTTCCACTTCAGCTGCAGCAAATGGAAGGGTTGCATTCGTGGTCAAGCCTGGTGTCTGCCGCATAGCAACTAGAAGAGCATGATCGGACATGGGTCCTGCATGGTTGAGAACGTGCCGGCGCCCATATCTTAGAGCCTTGACGGACGAGGCGTACGACGACATGGCTCTGTCTAGGACTGTGGCAGTGGATCCCCGCGCATGGTATCCTGCCGCATGGAGCGGTAGCTGGCTAAGCACACCGGTAGGAATCCACCACACTCGAGGCCAATTGCCATCGGAGACGGGGGCATTGAAGCCGAGTGCCTCTAGACTCGGCCTACAGACAGCATGCCAGAGCCACTCCAGTAGCGCGCTCATATGGAGAGTGTCTCGAGAGAATCGGAGATCTCGGGCACGTCCTTGGACCTCTTCCAGAGTCAAAGCGGGTAATTCCAAGACCCTGATCTGAACGCACTCAATGAGGAACGCGTCGCAGCGATAAGAAGTCAAGTTGACGACAATGATAGGGTCTGGATCTGCCGCCGCCATCAACTCATCTGCAGTCGGCGGAAGAAGAAAGTTCCGGAAAGCGGGTTTGGCGCGAATCCTCATAAGGATCTCGTTGAATTCCTGATCCGCTTCATATCGGCGTTTCGACTGAGATTCCCAGGATGGCGCGGTGTCGGTAGGGCTCACTATCGTTGTTCTGTCTACTGGCGAATCCAGCTCGTCTCGAAGGGATATGAAGTCGCGTGCCAGATCAGGGTGCTGCTGCTTGAGATCAGAAATATCTCCGCGCAACTCCATCAGCAGGCCCGCAATGACGCCGCGGCCGAGTTCAAGGAGCTGTAAGGCATGGCATGGCTCCTTTCCGGCATTGAGGGCAGTGGCTGCGGCCATGGACGACAAGCCAGCCAAGTCTGCGAGCATGTGCTGCTTATCGGTGTGCTTCAATGACCGTGTGCTCACGGTGGGGATGAGGTGTGTGGCGTCTTGGAGCAAGTTGCTTGATTCTTCCCAGCATGGCCGCTCGGCCAGAATTGCAGCAGCGTTCCGGGCCAGCTGGATGCGAATAGACGGGGGAGCGCTATGACAACTCCAGCCTTCTTTGTAGGAGCATAGAGCAAGGTTGAGATCGTCTATGGAGTCGAGGCGTTCGAATCGCCTGCCGAGCCAGTTTCCAAGGTTGCTTAACCGACCGGCTCGATTGGGATGGTCTTGAGGCGTGGCCTTGACTGCCATATCCGCAACGTCGACGGCTCGGTTAAGATCGTCTATGGAACCGGTGCGTTCGAATCGCGTGTCGAGCCAGTTTCCAAGGTTATTCAACCAACCGGCTCGATTGGGGTGGTCTTGAGGTGTGGCCTTGACTGCCATATCCGCAAATTCGACGGCTCGGTTTAGATCATCCATGGAGCTGGTGCGTTCGAATCGCTTGCCGAGCCTGAGGTTGTTTAACATAACAGCTCGATCGGGGTGGTCTTGAGGTGTGGCCTTGACTGCCATATCTGCAACGTCGACGGCTCGGTTTAGATCGTCCATGCAGCCGGTGCGTTCGAATCGCCTGCCGAGCCAGTTTCCAAGGTTGTTCAACATAGCAGCTCGATTGGGGTGATCTTGAGGCGTGGCCTTGACTGCCATATCTGCAAATTCGACGGCTCGGTTGAGGTCGTCCATAGAGCCGGTGCGTTCGAATCGCCTGCCGAGCATCATCCCAAGGTCATTCAACCAATAGGCTCGATTGGGGTGGTCTAGAGGCGTGGCCTTGACTGCCATGTCTGTAGCTTCGACGGCTAGGTTGAGATCGTTCATAGAGCCGGTGCGTTCGAATCGCCTGCCGAGCCAGTTTCCAAGGTTGTTCAACATAGCAGCTCGATTGGGGTGGTCTTGAGGTGTGGCCTTGACTGCCATATCTGCAAATTCGATGGCTCGGTTGAGGTCGTTCATAGAGCCGGTGCGTTCGAATCGCCCGCCGAGCCAGGCTCCAAGGTCGTTCAACCAATAGGCTCGATCGGGGTGGTCTTGAGATGTGGCCTTGACTGCCATATCTGTAGCTTCGATGGCTCGGTTTAGATCGTTCATAGAGCCGGTGCGTTTGGATCGGCTCCCGAGCCTGTTTCCAAGGTTATTCAACATAGCAGCTCGATTGGGGTGATCTTGAGGTGTGGCCTTGACTGCCATATCCGCAAATTCGACGGCTCGGTTGAGGTCGTACATAGAGTCGGTGCGTTTGAATCGCCTGCCGAGCATCATCCCAAGGTCATTCAACCAACCGGCTCGATTGGGGTGGTCTTGAGGTGTGGCCTTGACTGCCATATCTGTAGCTTCGATGGCTCGGTTGAGGTCGTCCATAGAGTCGGTGCGTTCGAATCGGCTCCCGAGCCTGTTTCCAAGGTTGTTCAACCAACCGGCTCGATTGGGGTGGTCTAGAGGTATGGCCTTGACTGCCATATCCGCAAATTCGACGGCTCGGTTAAGGTCGTCCATAGAGTCAGTGCGTTCGAATCGCCTGCCGAGCCAGTTTCCAAGGTTATTCAACCAACCGGCTCGATTGGGGTGGTCTTGAGGTGTGGCCTTGACTGCCATATCCGCAAATTCGACGGCTCGGTTGAGGTCGTCCATAGAGTCGGTGCGTTCGAATCGCCTGCCGAGCCAGTTTCCAAGGTTATTCAACCAACCGGCTCGATTGGGGTGGTCTTGAGGTGTGGCCTTGACTGCCATATCTGCAAATTCGACGGCTCGGTTGAGGTCGTCCATAGAGTCGGTGCGTTCGAATCGCCTGCCGAGCAAGATTCCAAGGTTATTCAACATAGCAGCTCGATTGGGATGGTCTTGAGGCGTGGCCTTGAATGCCATGTCTGTAGCTTCGATGGCTCGGTTGAGATCGTCCATGGAACCGGTGCGTTCGAATCGCCTGCCGAGCCAGGCTCCAAGGTCGTTCAACCAACCGGCTCGATTGGGGTGGTCTTGAGGTGTGGCCTTGACTGCCATATCTGCAAATTCGACGGCTCGGTTGAGGTCGTCCATAGAGTCGGTGCGTTCGAATCGCCTGCCGAGCCAGTTTCCAAGGTTATTCACCAACCGGCTCGATTGGGTGGTCTTGAGGTGTGGCCTTGACTGCCATGTCTGCAAATTCGACGGCTCGGTTGAGGTCGTCCATAGAGTCGGTGCGTTCGAATCGCCTGCCGAGCCAGTTTCCAAGGTTGTTCAACATAGCAGCTCGATTGGGATGGTCTTGAGGCGTGGCCTTGACTGTCATATCCGCAACGTCGACGGCTCGGTTTAGATCGTCTATGGAACCGGTGCGTTTGAATCGGCTCCCGAGCCTGTTTCCAAGGTTATTCAACCAACCGGCTCGATTGGGGTGGTCTTGAGGTGTGGCCTTGACTGCCATATCTGCAAATTCGACGGCTCGGTTGAGGTCGTCCATAGAGCCGGTGCGTTCGAATCGCCCGCCGAGCCAGATTCCAAGGTTATTCAACCAACCGGCTCGATCGGGGTGGTCTTGAGGTATGGCCTTGACTGCCATATCCGTAATGTCGACGGCTCGGTTGAGATCGTCTATGGAACCGGTGCGTTCGAATCGCCTGCCGAGCCAGTTTCCAAGGTTGTTCAACATAGCAGCTCGATTGGGATAGTCTTGAGGCGTGGCCTTGACTGCCATATCCGTAATGTCGACGGCTCGGTTGAGATCGTCTATGGAACCGGTGCGTTCGAATCGCCTGCCGAGCCAGTTTCCAAGGTTGTTCAACATAGCAGCTCGATTGGGATAGTCTTGAGGCGTGGCCTTGGCTGCCATATCCGCAACGTCGACGGCTCGGTTTAGATCGTCTATGGAACCGGTGCGTTCGAATCGCCTGCCGAGCCTGTTTCCAAGGTTATTCAACATAGCAGCTTGATTGGGGTGGTCTTGAGGCGTGGCCTTGACTGCCATGTCCGTAACTCCGATGGCTCGGTTGAGATCGTCCATGCAGCCGGTGCGTTCAAATCGCCTGCCAAGCCTGTTTCCAAGGTTATTCAACCGACCGGCTCGATTGGGATGGTCTGGAGGCGTGGCCTTGACTGCCATATCCGCAACTTCGACGGCTCGGTTGAGATCGTCCATGGAGCCGGTGCGCTGGAGTTGCATGCTGAGCATTGCCCCAAAATTGTTTATCGTGGAAATTCTTCGCTCAACATCTATCGCGTCCTCCGTCATACGGGCCGCCTCTTCTAACTCCTTTATCACGCCTGTTCGCTCGTATGCCTCTGCTCGTTGTGCTGCTCGACCGATTCGGATGTCTATTTCATCATATGCGGGTCCTTGGCTCGTGCTTGATCTATATGCAAAACTTATTAGGAGCTCGTCTTTCTACTTGGAACCATCTCCCTAAAGAATATCTATCGTCATGTTCTCACAACTAATGTTAGGGCTAAAACTCTGTAGAAAGTTCACAGAGCATTTGAAAATAAAAACAATAAAAACGGCTCACCTGTTCCCTGAAAGCACATGTTCAATGTCTTCCGTCATTAACCTGATCGGGCTCATCCAGGCCGACATCATGTCGAGAATTCGAAACCGCCGAGCACGATCTGGATGGTCCATGGCTAGTTCTGCAATCCACCTCTCCGTTTGCTGAATGGCTTGTTCAAGATGCTCTGTTGAATGTGTTCTTGTGAAGAGAAGAAAGCAGGCGTAGATGTATAGTTCGATTTGGTCATCGCTTGCGGGATCCTCTTGCAACTCCACAAGAGAGCAAAGGTCCTCATCGCTCATGCCACGCAGTGAAGAGGCCATCTCCGCCTCGACATTGAATAGCTTCATGTCAGCCATATGATCGGCAGCCGTTGTACCTTCTGCAGTTGCTGAAGGATCCGGAATAATTGACCAGAGGTGGAGTGGCCAACGGGGACGCAAATGGTGTGGATTGAGGTGTAGCTGGCAAGCGAAGTGAGTGCGGTGTTGGAGATACCCAAGTGGCGTATAGAGTGCCTTTACCGCGTGGAGTGAATAGTGGCGTCGCGGCTTGTTTGCATTCGCTACTTTTTAATGGAGCCTGACTGCTGACCTCTTTGAAACTGAGTGGCTTGTGGCATTGTACTGCATTCCGTGAACTGCCGAAAACTAAGTTGGGCTGAGCCTCCGAATTCACAATGTCCCCAAATCAGCCTCACGCATGAAGATATCGCCGTCCCCCATTGGGGCTCGGGACATGCACTGTCACATCCAGCGTGACGCGGAATATGCAAGTGGACCCGGCCTGCCAACAGTGCTCATTCAGCCCGGGTGTATGGTGTGTGATTTTTGAGTCGGATTGAGCCTGCAGGGCTGGGCATGTGTATGGTCGCTGAAGGGAGCCAGCTACGGGTTGCCACATCAAACCCGCAGTGGCCACGTCGGCGAACAGGTTTTGCTTACGCCAAGAACAGATCAGCCAGCCACGGGGCCATATAAGGAAGGCACCAACATTGTCGCTAGCTTTGAATCTGACCTCGACACGTCCGCCAGACACAATGTTACTCACCAGTCTCCTGCTCAACCGCCCTATTCCCAGAGAGTCCGTCGAGCTGGGCCGCCTCGTCTTGGACCCCAAATACCCCGACCTAGACTTCTGCCAGCCTTCCTTTCAAGCGGACCCCGGCGACGCACCGTCAGACACCACAAATCCCACGACACCCTCCTTCATCCCGGACGTGGCCACTCAACGCCTTGAGAACTTCCACGAAGTCCTCCAGCGCACGCGGGGCACACGGCTAGAGCTGAGCTTGCTCAACCTGCTCTCGGTCACGCCCTCGGCCCCCGCACGGTCCTCCTCAACGTCCGTCACCGCTACGCGCTGCGTGACGCACCAGTTGCGAAACGACAGCGCCTACTTCAGCGCCGCGTGCCAGCAGACCAAGGTGCGTGCCTGGCTGGAGAAGGAATCCCAGCGTCCTTCCAGCACTGTCTACCTCATCTGCGGGTTCAAGACACTGACCGATGCCCGGGTGGAGTTGGCGCGCAACCGCAGGGCCAACCTTGACGTGACTGCGTCCGTGCCCGCTGCCGTGATGGCCAGTGCAGCGGGCGTGCCGGCGCCCATCCCGCTGGACTCGGGCCTTGACATCGGGGGCAGCCTGTCCTTGATGAGCGAGTCTAGCAAGATGGTCGGGTATACGGCCGTCGGGGAACAGGTATTCGCGGTGCAGTACCGCAAGGTCCACTTCTCGTGGTTTTCAACGCAGAAAATCGATAAGGCCTACCTGGAAAAGGGTAATCGCTGGAAGTCGTACATCACTATGAGGGCGGGACAGGCAGGGGAGAAGGAAGTCGACGATGGAGTTGATGTGCAGATAGCTGAGCCGCTTGCGTTACCGGATCTAATGGGCATGTACGAGCGTTTTGAGATGGATGGAGAGGAGATCCTTTATCGGGCTGAATAAGCGATCGATAATGACCGACTCTACGAGACAAAGCAATACAACGGTTACTAATTTCCACCTTGTCCACCCAGCGAACAGGGACGCCTGAGAAGATTTCGCCTCCCAAAATACCATACTGAAAGCTTTCGAATCAGCCAGGGCCTCTAGAGTCGCGCTGGATGCTGTGTTAGTTATATAGAAGTTGTTTGAGGCGGCGATGTTCTTTGCCGAATTTGGCAGCCGAAAACCGCGACACTGAGACTTATTGTATTATATTTATGAGTATGAATACCCGCTACAAGAACATGAGCTGACGGAGTCGAAGTTGGACTCTGACGACCAATCATCATAGGATATCACAAACTCATCACACCCTCCTTTAGCCCGGACGTGGCCATGCAACGCCTCGCGAGAATCCAAGTCACCCTCCAGCACTCCAGGATCCAAAACGAGCGTACAGTCACCCTGCTGACGACTTGTGTGTGGAACGATGACTCCAGCTGGATCAGCCACTCCCGCGGCTATAATATAAGGAAGGCTTGAGGGTGTGTGGCCTTAGCAAAGACACAATGTCGTCCCTTCATCCTAGATACCAAGTACCCTGACCTAGACTTCTGTCAGCCCTGCTTTCAAGAAGACCCAGGCACACCGTCAGACACCACAAATCCCATGGCACCCTCCCTAGGCATCATTATGCACCACCGCATTCAACCTGACGCGGAATATGCAGATGGCCCCACATCGTGATACATGCTTCTCATTCAGCCTTGGTATTTGCAGAAGAGAAGCCATCGGTGTCAGCATGGTGAGTCGCAGCCTCAACATTCTCGACAGTATTGGGTACACGCATCACAAGCATTCTGCAGTGGCACGTAGCTATCACCACTACCAGTGCCTTGGCTGCATTTTGGTTCCGAGTTTGGTAGTTGCCGCAGAGCCGGGCGCGTATAGTGGCTGGTGGGCGTCAACTGCAGGCTCCCACGTCAAGCCTGGACTGGCTAGATCAACAAGCAGTTTTCGCTTACGGCAAGAACCGAATCAGCCAGCCACAGGCGACACTGCCTTGAATGTATGCGTCCTTGACACGATTGCATAATCTAGTAGCCCAGTCAGTCCGTAGCCGTGCTCCGAGACACCACCACATGAGCGCTTTGTTGGGAGAGACACATCAACCAAAATTGGGCCGCCAGGCTGAAGCAGCAGCAGGGCTTGGAGGGTTCTACCCCACCCGCTTACGTCCCAGTCGGGAACGCCCGCTTGATGAGCGAGAATCGGCGCTTAGCCGGATCTCCACTGGAGGCAGGGGAATGAGGGGTCCAAGACGAGGCAGACGGGACAGTTGCTCAGACCCCTGAAAACTTGCTGACGGCCGAGGCGTCGGCAACACCTACGTAAAAACGTAGTACGTGTATAAGGGCGAGCTTGCAGAAAACCTGGGTGTGCCTTGATTCCCACATTGATTTGCTGTGGCAGCAAGTATCGTAGTTGTCCGCAAATTGCTGACTTTGCGAACAAACGATCATACCAATCAAGTATAGCCGCCTAGAGGCCTCTCTGAGAGGAGTAGAATCTTAAAATGCCCACTGTACTGCCTTATGTATGTCTGCTTCAGTAGCCCCTTTCCACACCCTATTACGTTCCTGTATAATCAGAGACAGCGCGGCAATATCCTCAGTCTCAAAATGGCAGAACAGGTCGACTGCATGCCCGACAAGTGGGCGGTGCTGATCGGAATCGACTACTACGAAGATCCCGAACAGCCTACGACCACACCACGACACGACGGTCGAGGCAATAAGATTAGGTACCAAAACTTACTCGGCTGTGTCAACGACGTCCTTGCAATTGAGCAATACCTTGTCGACACAATCAAGGTCAACCCGGAGCACATAACGAAGCTGCTTGCTCCCTGCTCAGGACGCAAATATCTGTCGCAGCTCCCTGTGGACAGCTACCGCGATCCTTCCTATGATAATATGGTAGACGCCTTGAAAGTGCCCGAGGGTGCCAAAAAGGGCGACTTCGTCTACATCCACTTCTCCGGCCACGGCGCCCGCGCAACGACTATTTTTTCGGGATTGAAGGACGGCGGAGCTGACGCTGAGGATCAAGCTCTGGTGCCGGTCGACGTCACCCGCGGCGGAAAATACCTCCGGGACCTCGAGATCGGTATCCTCCTACAAGCGATGGTAGACGCTGGCCTGATCGTAACGGTTGTGCTTGACTGTTGCCACTCTGGAGGTGCCGTTCGAGGCGAGGACGACTCAGAACTCGGGGAAACCCGAGGCATCGCAGGTGTATACAAGTCGGATCCGGAATTGGATCTACCCAGGACCATGAACAGCATCATGCACTGGGGACGCCAGCCGTCGTGGATGCACGCTCCACAGGGGTTCGTCGTTCTCGCTGCGTGCGAGGAGCTCCAGACAGCCAAAGAAACGTCCGCAACAGACAATGCCCACGGCATCTTGACGTACCGGCTCCTAGAAACCCTTCGCAGCAGCCCCGTGGACTCATCCTCGCAGGCGCTCTACGATCGGGTCTGCGCCAAGGTGCAGGACGACGCGCGAAACCAGAGCCCGTACCTTGTGGGCGACAAAGACCGTTTCTTCTTCAGCAAGAAGCTCCGGTCGCGTGTCTACGCTCTGACGGTCAGGACAGTGTCTGTGGATACTCGCAAGGAGCCGATTGACCACTCGGTGTGTCTGGCTGGTGGAAGACTTCACGGAGTAGAGGAAGAGTCTGAGTATGCCATCCTGCCCTGGGACTTCGACCTCAGCAAGCGGATTGAGGGCACTGACATTATTGGTCGGGTTCAAGTGAAGAAAGTGATGCCAGCGAAGTCCCTCGCGGTTTTCGCCCCGCCGTATGGGGCGCGTTGGGAGGAGATCAAGGATGGGTGCCCTGCTGTTCTGCAGAAGCTGCCCATCAAGAAGAAGTCCACTGTTCGCTTCCTCACCCAAGACGAAAAAGCGAGAGGCGGGTTCGAAGAAGACTGGCACCGGCACAACGGCGACCAAACTTGGCTGAGTCTCGATGGGAATGATGACAGCAGCCCGTTCTTCACCATCGCCATCGATGACAACGGCAATTTCGAGATCCGCGACCAGTCGGGCAACTTCACGGCGGCCATCGCGAACGCTGTGCAGCCACTGCCGGTTGCCGCCACAGATAGCATGCCCGCACTCATACGTCGCCTGGAACATCTAGCCAGGTTCAAAATGACGAGGGAATTGGCCAATCCAGGCGTGCGGCCCGGTACGCCATCCGCTCTCATCTCAATCAAGGTAGAAAATGCACCCAAAGGCATGGAGAACGGATCAGGAAAGTGGGTGCCTCCCGCTAATATAGAGAAGAGGGATGGGATGTCTGAGGTGGATGAGATGACACTATTCCGTGTAACAATCAAGAACGAGTCCGGCCGACCCCTGGGCTGCGTGGTGCTGAACTGTGGCGCTGAGTTCGGCATCGAGCAGCTTTTCCCCACCCACGAGCCATATTACATGCTTAGCGACGACAAACCCAAGGAAGTGGACATCGGAGTAGTGATTGCCGACGAGCTACGGGCGTCAGCCGCAAACGTTGCCTTTGTGGACACGCTCAAGATCTTTGTGTGTGATCCTCCAAGGAACCTTGACTCTCTCCAGCTTCAGAGCTTGAGAGGTGGATGAAGATGGCGCTAGCCGAGGCTCCCAGTCTCTAGGCTTGGATGATCTCTTGAACGACCTCGACAGGAACCGGAAAGGTTTTTTAAGGGATCCCAGAGATGCTGAGAAAGGTGATTGGGAAACAAGGGACGTCAAGATTCGAATACGGCCACTCCGGGGATAAGACTAAATTGTCTGCGTGGAACGTAGTGCAGCTTCTCGTGCGGGTACGATGGGGTATTCTACACCCCGTGATGTGCCTTTTGTACGAAGCCATCGGGTCAGTCGAAATTGCACTTCTGAGTTTCGCGGTCAACACGCTAGCCTATTTTGGACTTAGTGCTCAAAACCTCTAGCCAACCAGAATTTAGCGGTAACACACTAACTTCATTTGATTTTTACCGTCACGCACTAGCCTAATCAGGATGTCGCGGTCAACTCAGGGGCAAGCTCATCTCATCAAGCTGTAGGAACTTCAACACAGTCCAAGTCAATCATTGTAACACTGCATCTTGATCACTATGCCCGAAGCACCCAAGAAGCGTGGGCGACCTCGAAAGTACGATACACCAGAGGAGAAAGCAAGGCAAGATGTCATTGTTAAACGCGCTCGACGACGGCTTCGGAACTCCTCGGTGCATGGAGATATCCGATTTCAAGTCTATGTCCCCCAACCGATAGAAGCTTTGCGGCCTCCATCCTCGTTGCAACGTCACCCAGAGTCGACAAGCTGCCTCGATGTCCTTGCAAACGCCGCTAGCCGGCCAGATCGAGCTGAGACGCCACCCCCACCAGCTTTGAACCATATCACAAGCAACACCATTGTGGCCGGAAATGAATTGCGTCCACAACCAACGGAAGAGTCTGTGTTGGTACAGCCGTGTCTGCAGAATCTACGCAATGCGCCAGAGCCACGCAGAACAATTGAGACGGGGTCAAATTCGCCTAGCCCATTAGGAGAGGCGATGCTGAGATCGTGCGCGATGGGACCATGTGGTGACCAGCGTTATACCACTATAACCAATGAGGATGCGTCTTGACTTACAAGGTGCAGTGGTGGCGTCACTCGGAATGTCGACGTAGAATAAAGGGCCAGGTGAGGTATTATGGAGTCACGCACTAGTCCATATTAGGAAATAAACGATTATTGGTGGGGCAACCAGCGACAACAATCAGCCCCGCTCCAATCTCCTTCATCCACCATCATCATCACCATCAACTTTGGCATCATCACTGAGGATACAGTCCTTTTCTGGCGGATGACCGTCTCATCACCCTTCACGATTGAGGATGTACGCGACAGAAGCCGACGTCACGCGCTGGCTCTCCTCGATCACCGACCTCAAAGACCAACCTCTTCCTCCCTTTGCGGCCGACCGAGACGAAATAAGCGAACCCCGACAGCGCAAGCGCCAGAAGCTAGACAGACATCGACATAAAATCCCATCGCCGCCGACTTCAGAGCCTGTCCCGAAGGCGGCCATGTCTTCTTCGTCCCGAAAGAGGACAAGGACCGACGACCACGACCCATATGATGCCTCATCCTCCGCGCACTCAGATGGACCGAACAACGAGATCACTCCTCGCCCCGGTAGATTCCAACAGCTAGAATGGATCCCTCTCTCAGCGGACCGCGGTACAAACAGCCCGTCGCGGTCAAGTGCCTCCAACCAATCGGCCTCTACTGTCTCGAATCAGTCGAGACATGGAACGGTGTCGAACAAGTCATCTCCCTCGAAACAGTTCCGCAACGCCGAAATGAAAGAGACGGGGTTCTACGTAGGGAGCTTCTCGCGACAACCGCATCCCGCATCCCTCAGAGCACTGAGGATAGAGCTTCGGGATATTGGCCTCGGCAACGGCATTCTCCCGGCTTCATTGGAGAGTGAGGTGTGTTTGGGCATCCTTTTTTTCGCTGGTGCTGCTAACCGATTTGTAGTTGCGAAGCCTAGGTTCCGAGATCCCGCGATTCGCCTTCGACAAGGACGAAGCCACATAAGCAAACACTGAAGAAATAACAAGCAATCTCCCGCCGTTTTCCTGGGTCAAGAGACTTGTAGATCGCGCGGTGGAGTGCCAAAACGACAGAGAAGGCGAGGCGTCATGGAACGCAGACGTTCATGCACCCGTTCTCGAACAAGTCTTCCGCTCCGACCGCTTTGGAAGTCGAGGCATGGTCGACTTTCGATGTTGTCCCTCCGCTCAGATTCTCCCAGCCTACAAGCCCCGAGACGCGCCGTCCAAGATGGTCGACTTCTGCCTGTTTATACGTCCTGAGTGTGGGAGCCCCGAGGAACAAGCCATCGAGGCCATCTACCACACGCGATCGGGACAATCGATCAATCACACCGACCTCGGCAACTTCTGCAAGCATCCCATCGCGCTGTCGATCGAGACTAAGCGTCCCGGCGAGCAAGGTGACAACGCGACGTTGCAGATTGGAACGTGGCATTCCGCGCAATGGCGCAGTCTGCGTCGCCGTCGGGCTATTGAGTTTCTCCCTGGTCTTATCGTACAGGGCCATGTGTGGCAGTTTGTCGCTAGTATTCTAGATGAGAGTGGCAAGTCGTTGCTGTTGGAGACGGTGCCTTTGGGTCGTACGGATACGGAGATTGGGGTTTACTCGTTGGTTGTGGCGTTGCTGCGGTTGAGCAGGTGGATTGTGGAGGAGTATTGGCCGGCGTTTATGGAGGATATGCTGGTGCTATGATGGATAGATTGTGAATGATACCCTGTTTGTTCTGCTTCACCTCTGGAACCTCTGGAGCTTGTTTCTTCTTGATATCGACTCGCACTTTCAGGTGTGTAACCAAGGAGAGGTCTACATATCACGTCTATGAACGACCATCATGACCGGATCATCTATGCCTTTATCCTGGGCTGTCGGAGAGTACGCTCAATGCTCCAGACTTCTTTGTTCGTACGACTACATCTTGGATCGACTCCTTCAAACCGATGGCCGGCTCGGCGCGTCCTCCACCGCTGTGTACATCGCGCGAATGATCTCCCTTTCTAGTAAGCAATTGATCAAATGGACGAGAAACCTGCTGGGGGCATTAGATCGTGTTGCTGGTGATGTTCTGTGGCGGAAACTGATTTGCGGCACAGAGCATTCCGGTGTAAATCCTAGCACGGCGAGCTACTGTACCAATAACCACTGATATTGGCACCCAATACCACTTTTTCTGGTTCGTGCGTGGTACTTCGCGGCCATCGCTCAAGTGCCCTTTAGCCAGCTTCTAAAGCTGAGGGATCATGGACCATGATGGGATGATCTACGTTATCTCCTCTCCGGGGAAAGAGACAACTGCGCCGATCCACTGCCGTTTTTGGTTTTGATGGGAACCCTCCTCGAATACCCCATTGACGGCTTCTTTGACCGGCTGCAGCCACAACAGCCCCATCGTAGGGGTCGAGTCTTACAAGCAGGGCGGATATGATGAGCACACGCCAGGTAGGTGCCCAATTGCAGGTAGCTGATCAAGCCGTGGCGGGGACACGTGTGGATTAGACCTTCGGTGGCGCTTGATCAACAGACGGAATGTAAGAGGTGAGCAACCCTAAAGCTGAGAATGCTTTTATTTAGCTGGGCGAGTCACTTATCGGTCTGAGAGAGGGCAAGACGCAATTGTCTCGAAGGAAGATGCACAAGAAATCGTGGTGGGGCAGTGTAAGGGAGGAACTATCGACTCGGCAGTACGGGAGACCGGATTGGGAATCATTGGCCGTGGTGCGGAGGTATCTTGCCTCAGTTCGAGGTGACACGAAAGGTTGCAGTAGTGAGTGGCTGAAAGTGTGTCGCTTGCCCTGAACACCCTGCTCATCTCGCTTAGAGCCGACAGGATGATCTGCGTTGTCCATTCGCCCTCAAAGGAAAAATCAGGGTGCTGCATTGCAGGTGTTGGTCGTGACCGAGCTTGCTCTCTTTGTCTCACACAGCATTACAGGAAATGCACTGAACCATTGTTGCCTAATGCTCAAACCTACAGCAACACCAAAAGAGTCATGCACTTTGCCATCCCAACTACAGGTTGCTTTGGTCGAGCTGAAGTGGCTTACTTTGGGGGGGGCGCGTGATCGTTTGAAGGGGGGCCGAGCGGTGGTCATTGATCAAACGGCCCTCTTTGTGTTGCTCAAGACGTGCATCCTGACAAGACATTGGATCAGGGACGGGAGACCATTCCGTCCTTATTGCACCCTGACAGCTTTTGCCGTTGTAGAGAATTATTGTGGATCACACTCTGCGGAGGAATTGTTGGAGAAGTGGCTTGCACGATGGTGTTACACAGGCATGCCACCTCAAGGAAGATGGCATCACGATGATACCAGAATTGTCAGAACAGCAGGTCTAGTATCTTGGCCTGGTCTCTTCAGATAAAAAAGAGGAAGAAGGAGAGAGACCAGGATCATCAATCAATCATCCTTGGGTCTCCATCTTCTGATCACTTACTCCATCATTATACGAGCACGCGTGTCTAACAGGAATGAGGCCCGACGGGAAGTGTGGGGTCCAGATCACAGCAGCGCCTCCGCGATTACTATAAATAAGAGAATGAATTATATTTATATTATATCTCTTTCTTTTTTAGTAATAATTATTAGATACTTAAGGTTTAAATTAAATACTTTAATAATTTATATATATTAAGTAAGGGTTTATTAAATATTACCTAGGTTAGGTAGTGTGACGGTTGGGTTCCAACTGTGGATAAACCGTAGGTTTATTGTTGGCAGGCGAAGGCGGCGTGTAGGCTGAGCAATGAAGTCACGTGTGGTAATGTGTTGATCGGTGATCAATGTAACCAAGTCGTATTGTAAATACTTGTGTTGATAGCTAAGGTAGCTAAGTGTTCTATCTAAGGTGTAACGAGTGTTTGCATATATACATATGTGTTTCTAGGTGGCTCACGTCTGAGATCGTGAGGCTCACGTTCTGGAGGGTGAGTGGCGTTGTGATAGGACAGGAGAGAAGGAAATTTGTGGGGGCCTTGTTCCCACGTGACGTAAGGTCTGTTGGGTCGTAACAGGTAGATTCTTATTAAAGATTTAGGTAATTTCTATATTATACTCTAAGTACTTTTTTATTATTTATAAGTTAGAGTCTACTAATTTAATATCTTCTTATAATATCTTATTAAGAGATGTAATAAATAACGTATATGTATAGCGAGTGGATCAGACAAGCGAGTGGATCAGTAAGATTTTCACCTTAAAAGGCAATTTTAAAAAAACTCTTAAAAAATCAAGCTAAGCTTAAAATAGCTAAGATTAGAAAGTTTAGCTTATTATATAGTATAAAAGTTATAGTAATTTTTATAGATTTTTGAAAAAATCTTATTAAGCTAGTATAGAGAAAATCTATTCACACTGTATAAATAGCTATATCTATATAAAGGAATTTTTTTAAAAATCTAAAAAAAAATACTATATAGTTTTCTTTTTAATTGAATAGTTAAAAATATCTTTTTTAAGTCACTAACTATTTTATAGCTCTTTTTAGAAAATTTAAAGTTTAGCCTTTTCAGTGCACAGTATTAGTGATCCACTTGCTTGTCTGATCCACTCGCTATGCATGTACGTTACTTAATTATATACATATTATTAACATACATGATAAGCTTATGTCCCAGACAAGCATATGTCCCAGTAGGTATTTACATCTTAAATTGCAATTTTAATAAAGCTATTAAAAATCCAAACTAAGCCTAAAATAGCTAAAGTTTTAGGCTTAAATTTATTACTATAAGAACTATATAGAAAAAAAATTCTAAAAATTCTACTACTTTTTAACCTTAAAAAACTAAAAAAAAACTAAAAAAAGATATAAAAAGACCCACATTTTAAGGTTTCTAGAGTTCCTATAGGGTAGAATTTCTAGGAGTCTTTTCCTATATATATCTTATACTAATTAAGCTATATTTAAAATTTTAGCTATTTTAGGCTTAGTTTGGATTTTTAATAGCTTTTTTAAAATCGCGATTTAAGGTATAAATCTCAATGGAACAACGTTCTCCATAAGCGAGTGTCCCACACAAGCGAGTGTCCCAAAAATCTCAACCTTTAAGACGGGATTTAAGATAAAAATATAATAAAGCATTTAGTTAATTAAATTTAATTACTTTCCTCTTCCCTAGATACCTCAATAACAATTTGACATGTTCTTCTGTTATGACCGGCCTTGCCACATATTCCACAGCGGCTTTCCTTCGGTCGCGCCGACCTGCCTCGACCACCACTTCTCGACGATTCAGCCCGTACCTGTATATCAACATCCATTTGATCAATTGCTTCCCTTGCCTCATCTACAGTCATCTTCCCTCTATCTTGTAGGCGGGTTCTTTTTGCTCTGCGCCGCCTGCTAAGGGCCTCATTTGATTGTCGAAGGTTCTTAACCTCAGACTCTAATAAGGTCATCTTATGCATTATTGCCTTTGTTCCCTTAGTCAATGACTTTAGAGCCTCAAGAATAGACTCCGGAGAGCTACTTTGATGCCTTCTGATTCGTCTTTCGAGGTATTCAGATTGGGAGCTAGCTTCAAGGGCTGTCCTTGGGGTCTTTGAGACCCAAGGGTTAGGCTGGCTGGCCTCCTCCTCAAGGGGCGTTGGGGTCCGTAGCTGCACATCAAGCTTTGATATGACACTTTCGGGGTCTAAAGGAACGAGCCCGGCTCCTCTGAAACCTCCCTTGATATTGCTTGTCGTCATGGTAGCCTGGTAGGCGGCGTAAAAGGCTAGGAAGAACTCGGTCTTTGAAATGTGGGTGATAGAGCATCTGATCAAATGCTCAATCTCTCGACCGTATGCCTTTTTTAGCGGCCCAAAGCACCCAACGTCAAGAGGCTGAAGTAGGTGAGACGAATGAGGCGGCATACAAAGCGTGACGATCTTATTTTCCTCGCAATTTCGAATTCGATTGAATGGTGACTTTCATGCCCATCAAGGATCAAAAGACGATAGCGACCATTTGATCGAATGGTTGTATACTGATTAAAGTGCTTGAGCCACTCGAGACCCGTCTCATTATCGGTCCAGCCATTGTGAGTCGTGGTGATAGCCCAATCGCCCGGGAGGTTGCTTTCTTGGTACCAGCTGGCGAGGTGATATTGGCCCGCAACCACGATGAACGGCGGGATCGCCCAGCCTTCGGAATTAATCGCCTGGATGACTGTGGCCCATTCTCGATTTCCAGGCTGGACTGATTTCGGTCTTCCACGCCTCTCTGCGCCTGTAACAACCATTCCGCTTGTAATTATGCCCATCATAAAGCCGGTCTCATCAAAGTTATAGATATCGGCGAGGGTGATACCATATTTCGCAATTGTATTCGCTACGAGCTCGAACCAATTGCGAATAATAGTCGGGTCTTCGCATTTAGCCCTCTGATAGTCATACTTGCGAAAGAAACGCATCTTAAGGTCTGGATGTCGCTTGACGAAGTTGGAAGCCCAGTTCTTGCCAACGGGTGATGCATCGCGGTCGGCAAGCAATCGGTTGGCCATTTCTTCAACACCACGCAGTCGCGGGGGAAATCCTCGCGAATCTAGATCAAGGATGAATTGAATAATGATCTGTTCCTCTAGATCAGATAGCTTGCGTGATTTGGGGATGGTATCGCGTTGAGACTGTATGCCTTTCTGCCGGCGACCTAGCTTCTTAGGACAGACTTGATAGATTGATGCGGCGCGTCGGACGCGTAATTTTGGGTCATTTTGAAGGGCACGAAGTGCAAGAATATTTGCCTCACTATTTAATTGAGACATCTTTGGTGGTTAAGAATCAATTGATTAATTGAAAAGAAGAGAGGTTGAGGGATTTTTGGGACACTCGCTTGTGTGGGACACTCGCTTGTGGAGAACGTCATATGCTTGTCTGGGACATAAGCTTATCATGTACGTTATATAGAGTTCTATATAAGATAGTTCTATTTATATATTTATTATATAGATAATTAATCTAAGAGTTATTATACCTTATTAAGTTATTATCTTTATTATTTTAAAAGTCTATAGCGGTCTTCTTATTAGGTTATTATATATAATTCTAGTTTATTTATATAAAACGTGATATTATTATTACTTTTAAGGTATAATACTATAAGGAGTTTAACTTCAATTAATCTTCTAATATAATTAATTATAATAATAATTTGTTTATTATTATTATATTAAGGCGATATATAAGAGAATATAAAAGTAAAAATAGATATTTTATTCACTTATTATATCACTTTATTAATTTATTAATCTTAAGTGTTACGCCACGCAACGGCAGAGTGCGCCACGCCCCAATAGACCCCCTTAGCCACTTGACCAAAAGGTTAGCTATGACCTCAATCCATTGAGGTCATGACCCTGCCGTACGCTATATATTACGTGAGACCAGCTAGCGGCAGCCTCTACAGAGGGCCCGCCCGGGCACACACGTAACAAATATAGAAATATATTAAATAAGAGATATTAATATATAATATCTAGTATTTTCTAAAAAAATAAACTAGGCATACTAGGTTTATTATTAGCAAGGCATTTAGGTATATTATTTAAAAAAGGGTAATGTATATGCATAGCTTACGTGACAAACAAGCATGCGTGATAGCATACTATATACCTAAAAGTAGAATATTTAAAGAATTCTAGGAAATTCAAACTAAGCCTAAAATAGCTAGCCTTTCTACAGTATATATATTACATAATATATATAGAGTATGAATTTCTTTAGATTTTTAAAAAAATCTCTTAGTAAGCTACTTAGAAAAAGCTTATTCACACTGTTCTGTTTTAGTTTTAAATTTTTTTAAAATTAATTAGATTTTTTAAAATTCTAAATAAAATATTATGTTGTTTTCCATTTAGTTAAATAGCTAGGGATACCTTAACCGTAACCCTAGCTATTTTATTAGTTTTTAGAAATTTAAGGTTTGCTATTTTTAAGTGCACAGTATGCTGTCACGTATGCTTGTTTGTCACGCAAGCTATGCATATACGTTATTATATCTTAATAATAAGTTAAGAGAGGTCTTAAAGGTAATTAAAGTATATATTAATAGCTAAGGTAGCTAAAAGTCTATCTAAGGTATAATAAATATTATATATATATATATAGCTTATAGTTATAAGTTAAGGCTTATAGGTAAGTTATAAGTCTTATTATAAGTTTTATTAAGCTTATAAGGGCTTTTTATAAGAGAACCATAAGTTAAGTTCTAACTAAAGGCAATTTATGAGGACTTCTAGGCACATAATCAGGTTATTATCTAGGCCGTAATACTATATACTGCCCTAAGATTTATTAAGACCATTATTAACTAGACGTTATAGGCGCTACTATTTAAGTTATCTATAAAGTTTTACTCTTTAATTAAGAAAAGCCTATATAAGACCCTTTAGGCTAAGTAATTTAAAAAATATAACTTATTATTAAGTTAGTTTTTAAGGTTATAATTATTGTTATTTTATAGCGGTAAGGTAAAATTAATAATAAAGATTAAGTAATAAGAGAAGATAATAAATATAACCTTCTAGCTCTTATATATCTATTTAAGATCTAAAGGTAATATCTTACTAAGGGTTTCGCTATAGGTTATATTATATAGCCTTTAGTAGGCTTTAATAAATATTACCGTGAGGATTTGTAAAAGACCTTTAATATAAAAGGGATTTTGCAAATAATTCTAGGAAATTCAGCTTATAAGATATAAGCATTAAATTTTGAAACTATATAATATAAGGCTAGCGCTTCATAGCGGTGTGCTCATCTAAGCCATATAAGCTTATATAAGCAAGATATTAGAGAGTTACATAAAACTTAAAAATAGTTATTTTTAGGAATATTACCCTATAGGGTAGGTCACGTGACCTCGGACTTAGGGCTTTATTATAAGCTCGATAACTCCGCTAAAGCCAGCCTTAAAATATGGGTATTTTCTATCCGGTTTTAAATATCCTACTATAAAACCTTTAGAGTTTTATATTTCTTTATGCAATAACTCGGCATCTAGCTATCCGGTTTTAGCCTACTTTATATGGCTAGATAGCCCGGAATTAGGGCTATCCGGTGGTATAATATTGGGCCGAATCGGATAAATAGATCTCGAGCTATTTCTATAAAAGAAGGATAACTCTCTTAGAATTAGAACCTCTCTTAGATCTATATCCTCATATATAATCCAAGCAACAAGACCACCAATCAGAAGCTCTTCTTACCCTCTTTAACCTTATTTATCTTTTGACCCACTTTTCTGCCTATATGATCCTTATCTAGCCAATCAGCTTTTTATAAGGACTGATTCAACTGCCTATTCACCTCCTATATCCATCACCTACCCTACACCCTACGAGGACTTTATAGTCTATATTCTTCAGTCCTTTACAGGATTATAATTAGCTCGCCCTTAGTATAATAAAAGTTATCTCTATAGTTTATTACTATATTATAATAGTTTATCATCTAAAGATCTCTTTAGATAATATTTATTAGTTAATTATTAATTAATTTATAGCTAAGTTAATTATTAATTAAATATAGATATACTTAGAGGGTACTTTTCTTTATTAATAATACTAAGTAATTAGAAGGTTAGACTAAATAAAGTATTCCTCTTAAGGTTTTTATACTTTCTATCTAATTAAGAAATAAGCTATTTATTTAGAATAAAGTTAATTAGGGGAGGTAACTAGCATTTTTAGCTCTTCTTTTTAAATAGAGTTTATTAAGGTAAGTAGCTTCGCTATTAAAGTTAATTAATTATAATATTTATAGCCTTATTAAAGCTATATGCGATATAGTAATAAAACCTATTAACTTAAACCTAAGTTATTAATGTGACGAACCGTCACAGCTGCAGGCACCTTGACCGCTGCGCCACGGGGCAAAAGATTGGGCCATAATCGCTATTGTAGCAATTACAGAAGGTGCATCAGCTGCCTATAGGGCTTCAATCGCTGCCACGGGAGACCAGGCCATAACAATTAAGACACTTAGTCTAGGTATAGGCTATTATTATTTATTTTATTAAGTAATATTAAGTAACTTTAATCCTTTTTAGTGCTATAAAGTTTATAATAATGAAATAATTATAATACTTAATTATATTAATCTTATTTTAGCTTTATTTATCTTTATTTATATCTCTTAGCGCTAAACCATTTTTTAATAAGATATACTTAGCTTAAAGTATACCTTTACTTTCTTCCCCTCTAAGTTTATTTATACTATTATTAATATGCTTTACCCTCGCGATATTAACCTTAGCTAGCTTAACTAAGTTAATAATATATTTATTATATATGTTACGTGTGTGCCCGGGCGGGTCCTCTGTAGAGGCTGCCGCTAGCTGGTCTCACGTAATATATAGCATACGGCAGGGTCATAATCTCAATGGATTGAGGTCATAGCTAACCTTTTAGTCAAGTGGCTAAGGGGGTCTATTGGGGCATGGCGCACTCTGCCGTTGCGTGGCGTAACAATATATTAAATATCTCTTATCTTATTTTATTTTATCTTATCTTATTATAGCAGCTTATAGTATAACTCTTAATTAATAATAATACCTTATAGAATACCTACCTAGCTAATTATTAATATTATAAATAACTTTATTTTATATATTATTATATTTAATTACTATATTACACTCTAAGTATTCTTTAGGTTATACTCCTATTTTATTACCTATATTAGGTATTTATTTACTACCTACTTATTAGATATAACTACCTATAGGTTATACTTTACTATTCCTAAGACCTATAGGTACCTATAGGCTAGGTATTTTATATACTAGAGCGCAGTGGTTATCGGCATAGGCTTTATCTGTCAAATGTGGCCGCCTTCCGGGTGGTCACATGACTTCCCTCTCCCGGCACTCAGCCCGATTAGGAAAGCGCGGATCCTGCGCCTCCCCTTTTCCGGGGGCTCGCCGAGAACACACAGAGAAAAAAAAACAATACACATGACACTACATTTGACATTATCCATAACTATACACAGGCAATCGTTGTTCGCCTCCTTCTTGGCTTTACCGAAGCTGGAGTCATCCCTGCAATCACCTTTCTCCTGTCCACAATCTACCCTCGCGAGTCCCAGGGCAAGCGTATGGCTTTCATCTACGGCGCCACGGCACTTGCTGGGGCGTTTGGAGGTCTGATTGCCTAGGGCATTCAAACCATGGGTGATAGACTTGGCCTCGCCGCCTGGAGGTGGCTCTTTATCATCGAGGGTTCCATCTCGGTTGGCATTGGGCTACTTTGTTGGGCGTCTCTTCCTCGGTCGTCACAAGATGCCTGGTTTCTGAGTGACGATGAGAAGCAGATCATACAGCAGCGACGTCTGAGGGATGTGGCATATACTGGTTCTGATGAATTCTCCTGGTCCTATGTTTGGATGGCGCTTACAGATGTCATGGTGTGGGTGGCCGCTCTGAGCCTCTTCTGCGCGGGCATCCCGCTGTTTGGCTTTGGACTCTTCCTGCCTACTATTATCAAGGGACTTGGGTAACTATGCCTCCTGCGTCTAAACGCTGAAGCTGATGCATTACTGACGCTGTCTCCAGATTCGAATCTCTTCAGGTCAACTACCTTACCATCCCAGTCTACGTTGTTGGTTGTATCATCCTTGGGACAACCACCTATGTTTCTGATCGACTGAGAAAACGAGCATTGATTGCAATAATGCCCCCAGTTCTTGTTATTACTGGATATGCCGTGGTAATTGGTACACCTGCGGCCGCTCCCGGGTACTTTGCCATGTTTCTGTGTTCTGGAGGTGAGTTGCCCAAGTGTCCCGCTTGTTAGGACCCCATCTTAACATTGTCGTAGTGTACACATATAACGCCATCCTGGTGGCTTGGGTGTCGAATAACATCAAGCCAGATCACAAGCGTAGTGCAGCACTGCCATTCTTCCTGTCCATTGCCAATGTCTCGGGTGTTGTTGCGAGTCAAGTATACCCAAACTTTACGGCTCCGAGGTAGGAGAGACAAGGCCAGCTGCTGTTGCCACCGGAAACTAATGCCAAGTTCTTTAGGTACATTATGGGTAATGCGATCAGCCTTGCGGTGGAATTCGTTGCAGCTTGTGGTATAGGAGTTATCTATCTCATCTTGAGGTCCAGAAACAAGACCAAGGTTAAGCAGGTTGCTCAGGGGCTTACGGATAATGGAGAGAAAGGAGACAAGGCTTTGGATTTTGAGTACATGCTTTGAGGGAGGAAAGTAGCCAATGGCATAACTAAGGGCTCGGTAACGTATTGGGCAAAGAATGGTTCAGAGTGTTCCCAATCTACCACTGCAGCTTCAAACAAAGCCACCATTTTGACCATGGCTGCTCGGATGAGGAGCTTCGCGTGCCATATCTTCACTGCAATCTGGAGGGCAATGATATTTACTCGCGTGTTTTCTCTGGTTACTTTTCCAATGTCTTTATCATGTTGGACCTACAGCAGTTCAGCCGCTTGTCTACACTTTTGGAAAAAGTGACACTGTCTTTCACGGCCAGTTGATGTAACATTATATTGATGAATCTGACTTGCTCACTGGAATGCCTACTTCACGGTACATTGACTCCACACAAATTATTTTGACAAGCTTTAGAACGGCCTGTCGTAGGTATTGAGTGATAAATAGGTAGTCAAGTTTGGATACAGAACGTCGCATGATAATGCTGTGCTAAGAAAAGAAAAGCCCCAAATGTCTTACGCTATATACAACTCTTCAAACGACATCTCCAACTCTTCTAGCACCCCAAAATAGAGTCTCATGGAAACAAAAGATCCCCAACCAAACAGAGTTGGAGTTATCAGCACAGGCCCAAGCCTTGGATCCCCCATCAACCTTATAAGAGTCGATGATTCCCACGATTGTACCGTAAGTGCCGGCGATTGTGAGGAAAGTACCAGCAATGATGACAGTGGCATTCAAAGCCACCAAGAGGTACCACTTGGGCGATCCCCGACGTTCATTGTCCTTCCAGTTGTCATGGAACCACATGCAGCCGAGGGGCTGAAAACACATCAGTGTGCCAAAGAGGGCCCCAATCAGGGAGACGAGGCCACCAAAAACAGGGATGCCGCTTGCAATGCAATACGCAGTAATGACCACGCCGCAGACGCAGCCCAACCAGGTTGCCCAATGGACGAAGGTATTTGCGCTCAGGTGCTTGGGCCCACGAAGCAACCGGACGAAAATGTGTTTGCTCGACAGCTAGATGCTTGTAAGCAGGGCACTTGGTAACGCCAGAATGATACATACGTGAGTCCTCAGAGTCGAGCTGGCCAGCAAGCCGGGGAGGGCAATGCCATAGCTGATCTTCTTAATGAGGCTGCCAGCGGAGCCCAGGGCAGGCGAAGCAACATATGAGCCGCAATAGTAGTAGACAACGATGCCGATGACAAGATAGGTAAGTGTAATGACAGCTTGGCAGAGCAGCAGGGCCTTGGTGTAATGACGATGGTCACGCATCTCGGCAACGATTGGGAAGTAAAAGGGGGTTCCAGCATAGGCAAAGATGAAGGTCTAAACAGCCGTGATGGCTTCCGTGAAGCTTGGGTGAGCAACGACTTTATAGTCAGATTCCCAAGGACCTGCAGGTGCCAGGTCAGGACGGTCCTGGACGCCAACGGCAATGGTTACGATCAAGACTGCGCGTGTTAGAAATGATGATGCCTCTTGGAGGAGATGACTCACTAGCAACAACAATAGCTGCCAAGCCGACCCAAGCAAGGATGGTGATACGGCCCAGGGTGCGAATGCTGGCAAAGTAGAAAACAGTGATAGCTGCAACCGCTACGAACACGGCGATGCAAGCCCCATGGGTGGATACGGCGTTGAGGCCAATCGAAATACCGAGCATGCCAGAGCCAGCGGCAAAGACCAAAACTATCCAGTCAGTAAAGGGTTGCGGCAGTTTCGTCAGATCTTCACCTACACAGGATGAAGCCTAGGGAGAACAGCTCTCGGCCAATGGGCCCGAACATGATTGCCGCTGCATCATCATCAATGCCGTACACCTCGGGATGGTTAAGCTTAAAGCCTCCGATAATATAGGAGGCGTAAGTCATGAGACCTGCGATGACCAACAAACAGATGATGCCTGGGGCCATGCCCAGAGCGTCAAAAGCTGCCGGAATCGACAAGACGCCCAGCCCCAGCTGAGTCTTCATCATGAGGACCGACGATCCAATCCATCCAACCTAAGACAAGGTCAGTCTCTTGGGCGGGGCACCGAGTCAAGATATGGCTGTGTACATTACGATAGTTGGGACCGTCCTCCGTGATGGTTCCAAAGACGGCATCGTGAGTCTCGGTAGGTTCAATAACCTCTCCTTTCTCAACCTGCGAAGGGACTGTGGCCAAAGCCCCGGGGTCTTTCTTGTTGGTGTTCATTTCGAGCGTCGACTGGTAATGGTCCATGGCTGGAACTTGAGATGAGCTGGATGATGTTGGAGAAATCACCACGGCCGTAGCAGCATTTATATACTTCTATCTATGGCTCGATGACATGAATCAGCAGTGGATACGTCCCTAGACTGGGCTCGTCCCCAGGTTTCTCGGCCTGTCCGGGAACGGGCCCAACGGGGCCCTTCCGGAGGTTCGGTCAGGGGGTGTCTCTTATCGGTCTAGGATGTATGGGCTCTTTGTCTAGGCTCTACTTGGAGGCCATTTGGCTTTGTTTTGATAAGCCCTAGTGTTTAAAAGAGGCCTAGTTGTTCGATTGGGGCAGATGCACTGCGGCTCGCCATTTGCCTTCCTTCACGCCGAGGGGACGCCATGAAACTGACGCCTGAGAACCATTCTCCTGGCCACAAGGCACGGGAATTGACTGCAGAAGAGACTGCAGATTTCTCTCTACTGGTGCAAATTGGTAAAACCTCGCGTCCCTTTACACGGGTTTGTTATCGTGGAAGTGGGTAGAGCTTAGAAGATTCACACAACCGCTTGCATCATATCGTTCGGTCTGCAATTCAGTTACGTAAAACCCCGCTTCCCCAGAATCTTGTCCATGTTGAACTCCGCTCTTTGTTTTACCACATAGCATGAGAGGTATGGGTGACAGCGTGGAGTCTAGAGGTTTATGGAGACGATGCATTAAATTATCGCTATCCCAGCTGTCACAGAGACTGATGGCTCGTGAAAGATTGGGATGAGCTCTTGGTTACGCTGATTACGCTTGCTTTCACCGAGCAAAACCTGACGGAGAGAGCAAGCACTGGGGAGTCATGGCGCCAACCAGGGAGAAATCGCGGGGCGGATCCGGGGTAAAACAAGGCTCGTAAGCTAGTTCGCCATGGGCTTTGCCTGATAACGGACCAAGACCCATGAAGAGTAAGTAGCCTGAAGGTTGGGCGCAGTCGAAAGGTTGTGGCGTGGATGATAGCTCCAGAGCGGCGAAGGTCCGAGGACACGCCAAATACGCCGAGTCCAACACTGTACCCACCAAGGCTGCTGGGCCCTCCCTGCCCGAGCGCGGAAACATGAAGGGTGAGTTTGGCATGGCAAACTCCACATATTCCGCAGCCACCAGCCAAATCGTCCTCCGACGACCAGTGTCCTGAGTCGCGGAGGGTTGACCAATCGGCAATGTCCAATAACCTAGCCGTAATCGACCATCTCTAATCTCCTATGGCAAGCCCTGAGCCGGGGACTCCGGGCTTGGACTCTCTTCCCTGATAGATAGGGAATTTGAGGCCGTCTCCTGAACACGTATCTCCGTGCCCATTGCAACCATAGCCCGAGTTTCAAGGGGTATTCGGCCATGTCAGAACCGCACGCTGTTAGTTTGGGTAAGCTCCAGTTGTCCACTCTCCGAACCTGCTGATTTTGGCAAAACGTACTGACACTTTGGCAACAAGGGCTGTTGGGAGACTATTACTCTGTTCGGCATGACCTTGGTCACTACAGGTCAGCCTGCGTAGTAGGCGTCTACTCTTTGGCAGCCCATGTTCTTCGAGATAGGGTGCAGGATCGACTCGAACTGAGCTTACAAGAGACGATCCGCCAACATCCTGCTCTCTGCTACGCCCGTACCAACGATCCCGCCTCAGATATAAGCACCAAGTTCAAACAGGTGAATAAGATTGCTCGGGAGGAGGTGATCAAGGTCATCCATTGTGAGGATGATGGCGAGGGCGACAACTCGGACACCTTGCTTTCCCGGCATTTGGAAGCAGCGCATGCAAACCTGTGGCAACTCGAAAGGCCTGCCTGGAGAATGCTCGTCCTACATCACGAGAGGAGCATGGGTGGGGAGAGGCCGGGGACCGCTCCTCGCAGGATAGACATCGCGTTCGTCGCTCACCACGCGATATCTGATGGGCTCAGTGGCGTGGTTTTCCACGATTCATTGCTGAGAAACTTGGTTCGGGACTGGACGAGAGATGCTCAAGCGACCTGGCCCCTTGTCCTCACCGAGAAAGCGCACCCCCCAAAGCCTTGGAGGACTCGATTGCAGCAAATCTCTCTGCCGCCATCACCGTGGAGGACCCTCGCAACTCGCCAGTTTGGGCCGGCAAAAACATCTCCCTACAGGAAGCAGACGGCTTCAGATCCAGAGTTCGAATGATGACAATCCCTCCTCAGACTTTGCACAAGGCCCTCCGAACGTGCAAGGAAGGATCAATCACCATGACAGGGCTGCTTCACAGCCCCATCTGCACCACTCTTTGTCGAGCTCTCGGAGAGGTTCCTGGGTTCCGGGCAGTCACTCCATATTCGGTCCGCAGGTTCACCAAAGCGAGCAAGAGCGACATTGTAAACCATATCTCGTACATGTCAACCTTTGTTCCTTGCACCAAGCTGGAAGCGATCCGCGCGACCACCCCTGCTTCTCCAGAAGAGCGCCTCCTCATCTTGGATACTGCCCGGGAATTCTGCCAAAGCATGGTTCAGGAGCTGGACAGGTTTCCGCGAGGCAGTCCGATAGCTTCCCTTGCTCATGTTGGCGACTTGGTAGCTCACTGTGAGGGTCAAGTTGGCAATGCGAGGCAGGACACGTACGAGTTGCCCAATCTTGGGGTAGCAGATGATGTGTCCAAGGAGTCCACCGACACCCCTCTCGCGCCTGAGAGACTGTTCATGACACAGAGTGGCATGGTTGCTGGTCCTGCTCTGGGAATTAACTGCGTTACTCTTCGGGATGGGCCTTTGACGCTATCCATCACATGGCAACACGGGATCGTTGAGGAATGGTTGGTGGATCGACTTGCGCAAGGCTTGGAGGGTCACCTTGAGCATATAGGACTATGATTGTGGCATGTGCCGTGTGTAGCCCTAGGGATGGATGGCAAGATAGTTCACTTGCGTGTTCTTTGTTCTTGTGGCTGATACTCTTCGGATTGTCATTATCATCAAGAAGGTAGCTCACCATATCTAACTCCTCTCATCGGACGTCTTTTTTCTTTGCAACCCGTGTTCTATATCATCACAGAATGGCATGCCTGGCTAATCTCATAAATGCGCGCAGGGTGGCTACTCTTCGTTGACAACAATACCCCATTCGTGATCCTCCCTCCCGAACATGATGTCCTTCAACCATCCCTTAATGGACTCGGCACACCCCCCACTTGGCACGGATCCATTCAATGGAATGTCCCAGTCCTGCCCTTCAAACGAAATGACGGAGACAGGCGAGATGAAGAACTGCGTGCCATTAGTAGATGCCCAACGTCTCGCCGCTGCTTGGCCCGTGTGCCACTTACTGCTGTTCCCGACACGAAGGCTTCGAGGATGCGACCTTCCTTCCACGCTGCCTTGAGGTCGTGCATGGTGAAATTGGCCTCTACGACGTCCAGTTGATCCGAGAGCCGAGACCGAGCAAGGTCCAAGACAGACTGCCTGGTGATGCCTTCCAGGATGACCTTGTCGTCCAAAGGTGGGGTGATCAGCTCTGCACGCCCTGTCTTCGCGTTCTTGATGAGCACGACGAAGTTACTGGAGCCAGCTTCGGTGACCTGAGACTCGGGCCCGAGAACCCACAAGACCTGGTCATAACCTCTCTTGCGGCACTCGCCCAGTGCAAGGAAGCTTGGCCCGTAGTTGGCACCGATCTTGGCATAGCCAAAGCCACCTGGCCAAGCTCGTGCATTTCCGTCTTCTGAAGCGAGAAGACGGAGTCCGGGCTGCTTCGGAGGTGCACCGGGAGGTGTTTCGCAAGAGTAGTCGGGCCAGGCTACCATGAGGATGATGATGGTAGCCTCGGCCGGGATCTGGACACCGATCTGGCGGCCATTGCCAATCACTGCCGGGCGAATGTAGAGGAAGCTTCCGGGCTTTTCCTTGGGAAGCCATCCTTGAGAGAAGGTTAGTAGTGGACGAGTTGCGAGATGCAGCAAGCAGGGGACCGTCTTACTTGGGCAATCCAACCGCACCAATGCCTTGATCAATTTGACCAGCTCGTCCTCATCAAAGTCAGGGAGTGACACTCGCCTCGAGCTCATTGCGAGCCTCTTGGCGTTGCGTTCGGGCCTGAAGAGCCGCAGCTTCCCATGAAAGCCGCGGTACACCTTCATCCCCTCGAAGCACTGCGTGGCATAGTGAAGACAGGATGCAGCAGGCGAGATAGAGATATCTCCGAAAGGCTTCAACTCGGGGGCTTCCCAGCCTTGCCCAAGACTCCAGCGAGCTATGACCATGTGGTCGCAGCAAGCGTTCTGCGCCCAGAGCTCAGCCGAACCAGGCTTTGGTATCGGATTCAGCTTATCGGTCTTGGTGACGATAAGCTTGGAGGCGTCAAGGGGGCGCTCCGACGAGGCGCCGTTCGTCTTGTGAGTTGTCTCAGTGCTGGCCATGACTAGTATTGGAGGATACCGAACGAAGGGGGTTGCTGATGTTGGCGATGAGACTGACTGGACTTGGATGCCGTTGATAATGGCTATTAATGAGTAAAGACAACTCATGCTCGGGTTATCGGGTTATCAAGAACCGTGCCGGCCCGGCACCTTCGGCATCTACCGTTGTACCAATGTTGATCTTAGTGTTGGTCTATGCCCTCCGCACTTGGAGATAGCAAAGGGCGTAAAAAGAGGCCGGAGGGCGCAATAACTAGGGTAGAGCAAGTCCCCACCCCCTCGACTCATGAGAACGACCGTAGCCGGAGACGATGACGCCCTAGGGCGCATTCTGAAAAAGATCTATCCCGGCGTTTTTGGCGTATTTACATGTATCAGTTACATGGCCTACTGAGTCCGCAAGACGCTCATCGCCGTCCGCCCAAACGCATGCCCAAACAACCCTGGGTGCTACGGGCCGGTGCCGGAACTTTAGGAGGCGCGTCCGGCGTAAAGCCTATTCGACTACCGGGCCAGAAGAGGGGATTTCGGACAGTTTGTCAAGGACAAAGGCCGAGGTTCTCGTCTTAGTTTGGTGACACCTTCCCGGGCGTGCCCTTTCTGGTCCGACAAGCAAAACTTGGGATCTTAATGGCAACTGGCAGTTCATAAGCCGAGGGGCTTCTTATCCCGCTTTGGGCTTGAGGCGGGTATTTAACCTCCCAATCTACGGTTCATGTGCCGATTATCCCAATGCCTGCCCGTCACACCACACTCCCACAAACTCATTTCAAGGTTTTGACCTTTGCCCTCAGACAGCAATCACCAACATGGCCAAGCAGAATGAATCTTGGGAAGCCAAAGTCGCCCGGGCTAAGGCGGCTCGCGATGCTGGTCTCGCGAGAGTCGAACCCCCTCTCAAAGGTGTTCCAGAGGAGCTCCCGCGTAACTCTGTGGGGTTCCCCAAGACGATTCTTACCGCGAGAGAGATCGAAATCACCGAGAACTATACCGTGGTTCAACTGTTGGATGTCCTGCGACAGCGAAAGATATCCGTCGAGGAGATGACGCGAGCATTCCTGCGCCGCGCCGCACTGGCACATGCTGCTGTGAGTATAACATATTCCCCATCATAATCAAGCACCAGGGCAATTGCTAAAAGTGTGCTCTTCTAGACAAACTGCGTCGCAGACCTCGTCTGGAACCAGGCGATCGGCCGAGCACGATACCTCGATTCCCTGCCAGAGCCCCAGGGCGCCCTCTTTGGCCTCCCTATTTCCACCAAGGAGCACCATGGCCTCGTAGGATTAGATGTGGAAACTACTGCGTCGTTTGTTGGCTGGGTCGGTAAGAAGCATGGTTCCAACCTGCTCTATGATATCCTTTGGAAGGAAGGCTGCGTCTTCTACGCTCGAACGACGCAGCCTCAAACCATCATGCCTCTTGAAACCGAGAGCAATGTCTACGGGCGCACCGTCAATCCGTTCAACAGAGACTTGACCCCGGGCGGAAGCACTGGAGGCGAGGCAGCTCTGCTTGGTATGCGTGCCAGTATCCTGGTCAGTCTCCTACCTCTAATTCGAGCCTTGTCATAGCTATCTAATATGCACAGGGAGTTGGTGGTGACATTGAAGGCAGTATCCGCTGCCCGGCAGCTCATGTTGGCGTCTATGGCTTCAAGTAGGCTATGGGCAACTTGTTGGTTCGTGTTGATACTGACGGAGCACAGGCCAACCAACAAGCGCATCTCTGTCCTCGGCCAGAGGAGCCACATGGCGGGTAAGGAGGCCATCATGTCAGCGCTCATCATAAATCAACTCAATCAATCAATCACCCCAATCAAATCAATCAACTTAGTCAATTCCTTGCCTCAATCAAATCAATTCTAGTGATTTGTAAGTTGACATGATTTGATAAAGTTGATATATGCCATGCTGCATCTGAACTGCCCAAAAAGATTAAACCTGGACGTGCCCTCCGCCCAGTTCTACCCTGTACAAGATGGCCACAGATAGGCGATACTTCTAAGCCCTATATGAAGCCGTAGCCTCGTTGGTACCTGCTATCGCCGCCTAGCGCACACCAACCCTCGGCAGGATGACGCGCTCCCTCTGCACCCTACCGCGACGCGTCAATTTCGCTGTCAACAAGACATGGCACCAGCGACAAGATGTCGGACTTGCCACCACCCTCTACACCGGCGAGCCTTTCGCCGGTGATTTCGACGCCTTGCCCCACGCCACTTTTTCCCTCTGCGTTCTCGCGACTGTCTCAACCAAGGACCGTGGCCAAGCAGCTCGAGGAGGCTTCGGTCGGGGAGCTGCCCCCTAACCCGACTATTGAGGATCTACCGAAGGTCGTCTGGAAGAACCGCCGCTTCGTTCAAGAAGCTTCGCTAGCTCGGAAAGGTGCAAAAGGCAGAAAAAGTTGGATCAGATCGCACGGCATGTTCTTCATTGAATTGAATCACCAGGATCAGCCCATCGGTCATGTGTGGTGCTGCAGCCGATGCGACACGAAGGGTCGGCCAGAATTCTTCTCAGTACAAGCGACATCTTCTGCAGCAGATCATCTTCGCAAGTATGGATCCATCCTCTATACCAACATATCCCATATACTGACTTGCACAGAGCCCATCGGATCACCCCAGCGAGTCAATCAAGCCCCAGCGACGATAGCGCGATCGATCTCCAGTCCCATGCAACCCCCAAACGACCGCGGCTTGACCAGAGCATGATACCAAAGGCAAAGGTCAAAGCTGTACAAGAACTTAGTGTTGGGTTCGTTATTGACAGTGATGTGCCCTTTACAATATTCGAGCACAAGTTTCTGAAGGAGCTCTTCTATCAGTTCGACCATGAATTAGCACTCCAAATTCCTTGGAGTAGCAGTTCTATCACCAGAGAGCTTCAGAAGATCTTCGAGTCTAAGGCGGATATCATCAAAGCGGAGCTGGGCAGCGCCCTAACGAAAATACACATCAGCTTTGATCTCTGGACATCACCGAATCGTCTTGCGATAATAGCAGTTTTTGCACACTTCATCGACAAATTCGGGAACCAACAATCCAGGCTGCTCGCTCTACGCCGTCAGCTAGGTATCCACAGTGGTGAGAATCTTGCCGAGACACTGTTCGAAATCGTTCAACTGTGGGATATCCGAGGACAGGTTGGCACTGTCATCTCTGACAACGTGACCGCGAACGATACCTGTCTCTCTTACTTCTACCGGCAGATCGACCCTTCGATTCGGCCTGCTGATATCAAGGCCCGTCGCATGCGTTGCTACGGCCACGTTCTTAACCTTGTTGCCCGCGCGTTTCTTTTCGGTAAAGACGCCGAATCTTTCGAGCTAGAGTCAGATATCAACGGCATGAGAGGTCTTCAGGAGCAGGATCTTCGCCATTGGCGTTCGAAGGGCCCAATTGGGAAGCTGCACAATATCGTCAAGTTCATCAGATCCTCACCTCAGCGCAGCGAATATTTCAAGCGCATCGCTCACGAGCAGGAGACGAAGGGTACCATCTTTGCGAGGAATCAACCGCCGAGCTTGAGGTCATCTTGAACAATGAGACGCGGTGGAATTCTACTTATATGATGATAGAGAGGGCTTTGCGGAAGCAGACTGACATCAGGGCCTACATCTTTGCACTCGAAGGCGAGAAAGACGAAGAAAAACGTATCCCTGCTGATGACATCTTATCCAACGAGGATTGGCGCGTGCTTGGTGAGGTCAACGAGATACTTACGCCTCTATATCATCAGACGATGCGAACCCAAGGCTGGGGTAAAGGCGACAGCCATGGGCGCCTGTGGGAAGTTCTGGTAGGAATGGAATACCTGCTCGAGCATTTTGAAGACTGGAAAGGCTTCTACAATGAGTTCACGACCGAAACAATAAGGGCGACGAATCTAAATGATCCCGAACTAATTGGAAGAGCGTCTGCGCCTCTGAGGGGGACTAACATCCGGTCGGCCCGTTCCCGCCGTCGCCCTGCTCGCTTCGATGGGGAAGAGGTCTATGTATCCCAACAGCGAAGTCAAGCGCCAACTTTCACGGTAGCTGCCTTGCCGGAGCATTCTCAGGCTGAGTATGCGGCGTTTGACAAGCCACCGGCGTCTAAGATTTCCCAGAAGAGCTCATTACCAGCAGACCACCGAGCATATATTCGGGCATCGATCAACAACGGCTGGAAGAAGCTGGATGAGTACTACAGCAAGCTCGGAGAATCTCCCTTGTTTGCGGCAGCAGTCATCCTTCATCCGAGATTCGGCATCAGCTGGTTGGAGGCTACTTGGGCCACTGAGGAGCAATTGGCCTGGGTTCGCGATGCGAAGGCGGGCATAAAGGACTACTTCGCGCGGTGGTATCAATCGAACCAGCGGACGGACGACTTACAGTCGAAGTCTGCTTCATCATTAACGAACAGGGAAAGAGGATGATCACTACACGCAATGGATCAACAGCAGAACGAAAAAGGCATTTGCAACGAGCAGCAGTGTTAGCGAGATGGACAAATACCTCCGTCTTGAGCCACAAGATACGCAAGAGCCAATCCAATGGTGGAGGGACCACAAGCCTTCATTCCCGGTGCTAAGCAGCTTTGCCTTGGATGTCTTTGCCATTCCGGCTATGGCAACCGACTGCGAGAGGCAGTTCAGCCTAGCCAAGCTGACACTAACATCGCAAAGGCTCGCAATGGGCGCAGACACGCTGGAGCGAGTTCATTGTCTGAGGAACTGGGTCCGACACGGCGGGGTAAAGCTGGGCAGTTGGGTCGGTAATTGAGGCTTTGGATCCGGCGTAATACCTTCACATACCCAATATATAGGCCTCCCATACAATTGATTGAGACGAGCCAATCAAATCAAACAAATCAACTTTGGACCGAAGGCCCATCAAACAAATCAACTTTTACCTCAAAGTTGATTTGATTGATTTATGATGAGCGCTGCATCATGTCGACACCCGGACCCATGACTGTCGACCGAGAAGCCCTCGAACTATTTATGAAGGTGGCTCTCTCAGGACGCCCCTGGCGCATCGACCCATCACTCACAATTAAGGAGTGGACTCCTCATCATTTCACCAAGCCTCTCAAAATTGCTGTGCAGTGGTGGGATGGCGTTGTCCGACCTCATACCCCAATGATCCGTGCCTTGAGGGAGGTCTCAGAGGCATGCCGAAAAGCTGGAATGACTGTCGTGGATTGGAACTGCGAATCACTTAACCATGCCAAGGGCTGCGAAATCCTGGCCTCACTTTACTGGCCGGACGGCGGTGAGCACGTTAGGAAGATTCTCGAGGAGACGGGTGAGCCGGTGTTGCCACTGACAACATTCATCATTGATGAACAGCCGAGCGTGAAGAATCTCACGCAGCAAGAGTTGTGGGACGTGAGTACAATCCTCGACTGAATGTCGGTTCTCTTTCGTGGCTAATCATAACCGCAGCGTTGCGTGGAGCGGGAGAAGTACCGAGAAGCATATGCCCACGCATGGAACGCGACCGCTGAGGATGACGGCCAAGAGGTTGATGTGATCCTCTGCCCTCCATCCTTTGGCGCTGCCACTCCACATGGCCAATCTCGATACTGGGGATATACAGCGAATTGGAACTTGCTAGACTATCCAGGGGTTGTGTTCCCAGTAACCACTGTTGACCCGGCCAAGGATCCAAAGGATAGTGGTTACTTGCCCAAGAACGAAGAGGACCGTTTTGTTCACGAGATGTACAGCCCTGAGAGGTTCGCCGACGCCCCAGTCAGTCTGCAGCTTGTTGGGAGGAGGCAAATGGACGAGAAGGTCTTGGCTGCTCTTGCTGAAGTTGAGCGTGCGATGGGTCGGGCCTGATAGAAGCTGATAAATACAGATGAAGCTTAGATGTGATAATGGCTACCTCGATGTAATAACAGCGGCGTGAATACGATCGAAATCACAGCACCAGTATCGAAGGTAAAGTAAACATTTGACAGTGTGAAACAGGATAGAACAAGAACGCGCTCTTTATGCAAATTTACAATAAAGGACTCAATCCCAGCCCCACCTAGCGGTTCGCGGACGCCCTGTCATGTCAACCCCAACCCTACGCTCATGCGGCAAGACGAGGGTTGATGGCAGTGTGGCTAGGGAAGTTGCCGTTGGCGTCGCCGAAGGAGGCATCCTGACCATCGTTGACATAGAACTGAGACCACGTGCCACTGTGGTATCTAGTACACGAGTTGAGGCTGTTGGGGTCAGTGTCGTCGTCACCGTCTATATGCTCGCAGTACCCGATTGGCGAAGTGCACGAGATGACGCCTTCGGAACTCTTCTGGCAGGTAAGGGGCGCGGCGGAGAAGCCATCGTCGTATGGGCAAAGGACAAGTGGCATTGGAGAGCTTAGGAGCCTGTAGGATATGCATAGATAGTTGCCGTTGCTTTCCTGAAGGCGGTTGTTGTTGAGGTTGAAGATCAAGGTTCTGCCCGAGCTGGATGCAGCAAAAGACAGGGGGCTGTAGCGGTCGCCGGTTCCCCGGAGGTTTAGGTCAGCCACCGGGCCGGAGCCGACGACGGAGCATGGAGTCTCGGACGGGGCGGCAGATGAAGTTGTGGAAGCCGTGGCGGCGGTCGAGGTGGTGCCCTCCAGGGTGGTAGAGGATATGAGGGTGGTGAATGACGACTCAGATGTTGCAGTCTCGCCGGCAGAGGTCTCGCTGGAAGAAGCCTCGCTGGAAGAGGTCGCAGTCTCGGTGGCAGAGGACAAAAATTCGGTCACGGAAGTCTCAGAAGCTGTAGCCGAGGCGGTAGGGACCGTAGCGGTCGATGGTTCAACCGTCGAAGAGCTGACCGACTGCGAAGACTGCGAAGGAGTTGTGCCTAGAGCAATCTAAATTAGCACGGTACTATTTGTGACAGGCGCTATTACTGACTTGCAGGCCGACACAGGGCCGCTCCAACAGCCACATCGGCCGTAAGAAGAGCTAGAGAAATAGACAAGACGCGCATTGTGAAGAAAGGCCAATACCGAGGTTCAACGAAAGACTGGTGGCTCGAGAAGAAGGGCTAGAGTCGTTAGCCAATAACGGGACGGACCGAGAATTTAAGGGAAGCACATCTAGCGTGGAAATGGCCTGCTTAGCACTCTGAATTGGGATCGCCCAACACCAGGGCCCGATTTAGCCCATGTTTGCAATCAATAGTTCCATCGAGATCGAGGCCGAAATCGATAGTCTCGACTTGGCGCAGGGGGAAAAGCAGCGTTTTGCCTGTCGAGGGGACTAGATCAAGCCTCTGTGCGCAGAGTTCCACTCCGGAGATTGCCTGTTTGCCATGTGGACCAGTCAACAGCCGCTGTTGGGTCAGGTATCTTGAGGCAAGTCCGAGACTCCGAGCCGTCTCTCAGCCGTCTCTCAGCCGTGGAGATCAACGCTGGAACGCTGAGCTTCCGACTTGGATAACGTCAGACTCTGCGACTGGTCCCGACGTTCCAGGTCTCAGGGGCTGTAGCGAAGGTTACCCGGCTACCCGGGGCCTTGACATTGTCGAATTGTTCCCGAAGCAGCACACGGCGTTTTCAGCTCCCACCTACAGAGCCACGGATTCTATCCGTATATCCTTCTCAAAGCAACATTGCCTGGCAGGGTGGACCAGAATGGACCCTTCAATACAGACTAGAAGAGTTGTGATAGGGCGCGCCTCTAGCGATATTGAGCATTAAATGGGGGACACAAAAATTCTCATTCATTGGTGGGCTCTTTTCTTGGGCGCTTTCAAGACACCGACGTGGAGATTGAATCATTGAGCCACTAACAAAATAAGATGGGTTTTAAATAGCAGTATATGAGGACGTCGCGACGTGTTTAATAGACTGGAACTAGACGGCAAGGCCTGCAAAGTAGGTACGAATAGTGAAGATTTGTACGAACTATAGGGTAACTAGTTGCGCGTCGTTTCGTAGCTCCCTCGAGGGGAAGGGAACTGTAGTGGTAACATCTTAAAAACTAAAGGCTACATAATGCCAGGATGAACTTGGCATGTAACTCATAGGTTTTCTCCCTCATCCGAGAGGTATATCATACACCAAAATGGACATATGGAACCCATGCGTATCTCATCCGACCTCTCACGGCATGATCAACGCCCCCAGCATTCTCTCCATACAGAGCCTTTCTACTTTCACCCATACTTGGTATTTGCTTGTCTCTGACCTCTCTGACAGCAAAGTGGAGGCCCCGGCTGATACTCGAATCTTTTGCCCCTTCACGCTTCATCACCCCGTAAAACTCCCTCGCCACATCAACGGAGCACTTGTCTGATACTACCCACAATGTCCCGACGACATGGCGAAAGCCCGCAAGCTGGAACGCGCTGGTTTGGTGGATGCTTTCGTCCAAAAGCTGTACACGTTCATTCGCTCTGGTTTTGCAAGCAGAGAGATAACCCAGAAATGGACGATGATCTTGGATGTGGATGCCATGGAGCCTGCCGACGGTGAGCGGGTTCTTCTCCCAGTCCTGGAGGAGTAAACAACTTTCGGAGGGATGCAAGACGTGGGAGCTCCCGTGGCCAGAAAAGTGGAAAATCCTGCACGTCTTCATTCGTTCAAGCACATCGTCAGTGTATGGTCTCGGCAGGCTTGGTATCAGATTGAGTGACGGGCAGAGCTTCTCCAACATCTGAACCTCTTCTGCGGCATAAGGAAGACGGGTTGAGTTTGGAGTGTCTTCCATGGCGACTAACACAGCAGAACCAGGCGAGGTGGAAGTCACTTCATGACCACGGCGACGGCGCCCATGCAGCAAGGCCTTGACAGAAGAAGCGTAAGAGGAAATGACCCTATCCAGGACTGTTTCCTTTGTGTCTACTTGGCTCATTCCCGCAGCATGAATTGGGAACTGGCCCAGCAGGCCAATGGCAATCCACCACATGTGAGGCCAGTGGTCGTCCAACACAGGGTCTCGATAGCCCAGTGCATCCAGGCACGGAGCAGCGAGCTTCTCCCACAGCCACGCTAATGTTTCCCCTAAGCCGCTCACCCCAAGATGGTTTGGCTGTAACCTTGACGCATGGTGTGAAATATCCTGCAAGGCCAGTGAAGGGAGCTTGACAAGCGTTACTCCTTGATGTTGGATGAGAAACGCGCGTCACATCGATAAGGGCTCGGGTTCAACACAGCAATGGGGCCTGGGGCTGCGGCTGCTCTCAACTCGTCTTGGTTTGGAGGTAGAAGAAAGCGGCCAAGCTCAGGGAGTGCGCGGATCTTGGCAATCACTTGGTGGAAAGCCTGTTCTGCTTCGCGTCGAAGTGTCGCCTGTGTTTCCAACGAGGGAGCGTGGCTGGTCGAAGATGGAGATTCCATATCCATTGGCGAATCAAGTTCATCTCGGAGGCGTAGGAACTCGGCTGCCAGGGCAGGGTGATGTTTCTCAATGTGGCTGATATCTTCACGCGTTTCCATGAGGAGGCCGTTGATGATGTCGCGGCCAGACTCGAGGAGGCTCAAGGCGTGATGGACATCTTTTCCAGCATTGAGTGCAGTGGCTGCTGCCCTTGCAGCCAGACCGTTGCATGAAGCAAGCATGTACTGTTTGTCTGTGTTTTGGAGCGACCGAGGACTCAGCATGGGGAGAAGATGAACTGCTTCTTCCAGAATGCGGCTCGACTCATGCCAGTTTCCACGAGAGGCATGGACCTTTGAGGCCCCATCTGCTAGACGGATACGAATGGCAGGGGGGCGTTGATGCAATTCCAGCCCTCGTTGTAGCATGAGAGAATACGATCGGCATCGTCGGTCGAGTTGCTCGTCTGGCACCGATGATCAAGGAATCGAGCAAGACTGGCTAAGAAGGATGCTTTCACTGGGTGGTCTCGAGGAACAGAGCCGGCTGCCAGTTCCAAATTGTCAATGGCAGGATCAAGATCAGCCGTGGATCTTGTCTTCTCAAAGCGAGCCCCAAGCCAGTTGCCAAGGTCTGATATGTGGTGAGTCCGTAACGCATGGCCTGGTTCCACTGCGGCAAGGGCCTTCTTTGCCAGGTCAACGGCTCTTTCAATATCATCCAGAGACCGTGACATCATGAATCGTATGCCATGGCAGTTTGAAAGATTTCCAAAGTAGAGATGGCTGTCCGCCCTGAGTGAGGTACTGTTCGAGGTGGATTCTGTGTGCTGATTCAATGCTGACTCGGTGTGCTGAATAGCGAGCTCAATGTCCTCCTCTGACCCAGTTCGTTCAAACCGTTTAGCAAGCCAGTATCCAAGGATGTTGAGCCTGTTCTCAACTCGAGTATCCTTGGGCGTGGAGTTGACCGCTGTTGTCGCAGCCGTGATAGCACGGTTGAGTTCCGCCATAGAGCCAGTCCGTTCGTATCGCTTTCCGAGCCAATATGCAAGATTACTTGACCAGCTGGCTTGAAGTCTGTGGTTTTCAGACGCGGATCCGGTAGCTTTCTCAAGGACATCGATCGCTAGATCAATATCCTCAATAGAGCCAGTTCGTTCAAATCGTTTGCCGACGATAGCTCCAAGGTTGCCCAGATATTGACCTCGATCCGGGTCCAGTGCAGGCCGCGCATCGACCGCCTTTCTCAAGCAAGCAATGCTTTCGTTGAGAAGATCCAAAGAGCCATTCTTTTCAAACTTCTTCCCAAGCAAGGTTCCAAGGTTGACCAGATGCATTTCTCAGTAGTCATGGTCTGGCGCAGAGGTAACCACATCTCTCATGATCTTGATGGCATCATCGAGGTCGCCTGATGAGCCCGTGGTGTCCGACTTCTTCCCAAGCCAGATACCAAGGCTGTTCAGTACCGACATGGATTGAGGGTCGCTTGGCTGCATCGCGCTTTTTGCCTGTCGCAGATTTTCGACCGCCCGAGTAATATCTTCCGACGACCCTGTCTTCTCGAATCGTTTGCCGAGGAAGAGACCAATGTTGTGCAAGTACCGGTAGTGACCAGTATGGCCCTGAGGAACAGCAGCCAAGGCTTTCTCGGTGGCTTCAATAGCTTCGTCAATATCGCCCATGGATCCGGTTTCGTCAAACCGAAGGCCCAGTTTCTTTCCCAATTCACCGAAGCGAACATCTGGCTGTGGGTAATCACGAGGCATAATCCCAACCGCCTCCTGCGAAGATGTAATAGCAAGATCAATGTCGTCCATTTCTCTTGTCTTCTCGAATCGAAGGGCCCATAAGTTTCCGAGTTCAGCTAGCAAGTCGGCATGGGCTGTAGGGTCTTGAGACGCAGTCTCGATGGCCTGGTTGGCGAGTTTGATACATTCATCAAGTCCATCAACCGAACCAGAACGTGAGCATCGTGTTCCTCGATATGAGAGAAGTTGAGTCAAGTAGAAATGTCGATCAAGGGCATTTTGGTCGGTTGAATCCATGGCCGTCTCCAGAGTCTCAATAGCGAGGTCCAGGTCGCCCAGAGAATGTGTGCTCTCGAATCGTGCCCAGAGGCAGCCAACAAGAACGCCAATGATTCCCGCCCGCTCTGGATGAGTGTTGCTTGCAACTTTGGCCGCCGTGATCGACGCCTCAACTGCGTGGTCGATATCCTTGATGAAGAAGGTCCTTGCAAACCGGGCTTTCAGCCACCCTCCGAGCCGAGCGAGAATGAAGGCTCGACCTGGGGGTTGCGAGGATGTTACTTTCCACATGGCTTCTGTGATCTCGATGGCGCGATCCTCAGATACGATCTCACTGATGTCTCGGAATCTCTTTGCCAGGCAATGCAGTGTGTACCAGAGTCCGGCCTGGCCTGGGTCGTCTCCGCGGGCGTCTTCATCGTTCATGTCGGCTGCTTGCGCCGCAGCCATTGCTGTAGAAGTGCTCTCTAGTCGCATCTTGAGCATGATTTGGAGGTTATGCACATTTGTGAACCGAGAGAAGCCATGGAGTGGCAAACCCTCTACTGCCATGTTGGTGGCTCTGATGGCTTGATCGAGGTCGACCATGTCTCCAGTGCAAGCAAAGCGGTGGCGAAAAAAGTTTCCCAGATTGTGTAGGTAGCCGGTTTATCTTCATCGCAATCAAGTGCGCGGGAAGCGGCAGCCTCTGCAAGCTCAATGCTGCGATTCAAGTCGCTCATCGAGTCGGCCATCTTGCATCGCTCGAAGAGCAAGTTGCCGAGAAGCATCAGTACATCGGGACGGTGAGGATGCTCCTCGGGAACGACCTTCTCGTTCTTAACAGCCGCATCAATGGCCTTGTTGAGGTCGTCCAGTGACTCAAAGGAGGTCATGGTAAACAAGAATTTGGGTTGCCCAGACAATCAATCGATGTGTTGGCCTCGAGGAATGGTCTTAAGTATTTGAAAAGGTAGGGAGGAGGTTAATGATCTGTTCTAATGCCGAGGACAGCAATTAGGAATAGTAAATGGGAACGAAGAAGAACCTGATATCCTGGTATGATATCTCGGGTATCTACTCCAGCATCACCGCCATCTTTACTCATGGTGTTTGCAAAATAAATAATTGCTTTTTCTCATTAAACCGCTAGTAGCCGTCTTGTTCGTGTGTTTTGTAATTGTAATTGTAATTGTAATTGTAATTTGCAAAACACCATGCCGCCTCGTGTCACTCACATCGCTGGTGCCATTGGCCCAACCAGTCCCACAAATGCCTCGTTCTCGCCAGATATCTATCACTTGCTTGTTAACCGGGCAAAGGCTTATCTAGCTGCAGGAGTACTCCACGGCCCAGAGGAGTGCAGGCACTTCAACCAGCTATGGTCATTGGTTCATTCGGTCTTGGCCAGATGAGCTAAGGCGGCGGATTAAGAGCGAGGCGGTCGGTTTGCGGCCCTAGGTAACACAAGCATAAACTCGGAATACCCTGATGGGGTGAAACCGAATCAAGAGCGGCTGGGAGCGGCGAACGGGTAGTAAGTTTGTTGAGGGGTCGCCGATCTCGGTTATGAGGTCAACATTGAGGCCATCACGAAGTATAAAATGGGCAAGAGGCAACACCTACTAGCGAATTCATTGTGAACTCTTCCGCTGCTTCCATCTTTGGTGTCTTGTGTTTGGCAACTTGGACACATCTTATCTTGCCTATCTCATGATTTTCACAAGTGCTGGCTTCCAACCTCACTTTCTGGAGACTCCCAAGCCCTCTCCCGCGTATCGGCTCTCCTCGCAAATCATCTAATACTTTCCAACCGCCATCAAGCCTCTTGGATGCCTCCACACCATCATGGATCAGAAAAGCTCCGAGGCATCACGCTGGGCGATCCTGATCGGTGTGGGAGGTCTCAGAGGCTATGAAAACCAGAACCGATCCGTCAAAGGCGCCGTTGGAGACGTCATGGCGATGAAGAAGTATCTCGAGACATATTCGGCGCCCGTCCACATCTGCACGTTGACGACTGAACGCCTCGACCAGGATCAAACTCCAACGGAAGCCTCGCTACAGGACGCACCCACCTACGGAAATGTCACCAAACAGTTACAGGAGGTGATTGAACATGGTCAGCGTGGGGACTACGTTTACATCCATTTTTCTGGACATGGGACCAACAACCAGGGAGCGTTTGCGTTGGTTCTCTACGAAGCTAAACTCGCTAATTCGAGATTGCTGTATACCAAGGTCTTGAGAAGCGCAATCAACCGCATGGTGTCAGCAGGAATGCTTGTTACCCTTGCTCTGGATTGTTGCTTCTCAGGGAACGTTCTTCGAAACGGCCATCTCCAACCCTCAGGCATCCGCTATATCGAGTTTGACACCACCATGGATATCTGGTCAGATCACATCGATCCTTTTGCAGAGCAAGGTACACGCAGTTCATCTTTGACGCTGGCGAAAGGCGAAGAGCCCGGCCAGCGTCTGCTTGACCCGGCTGGGTACTCGGTCCTTTCGGCCTGCGATTCACACGAAGAAGCCAGCGAGATTACCCTTCCAGATGGGACTAATCGAGGTGCTCTGAGCTACTTCTTACTGGATTCGTTGACAGCCTTGCGAAATAGGGGCGTGGAAGTCAGCCATCATTCACTCCATCAACATGTCAGGGGCAACTTTCACGCCCACCATGGCTCCCAGACCCCAATGCTCTACGGGAGGAATGGCCTCTCTTTTTCAGTGACCTCGCACCAAGAAGGTCTATGGCATTTGTTTCTGCGCACAGAGACATTATGAACGACCTGGTCCTTGATGCGGGTGAGGTCAATGGGGTCCATGTCGGTGACGAATACGCCCTTTACGCATTCGCCGCACTCGAGACATCTATCGGAATACGCAAAGAGGCACATATCAAGGCTAGGGTTGTCACCGTCAACCACTTTACGTCCAAGCTTTGCATAGACAATTGTTCTGAGGATCAGAAGGTTCCAAAAGGCTCGACTTGGAAGGCAAAGATGCTTACCACTCTATCTCCGCATCTGGTTCGCATGATGCTCATCCGAGGCGCGCCAAACGCTCGTGATCTTTTGGACGAAGCAAAGAAGATCCCTTTCTTGCACCTTGTGTTGCAGGATGATCAAGATCGCCGTGATGGATCCGAGAGCGACCCACACGAAAGGGCTGTCTTCCAAGTCACAGCTCGTGATGACTGTACCTATGAGGTCCTGGATCAACGCGCCGAGAAAGTCAAGAACTTTCCTGTAATCAATACTTCGGATTCCGACGCCAAAGAGGCTCTTCTCAAGGCACTTGGACACATCGCCGCCTTCAAGTTCTTTGAGCGGATCGAGAATCTTAACCCAGATCCACGATTCGAGGCGTCCTTTTCCCTGACCTGTCTGAATCAAACGCCTGGCCCTGACGGCACTTACAAGATCAAGCACAATGACTCCTTTAAGCTTCATTTAAAGAACCTTGACACTGCTCCCAAATACGTGGCAGTATTGGATTTTGAGAGTTCTTGGGAAATTTCAAATCTAATGGATTGTGGAGGGGAAGGGTACTGTCTAACAATTCTTCCAAAAGGCTCTGTTGAATTGGGAGAAGAAGAAATACCGCTGACGATGGTGGTTCCTCCCGATTTACTTGATCGAGGGCAACGGCACGCGGATGACATGCTCAAAATCTTCATCACAAGCAGACCTACCATGTTTCCGGCAGCGTTACTCCCCCAGCTCGGTGATGATGAGTTGCGGGGTCATCAAAACAGCATCGAGCTCTTGAAGGAGCGCATCTGGGGACTTTCTGAGATGAGAGGCGGTGATGAGGGAAACTGGAGCACGCAAACATTCTTCCTGCGAACTCTGTATCCAGAAGATTGAAACCATAGCATAGTTAGACTATCTGCAGCTAGGTCTAGCGCCGCTCAGTGTCTCTGCGGCCATCTTTCAACTTGCGAATGGGTCGTACAGAGTCAACACGCTCTCCTCAAACAACTGTCCACCCTGCACAGGCCGACCCTCACTGTCACAAAGACTGTACTTTCCATCTTTTGCCTCAGAGATGTAATAAGGCCCCATCTGAGCTCGGGTGGTAGGATCAACAGTAGTTACTTCATCAGCTGGCCTGAACTTGTACTCAAAGCCGTACTTGTCGACCCAGGGGCGGTTTCCGTCCTTTGCGAAGACAACGAGAGGCGGTTCTTCACTAACAGCCGTGTGTTAACTTATTGTCCGAAAAAGAAAAGAACGCATTCTAGTTCCCTCACCTTTGATCTTGCTGAGATGTCATTGTAAGGGGAGAGCTTCTGATATGTAATACCGATTTGTCGGAGTAGGGAATAGAGAGCAGCCAAGTTACAAATGGTTTGGGGTTTGCATGGTACTTATTACTTCTTCCCCCACGGGTCGCCTTGTTATTTCACAAAGTACAAAACCCGCCGCCTCAATCCTCATGCAGGCTGTAAGCGAGTGTGCCCAACAGAACAAGGCGGCTGCATAGTTAGGCTACCATTGCCTCTTCGCCGTCGGCTATTGGCGGTGCGAGGGAACGAATGGCAGTGCGTGGCAGTGCGTGGCAGTGCCCAACCGTAACGGTGTTTCAACCAGCGATCAACGAGCCCAGGCGGCAGGGCTGTTTTATTCTCCCACCATGGTTTGATTTTGGACTTGACTCGAGGATTGATGCCTCTGCTCTCATCTTCTTCCTGGTTTCCCACAATAGACTGCCACAACACCGAAATGACGAGCCAGCGTGTATCCATCAACGACATAGAACTTGGGAACTCCAGCTCGGCAAGTCGCTTAGGGCAAGCGCTCCCTACTGGACTGTCTTCCCTTACATGTCAGGTCCTCAAGAAACTTGTCTATCTGTTGAGAGGTTTCGAGCGTGGTACTGAATCCAACGGCGGTCGGAGGCGTGCCATAAGTTTGTCCCCTTTTGCTTTTTAGCCACGTTGGTCCCGAGAATAACTAACCAACTATACCTCCATTAAGTCGAGGATTACAGACCTGGCTATCCTCGATTTTCAGCACTCCAGGCATCTCACAAATCTTTTCACATTTTCCGCCGATTTGACAACCTTCGCATCAGATCTTTGCTCCTAAAGCAAGACAAGTTGAGTATCCTAGAGAAGAAGCTCAGCAAGATCGACCATGATGAGCCCTCGCCATTGTTCCTCGCGAGTAGCAGGCTGGACCGCTCTACGGAGCGTGCAGCGGTACTCTCTGAAATTAATGACGCCTTAGCTTCCTACGGTGCGTTGAGGACGAACTTGATCAAGTCGACCTGCCCGTCTGACCTCCTTTCTATAGACGAGCTGTTGGAGCGGAGTCAGAGGATTCTTTCTTTTGACAGACCACTCGCTACACACGTATTGAGCCTCGAGAATTGGCTCCAAGGCAACGCCTGCATCGCGCGTGAAGAGAGTCGATTCTTGGACCACAAAGAAGATTTGCTCACGGTTGCTCCTCTCGAGGATGGTGTCATCTACTGGCTGGAGATGACCGTGACAGCTTGCGCCGAGTTCTTCATCAAGGTACGTCTGGTCCAGGCGACACAGGAGGTAGACCAATAACATCCTATCAAAAGCATCAACAAAATAAATCGGACGATCCCAAGGTCCATGTCTTTGATCAATCTTTCACCGACAAGGCAGCCCGTGTTCTGCTTACAACCCTCGTCACCCTTCTGATTTTGGTGCCCGTGTTGATTTGCAATGCGATGAGCGACTCGACAAGTAGGATGACGATCCTAGTCCTCGCAGCAATTTCATTTATTACTGCATTATCCCTATTAACGAGGTCGAAGGCTATGGACCTAGCTACTGCCAGTGCTACGTGAGCAGTTTAACATATGTGAATGAGTATCGAGGCTAATCTTTCTCTAGATACCTCACAGTTCTTGTAGTGTTTATGAATGGCGCACAAGGATCATGAAATGGTGCAAAAATAGCCGGATCTTCAACTGGTAGGTCGTCTCAGACCGAGACAGCAGTTGAATCCAGTACCGGCAGCGGTGTTGTTCTACCGTCTCTTCCTCGCTATATTGGCGATCGCCTTGACAAAACTATTGTCTCGTGAACTGCAAATAGGGACGGTGCAGGCGCGTTGCGATGTACAGGAGATGGTTAGCTACATGATAACATGGGAAATCTAATAGACCAACCACAGTTGGTCGGCGGCTTTGACGGAACTCGGTCTCAAACGACCCAGGCGAGCACTTTGGCCGCCTTGAAATGGACCTCGGTGTCCTCTAATCCCGTGTTCCCTGACATCAGTTCGCACCAGACTAATCAACGCCCGATATTGGATCTGGCATCTCACCTGAGCTGTCTCTCAGCAGTGGGCCTTGCGCTGATCTTATCCCTTCGCAAGTTGTACTGACCCAGGGGCCAAGCACTGCCTTTCACCTTGCAATTTCATCTTCATCATGACTCTCCATCAATATAGATCTCCAACTAAACAAGACGAATTCCCCCCAATTTGCCTCAATTGATTGATTTTTAAGGGGCCACCTCGGTCACAATATCAAAGAACACATTTACTTTGCCTTAGGCCCTGATCATGAACTGGGGTCAGACTGAACCCGGGTTCGTGTTTTTCCAATAGATGAATGCCAAGACACGCTTTCCTTGATTTGGCACTAATTCCAGCGGGGGATATAAGAATTGTCCGTCTCATTTGCATATTATCGCCACAATCATGTACCGCGCTAGCCGGGAGCTTCCGCGGGCTTCGGGTTGCCCGTGAAGGCAGCCGGGGATGACGATCACACTGATAATTGTGATACATACTGAACCCATCGAGAGGGGGTGTAACAAGGTGTAACGAAGCTATTCACACATTCTGATTATCGTCAGAAATGGCAGCAGAAGACGACGGCAATGAGGGAATTACTGACCTGATCGATGACGACGGCCTCCTTGACAATGAGGACCTTCTTCGCCGCTTGGCAATAGAAGATCACATCATCACGAGCCGTCACCGGGTTCTCATCCTGTTACGCTTCCTCGGAGCTGTTGAAGAAGAGAGGCCCAACTGGCGAGGCCGCCGCCGCCGCCGGCTACGCACGAACACTCAGCTCGCTCGTCAGTATGCCCTTTGGCTGCTCGGCGGGGACGATGATATGTTTAAGCACCTCTTTCGTATGCCACAGGCCCTGTTTTGGGCCCTCTGCCGGTGGTTGAGGATCAATACCTCTGCTCATGATAGCAGAAGGATATCTCTCGAACAGAAGATGATGATCATGCTGTGGATCTTCGCGTATGGGGAGCCGCAGAGGAATACTGCCTTTCGCTTCTGTGTCAGTCAGGGCACGGTCTCGAATATATTCCATGACCTTATTGAACCTCTTCGGCGACTGCATATACGCTTCGTTGTGCAGCCAACAAGTCATCTTCTCGATCTATCGGCTTTCGTGGAGTTATCCCCGAAAATGAAGGCGTTCAATGGTGCCGTCGGGGCTATGGATGGATGTCATATACCTGCCTTCGTGCCTCGAAGTCAACAGAGAAGATACTGGTCAAGGAAGAATAACATCTCACAGAATATCCTCGCAGCAGTTAACTTCGAAGGCTTCTTCGTATACGTGCTTGTCGGCGCCGAGGGCTCTACCAACGACTCCTCACTCATCCGTATCGCGAGGACGATTGACCTGCGTATCCCGTCAGCACGCTTCTATGTAGCTGATGCCGGCTTTGGCTCTAGAAAAGGCATCCTGATCCCCTTCCCAGCAACGAGATACCATCTCCGAGACTGGGAAGCTGCAGATCAACGGCCACAGAATAAGGAAGAGCTATATAACCTTCGCCATGCCCAGCTTCGAGTTATCGTGGAGCAGATCTTCGGCCGGGTGAAGAGGAAGTTCAAGATCATCAGGCATAGCGCTGCAGAATATGCCATTCGAGATCAACACCGTATTGTGCTTGCAGTCACGGCCCTGTGGAATTTCATCTTAGCAGATGGCATAGAGCCCGATGAGTGTGATCTCGATCTGCAGTCGTACCTGAATTGCTTCCCTGATGCCCGCACGGCGATGGAGGTAGCCAAAGGGCATGCGGATGACTTCGTGCCGGGTCAGACGTCGCTTGGCTTGCGTGAGGTTATCGCCGAAACGCTTTGGCAGCAATATCATGATATATTAAGAAGAACAGAAGAAGAAAGGCCAAGGAGGCAGCATCAGCAGGGCGATGAAGGCGAGGAAGCTGGTGAGAGTGCAGAAAGCAATGAGGGCTAAGAAAGTGAGCAAGGTGGTGAGAGTGAATAAAGAGAGGGGCCCGATAGCTTGATTGAAGTCAGTAATGAGGCACCAAATCCAACGTCAATTTGTATGTAAAAAGCTGCATCATCTGTTGTAATACTACATAGCCTGATCTTCCAAGCACAAAGGCCCTGCAGCCTTATTCTGCCGGGCCAATTTCACTCTCAACCCAAGCTTCTTTGACCTCCTTCGAACCCAAGGCATTCCAAATCACTGCATTCCTCACATCCTTGAACAACGAGATCGCCTTCACGGCATAAGGCACGCCTTTTGACCCTCCAATAACCTCCAAGCAGTTGCTGACGGCCTTCTCTAGATCTTCTGACCCGGTCGGCCGTGCCGAGACTGTAAGGGTTCTCTGAGAGTCCTCATGAAAGAGCTCCTTCAACTCCGCCGCTGTGATTGATCCCTCACTCTTCTGACTTTGCTTCTTCCGTGATGAAGCCGGCGTGTGATAGTCAGAGATGGCATTGCGCTGCCGCTGCCGTAGCTGTGACGAAGACGGAGTCAAGCCTCTCACGGGCGTCTGGGGCGTCTGAGATAAAGGTTGTGAATCCCCTCTTTCAGGCTGGGAGTCGGGAAGCTGCTGAGAATCGGGAAGCTGACTTTGCGGCAGTTCAACCACTTCGTCTTCGTCTTCGTCCTCCTCGTTATCATCGTCATCGCCGTCGACTATTATAGTATCCGAATCCTGACCCACCGCCGCACCTCTTGCCTTATGGCCTGTGAAAGCTCTCTCGTCATTAGCTGCGGCGATCAGACGACCTGCCGGCGGGTCATCTGTGAAGATCTCTTCCCATGACTCGAAGGTGATATACGGACTAAGGAGAAGTCCTTCTGATAGGACTCTTTTGCCGTATTGAGGGCATCTTTCCCTGATCTTCTCGGCGTTATCCTTGCTGAGATAAAGCTTCCCAGAATCCTCGTCGAACTCCGTTCCGGATAGGTCAGCAGCATCACGAAAGGTACGCCAGAAATCCTTCAGGCTGCGCAGCTTATTCTTCAGCGTATCGTGAGACCACGATACCCTCGTCCACCTCTCTTGGAAGTCAGGAATAAAGCCCTCCAACACATGCCGGTACGGCAGGGCTTTATTGACATTCAGTTCACCATTCCGACGGGCCTCGAGTAGCCTCCCGAGGAAGTATAAGGTCTGCTCGTCAGTCCATCGCCAAGCCCGGCTATTGTGAGGCTGTGACTCGATGAACTGCACGTCTGGGTCGGAGGGGTAGGTGAGCGGCATCTGTGATACCTCTTGTGTAGCCGGCGGCGACTTGCGATCCTTCTTGGACTGCCCCCGGGTCCTTGACGGAGACATCTCTTCGATTTAGGTGTATTTACTATGGGAAATGTAGGGATAATACTCTTCTTCTTCGAAATCGCGTCCAAAGGTGTTGAAATTGAGGTTCAAAGGCGATGAGTTTACCTCTTTAACATCACGGCCGTGATGACTTCACGATGACCCCTTGACAAGTGGGGAAGGCGGTCAGAGCCTTCGCCCGTTGAGGAATAGCTATGAATTTGACGGGGTTTTGTGTACAAGACGGTGGCTGCGCTAATTTTATGCGATAGGATGTCTCTCTCGATAACAGGGATCAATCTGACCCCAGTTCATGATCAGGGCCTAAGGACCTGGATCCATTGCTTAAGTCGCACCTTGAAAGTAAGCTGGATGCCGGCTGCGTGACTCTAAGCGACGACGAGCTGGCGCTTGCTGAGCCAAAATGGCTATTGGAGGGCGAGGACAGCGCCAGCGAGGTTGACGATTCATCACAGCAGCAACAGGCTGAAGAGTTAGTGTGAACCTCTGAAAGTGAGGCTGAATAGGCACCGACGACGTTGTGAATAGCCTCAAAAATCCACTATAAATCCACTATAAATCCACGTGTGTACATCCATTCCACTCCGGTCGAATATGTGCTACATCCACTATGTAATTGCCTAAAAAATCGTACATCCACTCTGCTTGGTCCCAAAGTGGAGTGGATGTAATAGTTCCGACCCTTGCCCTCGAACTCACGCCAAAGCTCGACCACTTCCTCTGGGGGCTCCTACCTGGCTTTGCGTCCCACGGAAGCTCTCCAACCGACCTTCCAATGGCTTCATACCATTTCACAAGCCGGCCAAGCTCAGAGAGCTGGCACTTGGATGAGGAGATGAATTGTCTTCTCGAGCCTTCATATCTGTTCGCTAGTACATGCATCGTACTTCAAATTGCCTTTCTCACCCTGAGTAGAGAGCCCAAGGGAAGAAAACGGGTTTGACTTCATCGTTAGTGGAGGTAGAGCCTTGGAAGATGCTAGATACTCGTCGTGTCGGAATGATGTGACTACGCCACTCAGCAAAGCATTCCAATCATCCGGAACAAAGATGTTGACCTCTTTCTGGACCCTGCGCTCAACGTCTGGCGCCAGCTTCAGTACGTCGATCCAAGCTCGGGCAGCCATCTCCCTTGTGATGTTGGGCACGCCGAACCAGAACATGCGTTCATGGGCAAGAATGTGCAGAGACAGCTGGACAAGCATGAACTTGGCCCGGTAGAATGCCTGAGGAATCTCCTTGGCCAGTTGGGCAACTGCACCCACTGCCGTTGCGGACAAGCCTATGACTGGGCCGAAGATGAAGGCACCGACCGAAAGTCCGGAAGAGGCAATCGCTGCTGGCAGTTGTAGCATAGGGGCGAAACAGAATTCAAGCCACCCTCGCTCAACGCTACTCATTCTGCTCTCGTTGGCGGCTTCGAAGATATCCTCCATTTTGGTGAATCGAGCATCTTGGCCCACTGTGAAGCCAAACAAGCCGGGCAGCCTTAGCTCCATTGCTTCTTTGATCTTTTCATCGACGTCATCGAACATGTTGTCCCATTTCATAGACAGTGGGACGCTGGGCCGCAAGAACTCCTTCATGTCGGCTGCGTCCCGACAGGCGGTTGGTAGAATCTGATCCAATTTGGACCTGATAGCTCTCTCGTGTATATCGTGAAGGAGTCCACTTTGTAACGAGCTTCGTGTCAAATTGACCAATTTCTCAATCCAGTCATCTAAAACCGGCAAGTTAGCATCCCATACCGCGATCATCTCGAACTTCAGAGAAACACAGGGCTCCCAAATACTCACCATCGAAAAACCTGCTAGCAAACACGCAGTCAAACTGAAAGCCTAACTCTTTCCTAAAGTCTTCGATCCGGGAGGCCTTTTTCGCTTCGTAGATTTCCTCACTTCGCCTCTCCACCTCATCCCGGACTTCACGGGATTGACGCTTGATGGGGCCCTGAAGACTCCTTTCCTCTAGAACTTGCTTCTGAGCGATGCTCTCGCACTCTGAAGCCAGGAAGTCAGATCGAGTGAAAACGATAATGAGTGTCACACCCTGCCGATCGACAGTCTGGAAAAATGTCTTGTCACTTGTACTGATCCGGCTCTGAGTAGCCTCCAAGCAATACCTTGCATAACCGTTAGTCCGATGAGGTTCAACAGCAGATTCCCTCGAGTCTTACCAAATGCAATGCAGCTGTTCTGTAAAGACTGGCTTCGCTCGCCGATCTTTAAGGAAGTCATCAACGAGCCCATAAGGCTCATGAGATCCGGTATCCCAACCGCGAGAGTCGTGAAACAAGAAGTCCCTACTCGGGTCTGGCGCATTTTTGACTACACCAAGTTCCGTGTTGATCTCGTGAGGGAATGATGTCGCCTGACTACTTGCTTCGGTCTAATCAGACATATTAGATATGTTTTTTTTTCCCACCGCCAAAGATGACAGGACAGCATACAATTTCTTGGCCAGCGACGAGATTCACAACGCTCGATTTACCAATGCCGTGGGAGCCACAAACCAAGACGCGCGGGCGCCGAAGCTCGAGGTCGACTTTCCGTCCAAAATCTTCATTCCAGAAGAGATCGTCGCGGCGGATGGCAATGCTCTTTCGGAACCTTCGAATGGCATGTCTCCCCTCTAATTGGTTGAGGTAGAGAATTCCAAGAGGCTCCGCGTCATCGTGGTAGTAAACAGAGGGATGGATAATGACGTCTCCAGAGAGTGTTAGCAGTTTCCCCCAAATTGAGAATGAAATGAAAAAACGTACAGAACCCGTCAGTCGTGGGCGCAGTAGTCAAATCCGAGTCTGAGATACATCGCTCTCTCTCTCGTAGTATAGCAGAGCTAATACTGGCGATAGGTCTCATTCCCGAAGCATTCTGAAAATATCTTGAGAGATCCCACATGTCGACATTGAGGCCATTGTTGAACGGAATGCATTGCTGCAGTGAAGCGCTGGGCATCGAGAGCTCGATAGGATTCGCGATTTTGGCGTCCTCGTGGGGCTTAAAGCCGAGTACGAGTCCCTGCTTCTGCGCCTCTGCGAGGAGAAACTGCAGAGGCCAGAGAGCTAGACTGTCCTGAGCTTTACACCCTCCGACGTTTTCATGGCCCCCAAGGAACCATGCTTCAACACATGTCCGGTCTAAATGTTGCTCGCCGGCCAACATGCTCGATGCTGCACCGGCAATCGGTTTCCGGTATCTTTCGAGAGCGTATGCCTCACGACGTTCCAACAGAGCTAAGGCATGGCGTACATGGGAGACATTCGGGGTCTGCTGAATGTCGTAGAGGCCCCCATCGTCAATTGCCTTGACAGTATCAATCACACCAACGAATTTGACCGATACTGGAGGTAAAGCATTCGCGGACCTGGGGATAGTTAGAAGTACCATAGTTGGGAGTGGCACAGACATACAGATGATGATAAAGCTAATCGTAAGGATATTATTAGCACCTAAGCGACAGTATGAGTAATGTACGGGGTGGGATTGCTACCTTGTTCTTGTGGAAGTCGGCGCGATTTCGCATCCCCTGATACAGCTTGATGCCCTTCTGGTATTCTTTGTCGAAGTTTTGTAGTCGTGGATTCAACGTTTGTAGGTGATACAAAAGAGCCCCAACTGCCCGGGCCACGACTGACGGCATGTGATGCTTAGCGATGCCATTTGGAGACACAGGGGGGCATCAGCGCTAGCTTACACGCGCCTCGGCTGAAGCCGAACATGTAGACCTCATCCCGCGACGGACAGCAATTGTGCGCGCAGAACTAAACCGGCAGATTATGTAAACGTCCCGACACGGAATAAATATTCCTAAAGCCCGCTGGGCTCAAGGGCAACTCACCTTGTAGACCTGAAAGATGAGCCGTTCAAAGCCTTCACCGGTAATTCCACCCCATAGGCGCGGAGACTCGGCGTCGATGCCTTCAAAGTACTTTCGTATCTTGTAAAATGACGCATCAGCAGCAGAACGCATTAAAACGGCCTAGAGACGCCTTGGAATCTTACCTGAAGCCACCTTTTGCCAGTGCTGTCCTGAACCTCTCCCTCTTTCACCGACGCCCAAATTCGAAACATGTTGGGTGATGCTCCGTTCTCGGCGCCTTTTGCACCGCATCCATGTCAGCTTGCCCCATTCCCTTGAGTTTAGCGCACGACAGTGACTTACCAACTTCGCCGTCAGGTCCCATCCAAGTGCCATCGATACAGCAGACCACGCGTCTCGGCAAATGACTTTGTTCGCAGTCATAACAAGGAGTTGACGACCGTGGCCCCTCGTCAGAGTCAAGTCGCACAGCAGGCTCCTGATCCAGAGAGCTGGCCGGAGTTGCATCTTGACCGAACGGGTTCTTGGACCCCTGATTTGGTTAGGAAACGTGACCAAGGATACAACGCCCATGTGGTGAACTTGCCATGGGGAAGGTAGATGAAAAGGACAGTGTTAGAAGGTTTGTTGCTCAAAGGCTGGAATTCCAGCGGCAGATGAGAAGTAGTCGATAAATACTGGAGGTCGGTACCAATACTGGACGGGCAAAGAACAAGGATCAACAAGGGCAAAGGCTTGGGGGATGGGTCAAGGCTGGGCAATGCTCCAGGGTGACTGCCTGGGGATCTACTTATAGCCCAACGCTGCCTCGGAAGAGCCCAAGCGGGACATACCAGTATGCTCTACGGAGTACCTTGAAGTGGGCCAAGGCGGGGATGCGCTCTCAATGTGCACATAGAATATGCCATTATGAATGGTTGTTCCCTCTAAGCCATTTGGCGCTGTCTGCAAGCAACTTGCGGGGTTCGTTCCTCAGCTGAGAGACAACAGATCACATGGCTGCAGACCTGCTCGGCCAAGGGCGGAGGCGTGACAACCAGCTAGTCTTGGCAATCAGGCTGTGGAGGCCTCCGATGCAGAATTTGAGGTTTCCATTGGATACATAATTAGATCACTACACTTTGGTCACTCTGACACGCCGTTTCCGGGTTGCTGGGCGCTCGAATAACCGCCAGCCTGATCCAGCTGAAGGTGCTATCTTCCGGATGCTTCCATGGGCATCTATTCTCCTGCACTATCCCGGCACCCTCGTATATCATAGGTCCGCATTTGCCAATGCGCGTATTTCTCCATTTGATCAGATTGGGACTCGCCAGCCACAACTGGAGACTGCAGTCTTGACTGATTGTCTTGATGGTGGTAGGGGAAAGGGGTGCTTTCAGCTGTAACCTTGTCCAGGCGGCGGCGAGACGACCGTACCGCACTCCAATACCTTAGGCGGACAAAGGTTACCCGCCCTGGCAGTTAGCTTAAAAATGACGCTCCCCTCTTTTAGGGCACTCTTATGGTAAATCGCCTCAACTCCAGCAGACCTTGAGTCATCGTTTGTACAATGTAGTGCAGCCATGGAGTCTCAGTCGTTCACCTACACCGCGCTCCCTCAAGGCCGATTCTTCCGCCTGCTCAAGATCCATCCTGGCTCCCCTGCTCAGGAATGTAGACCGGAAACGGGTCCCGTTTCTACTTCTCGACCAATCACATCTAGCAGGGCCGCACCTCTTTTTTGCCCTTAGAAATGGGCCCCGTTTCTAGAATCCCACTAAGACGCGAAACGCGTAACCTTCCTCACCTCCTGCTCATAATCAGACTGCTGGCAAAGGAGAATAATCAGCCCTCGCTGCCCTACTCAAGTATTCATGCTCAAAGCGCGCCCCGTTTTGACTTTTCCTCCAATCACAGCCTATAGATTTCTACCCCCGTTTGGAAGCTCAAAACGGGCGCGTTTCCATGCACAGGCGTTTAGCTGCAGCCCAAAACGCGTCGCGTTTTCCCTTCTAATGGCCCGTGCTATGCCTGTAGAGTGAAATTAATTAAGCCCGTGACAAAGGAGGACGGCACGCGATGTCACTTTCAACGTCATAACAGATTTACACAGCTCTCCCAGTACGGAATACTCTGCTACTGCTTGGACTCTCTACTCGACTGGTAGCAATGCCGACTGATGAGCACCGCACCCACACTGGGCCTGGCACCCAATTGTCGCCGAGCCAACTTGCAAAGCTCGGCCGACTTGGCTTATACTTCAACTCGCCTGAGCCTGCTATCATTTGCAAGGGATGCGGGTACGCGATAACAGCAGACAAAGATCGTGTGTCCAGGCACCTTGGCGAGATCCACCAGTTCGATAAACCAGCCCGCAGAGGCCTGAACAAGCTCATTCGCTCGCTAAATCTTCCCGACCCCAAGGACTTTTGTCCGCGGCCCGATGGTAGTATTCCTCATCCTCATCTGAAAGACATGAATGGTTCAGCTTGCAAGCTCTGTGGTATTCGATCTACCAGCGACGCTGTTCTCGAAAACCACCTAAGGAAGGAGCATGCAGCGGAGACCAAGCTTGCTGGGAGATCGGGCCGTCATTGGTTACGAGATCACATCCAGGGGGGCATCGTCCTCCAGAGTTGGACCGCTCAAGGAGTACAAAGGTCTTGGATCGTGGGACATGACGACGCCCAGAAACCTGCAAGGCAGATGAATGCCAGCCTCCTGCTACAAGAAACGCCGGACGCTATCAGAAATTTCGCTCAGCAGCTCTTTGTCGAAGAACGGCAGAGGCTAGAATCGCAAGCCAGGAGACAAGATCCGCTACATGGCACTACACCGTCAAACCTGATTACCAACTGGATGCGCCGTACCGGATGGCAAGATCTGCTTGGAGGCGCACGCCGTGATCTTCTCATCGCGATGTCGGAATTACCTGCCCCGACTGGTCGATCATTTTGTCTCGGAGCCCACGATGGGGAATCACTCTTCAGCTCCGCAGCGGATGAGGAGCGGTTAGCCTTGATCGTGGCAGCGGCTGACCGCCTCTTCGATCGGTGTGGTGAGACAATCAGATGCACTGATACCTGCGTGCGGAGATGGCTCCGTGGCAGGTTTCCAGACCCTCCGTATAAAGCTCCTTTTGAGCTTGTGTCGAAAGCCAGCTCCGAGCGCGTGTACCGAAAAGAGTTGAAACGGTGCTTATGCCTATGGCTTCGGTTACTGCAACTGTCGCCGCAGGTGGCAAGGGGTATCATGGGTCGAGGCCTTGGAGAGCTCAACGCAAAGAGTTGAGGCAACTTTGGGGGATCCAACATGGCTCGCAAAGCAACCAGCGCCGTCAAGTAATCCATCTCGGTTCTCCGGCGAGCCTGAGTACGACGACTGCAGCGATACGGACGAATGCGAGGATGAAGAAAAGGAGGAGGACGATGAAGACTAAGGTAGCGATGATGAGGGTGAGAGCGGATATATCGACGAGTCTGGGGAAGATGCTACTGTACCAATTACCACTGGTAATGGCACCTAATACCATTTTTTCTGGCCCGTGCACCCTACTTTCGATCTTAGGTTTTGGGTCCGAATACAAGAATACTTGGCTTAAGATACTAATTCCCTGTCGCCGCAAATAACTAGGAAGCGGCTTGATCGGCTCGATTTTAAAATGGAAGAGAACATACTGCATGATGACCCTACAAGGAGATGATCAAATTCAACCCGGCCCAGATGCCTGCTGTTTCTCCTGAAAAGACAGAAGCTAAAAATGGCCTTGGTTTGGATCATCGCGCTCACATTCATAGCATTGCTCCAGTGCCGTTTAGCCCGTTCCCAAAGCTTTCAAGGCATGGCTCTGCCGTGGAGTGGGCGCTAGGGTCACTAAAGGGATGAATAACAGAGGTTATTCCTTCTCCGAGGAAAGAGAAAACAGCCTTGGTCCATTGCAGTTTTCGGTTTTGATGCAAACCCTGTCGAAAGCCCAAAAACGGCTTGCTTGACCGGCTGCAGCCATAAAAGCCCCTCAGCACAGACTGACTACACAGGGCTTGATGGCGGGCCGCTGACCACGTAGCGGTGGAAGCACAGGGCCATCGGGCGTTCAGTGGCACTTGTTGACAGACTGACAAGTGCAGGCGAGCAACTCAAAAGCGCTCGGCGAGTCACTTAGTGGTGCGAGAGGAGAATTGCGGCATGGCCGTGAGGGGACCGAATGGGCAATCATTGGCTGTCGTATGTTTCCTCAGTTGTGAGGTGACATGCTTACCCGCACACCATGTCAGCATTAAGTCGTCGTTGGGCAGACCGGCCCGCTCCGCGAAGATCGCTGAGACCCGTCCAGGTGACCTGTATTATCGATTCGCCCTCAAAGAAAACCTGCTGCTGCATTACAGGTGTTGCCTTTAACCGAGCTTCCTGTCTCGCCTCACACACTATGAATACCGATGAGTTGCTTCGTGTACTGCGGCAGGCAAGGCGGATAAAACCGGCAAGATGCGGCATTTTCTCAACTAACATTGCCCAAAGGTCATTGAACCATTGCTGCCTGAAACACAAACCTGCGATAACGCCAAAGCAGTCATGCACTTTGCCAGCCGTATTGCACATTGCCTTTGTCGAGCCGAGGTGGCTAGCTGCAAGTTTGCAGGGGCATCTCATCAACTGCCGTACGTTCGAAGGAGGCCCGAGCGTTGATCATTGACCGAATGACCTTCTTTATGTTTCAAGAGGCGTAAACTGACGTGGCATTGGGTCCGGAGGGGACGTGATTCCGTCGTTACAGCCTGAGAGAGTCTTTATCGTTGTTGACGCATTGGACGAATGCCATGTAACCGATGGCTGCCGGTCAACATTCCTTTCGGAGGTGTTCAGCCTCCAAACCGAGACTGTGACAAATATCTTTGCAACTTCAAGAGTTATTCCGGAGGTCATAGAGATGTTTGGAGGAAGCATACGGCTAGAGATCCGTGCCAGGAAGGATGATATACGGACATATCTGGACCATCGTATGTTACCGCAACGAGCATTTCTGAGGAAGAATTGCCAGCTGCAAGAGGAAATCAAGGCCAAAATCGTTGAGGTTGTCGACGGGATGTATGCACTTTCTTTAACCTTGCATATACGGGTAGGCGCTAATTCTCGGCAGGTTCTTACTTGCCCAGCTTCATCTTGATTCTTTAATGGAAAAGACAACGGAGGATGATATCGTAAGCGCTCTGGAAACATTGCCAACAGGTTCCGCCGCATACGATCAGGCATATAAGGACGCCATGGGACGAATTAGGAATCAGGATACTGACGGAGAAAAGCTCGCTTCCCAGGTTCTATTGTGGATTGTCTGCGCTAGGCGGCCTCTGACCACGGTAGAGCTTCAGCATGCACTTGCTGTCAGGATTGGCGAGTCTGAGCTTAATGCAAAGAGGCAACCGGACATTGATGACATGATCTCTGTGTGTGCTGGATTGGTCACGGTGGACGAGGAAAGCGGCATCATCCGTTTAGTCCATTATACGACCTAGGAATACTTCGAGCGACGATAGAAAGATTGGTTTCCAAATGCCCAGTCCAAAATTACAACAGTCTGCGTTACTTATCTCTCGTTTCTGAGCGGGTTTTGTGAAACGGACTACGAGTTTGAGGAGCGGCTGCGATTGAATCCGCTTTACGACTACGCCGCGCAAAACTGGGGACATCATGCTCGCGCAGCTTCGGTAGAGGTGGAACAGTTGATTCTGGATCTGCTTCAGAGTGAAGCTAAGGTGGCCGCATCCGGCCAGGTGATGATGGCTTCAAGACGCTACTTTGTCTTCCGCCAAAGAGAGCCAACGCGAATGACAGGAATACATCTTGCGGCATACTTTGGGCTACAGGACGCGACAGTGGGGTTACTTAAGAATGGGCATGATTCAGATCTAAAGGATTCTTACGGACGGACGCCGCTATCGTGGGCGGCAGGGGAGGGGCATGATGCAGTATTACGGTTGCTGCTCGCGCAGGACGGCGTCGACGTGAACTCTAAGGATGAGTTTGGTCAGACGCCGCTATCGTGGGGCGCCGAAAACGGGCACAAGGCCATCGTCAAGCTGCTGCTCGCCACCGATAGCGTCGATGTGGACTCGAAGGGTAAAAACGGTCGGACGTCGCTGTCGTGGGCGGCAGATAACGGGCACGAGGCGGTAGTGCAGCTGCTACTCGCGCAGGACGGCGTCGTCGTGAACTCTAAGGGTGAGTTTGGTCGGACGCCGCTATCTAGGGCCGCCGAAAACGGGCACAAGGCCATCGTCAAGCTGCTGCTTGCAAACCAGTAGTGGTTGTATTTGAGGGGGACTCAAAATCGTCATCCCCGTGGTGGCGCTCCCACGTGGGGCCCGTTGACAAGGAAAAGGGGCCCTTGATTGGGAAAAGAAAAAAGAAACCCCGCTGATGATATTGTTGAGATCCGTTGTTTGACGGATCAATGGCTATTCCGATCCATTGGTGGCTGGGATGTGGATGTCTTGTTGTCAATAGCTTCCGCTGGTTAGCGCTAGTTTTCTTCTTCAATTAATACAACATGCTCATTTCAACAGCATCAACCTCGCTCGTCTCAGGTAGTCAATATTTGTTTCTTCGATCCTTGAGTACATATCAACCAGATATTCACACGTGAAACGACCGAAGGTAAGAAACCGAGGTTCTGCTAGAAGCATCGCTCGACACCACTGCAATTGGGTCAGTCCACAAGTTTCGTCTGCAGGCATGTCTGTCCCCGTAGCAGTCGAGTCTCCCAGAGAAGCATCGCCGAGACCAGGAACACCCCAGCCAAGCGTACCATGGGGAAATAACAATGGATATTGAAGAGGCTCGTAGTGCTGCGAAAGAACGTGGACAAACTGAACTCGACCGCCGTGGCGAAAGAACACCACTTTGCGGCAATCCACGGTGTTGAGATTCTGCGTGTTGACAACAGCTGCGATTTCCCCGCTGGCGGAAATATCCCTTATTTCGACGGCCAGCGGAGTAGCTTCAGAAGCCACCTGCTGTAGAGCGTGACGGATACTCGATTGGTATGGATTGACAGATTGAAGCAACTGTCTCACTTGATGAATAGCAGTCAACGGCGCCTTCGTGATCAGCGCCTTGTCCGGTCGGGCTGTCTCGCCGTACAGGAACCAGCGCATGCTGTGATCGCCACTTGACAGGCTAAGCAGGCGATGATACACTCGACCCGCAACGACAACATCAGAAGGCACACCGAAGTGGACGAAACCTTCCGATGCGCCAATTGCGGAGAAAGCGAAAAGGTAATTCAAACGGCCCCTGAGAGCCGACAGAGGCAGCGCAGTGGTATCGGCCCAATGCTGGAAGTCAGGGGATAAAGAGGAAGTTTTGGGGCTGTTCGTTTGCCGTTCGAGCAGCACCAACCTACCTTCTCGGTCGACAGGAGGAGGGCAGCACAGAACGTACACTCACCAGCCCACGATTGTTGGAATGGCCGCACCCGAAGACGGGCAAGATGCAACCACCAACTGTCTTTGCCAGGTCGAATGGGCGAACGATTTCGTAAGCTAGGGGGTGGCCTTGTCCGCTTCTAGGAGCCATCGGTAAAGGTAAAGCAGCTGAATGTAGGCTCTGGGGGCCGACTGAATTTTGACCACCAGCCGGGCTTAGGGACTTCGGTTTTCCCGTCCGGGCCTTGTCAAGATTCAGTAGGCAAGATAGATAGACCCGTCGCCAGTGTAGGTTAGCTGAAGTACAACACACCTTCGTGGGACGATGCTGATTAGTAGCCCCATCTTCAGCAAAGGCCTGGTCATTCTGCATGCGCTAGCAGTGAGAGGTTGACTCGGCGAGATGAGGCGACGTTGGCGACGCTGGTGACGGTGGGCAAGAGCATCGTGCTCACGACATCGACCACACATTTTATATACGTCTGAATTCCATGGTTTGTGGCATCGACTACAGCGAGACAGGGAGGAAGCGGAGATGGAAGCTGGAGACGCAGGCTGTACGGGCGAGCCTATGGAAATCCGAGCGGGCGCATACGGTCGCACATTACCACATGGGTGACAAAACCATGTACGAAAATGACTGGAGCTATTTCGCACATAGGCTTTAGGCGTTTTTATATGGGGCTACAGTATTGATATGATAGCGCAGTGTTTTCAATGTAGCAGAGCTGATGCCATACCAAGCGGTGCTGATGCCATTCCATCGGTGCTGATGCCATTCCATCGGTGCTGATGCCATTCCATCGGCGCCGAAGCTCCGATAATGCCGGTTCATAGGGGGCGGGATATTGCAACTGGAAGCCTTGGAAGGAGGTATGAACTCCGACCTCTACCACGATCTCGACCCCCTGGTCTGCGTCTCGCACAATGCCGAGGCCCCGTAAGGACTTGGAGCGCGTCAAGGACTTGATCCTCGAGCAGCGGCGAGAAGGACTATCCATTGACACTATATGTGCCCATATTCGCGACGATGGGCACGTACTCGACGTCAGAACCCTGAAAAGGAGGTTAGCGGAATGGGGTGCCCAGGAGTACTCCCCCCTTCACTCAAAGATTGATACCAACACCTTCGTCGAGCTGATCAAAGGCTACTTCTACCGATACGGATATAGCGACACTTCCATCGTCCGTGATCTCAAGCGACGCGGCATCGAGATCTCCGAGCGGACTGTACAGGAGTATCGTCTGAAGCATGGCATGAAGCGGCGCTTCCGAGATCTGGCTGAACGATAGGAGGCTATTCAAAAAGCAAGAGAGTTCCTCTTCCAAGACGACCGTCAGTCTTCAAGCATCAGAGGATTTGGCAGGGGGTATCTATACCATTACGTCCGCATCCGTGCTGGCGTCCTTGTCGGCCAGAATACCTTATATCGCGAGTACCAAACGAACCCAGAGTGGAAGAAGCGGGCCGAACAAAGACGCCTTGCTGATTGGAAGCACCGGAAGAACTTCTAGGTTCCTGGGCCTAACTTTATGTAGTCTCTCGATAGGTACGAGAAGCTCAAGAACTTCGGCTTCTCTATCTACGCCTGTATCGACACGTACTCGAGAGCCATCATCTGGATATATGTCGGCAAGGGAATATGACTGCGCTGAGTTCACTCAAATAGTTTCTACGGACTGTGTCGTACTCAGGGGTCTGCCCCCTTTTTACCCGCTCGGAACATGGTATCGAGACTCCTCTTTGGGCCGGAGCCCAGGCGATTCTCGCCGACCTTGATCAGACAGAGCTTCGGTATACCACCAAGGATAACGACCAACGAGTCCACAGGCAGGGAGCGAGACTGAGCTCCTGTCATATCTGGGGCCCAAGCACATCTAACCAACGGATCGAGCCTTGGTGGGAAAAGCTACTCAAAGTTGTCAGTCAGCGCTGGATCGCGTTCTCACACGAGCTGATTGATAGCGGCCTCTTCCAACCAAACCGCCTTGCTCACCAGATCGCGGTGTATGCTCTCTATGGACCCCATGATCCGTCAAGAGGTTGCGGACTTCACGGAGATGTGGAACGGCCATCGCATCCGGCCACAGAAGAATAGGGAGCATCCCGTCGCCGGGATCCCGATGGATCTGTATAATACAAGCGAAGTGGAGAACTGGGCAGTCCATCTAGGGCCTGCGGCTCGGGATGGGCTTGCCCAGATGATGGCCGCTGCCGATTCTATCGATATAGACGATCTTCTTGACCCAATAACAACGGACTGGTGTGATCAACAGCTCCGGGATCTTCAGTTCGATGGTCAGATAGATGGGGAGCTTGATCATAAGCGGCCACACCTCGCGATCTACTTACGGCTTAGAGACAAGATTCAGGCTCATCTCGACTGCGGGGCAAGTCCGGTGCTGAGCATCCCAGAGAGTCCAGTTGGAGGGCAAGAGAGATTCGTACGTAAAGAAGTACTCCATCGCACTCAAAAGCTAGCTGACAATGCTTTAGCTTCAGCTCCTCGAGCAGAACTACCTTGAGCCTATTAACAATGGCCTCTCCGGAACTGAGCTACCCGGCGATATTATCAATAGTGTGGACGAGCTGATGGGGGACCTGGGTCACCTTGAGCTAGAGTAACTACTATTTCCTCGTCTGTTTACGAGGATGCCGACTACTTGGCCTCCTCGTATCAACTCCTCGGGTTCCAGCAGCGGGACCATGGGAAGTGAAGGCAGGGCCAGCCGAGAGCTCCTTATCCTCTGCCTCTACGGAGAGTGCTGAGCTTATAGAGTCTCGAGCCCGTTTCTGACCCGCGCGGGTCTCGTCCACGTCGCTAGTAATAACCTCGATCTGGTCTTCTGCGCTATCTCTCGAAGGAGGTAGAACTGGGCTCAGAGAGGGGCTCAAGGAGGGCGAGTTGAACTCGCTCCCGATTAACAAGGCTGGCTGTACCTTCACCTCGGTCTTGACTAACTCTTTCTTGATTCCCTTCTCCTTGTTAAACGGCTTTACGGCTGACCTCGGCGTCTTGATATGACGAGGGGCCGGGACTTGTGGTCGAGGAGGCAATGGCTCATAGAAAACAAGGAAAAGGAGATATCTGCCCTCTGTTTTACTGAAACGAAAAGGGCAGTCCTCGCCGAAAAGCTCTGCGACTGTCTGTCTCTCCCAGTCGAGGTCGCTCAGCTCCGTGATACCCTCTTTAATATGGGCGTTCTGAACGAGTCTCTTGTCGAATTGAAGAACAGAAGAGAGGGCAGGCTTGTCCTTGAACTGAGGGAAGAAGATGCTGTCGAACCAGAAGTGGAGAGGTAAAGATGGTTCCTCGTCGACGAAGGGGCGCAAAGCGACCTTCAGCAGCTCTCTAGCCAAAGACCACTGGGGCTCCTCGTCTTCGTCTAGTATTTCCCATGGGTCAGGTCTCGCAAGGAAGACAGTGGGACGCATCGAGATCTTCCGTCTGCTCTTGTTTTGGCTCTGTTTAGCCACAGCCTCACCGAGTTGCGACGAGCTCGCCCTCATGCCCCTCACGATCCGACTCTGGGTAAGTTTGGCATCTCGATACACGGCTGAGGGCCGCGATGCTGCGAGGATACGGCCAGGGCCGTCTCTAGAGCCGGTGAAGATCGTCTGTGAGGTCGTGGAACGATCAGAGGCTGTTAGGTCGATAGACTGTATAGCGGAGGAGGTGGAAGCTGTCTCAACGTCTCGAAACGGGACTGGCGAGCTGTCGAGGATGGAGATACTCGTGGGCCAACGTCTCCCGCAATATGGACAAAGATTCGACCCTGGGTAGCTATCGCGGATGAAATCGTGGCTCCGTTGGTACGATTTAGGGGCCACGGTCTTCGGAACATCGGGACATGTCTGCGATAGGACGTGATCGGGCATATCTACGTACAAGACAAGGTCAGTCGCACAATCTCATGTTGGATAGACCCGAGCTGACTTGGGGAATGGATGGGGATAGCCCATAACAGCTATGGGGTGGCGATGGGCTGGGTATTGACGCTGGTGTGGATGTGTAAGTGGAAGAATTGTGACGCGTCACCAGGAATTATCACGACATATTCCCTGGTGGAGATGCCATCTAAATGAAGAGATACCTTCCGGATAGTGTGCGGTACTGTAGTCTTGCAAGGGGCATAAAATTACTAAGTATTTTAACACGGTTGAGGCTTCCCAAAAGGGTTATGTCACCCATGTGGTAATGTGCGACCGTAGGTCGGTTTCAGGGCCTGGTATAAGTATTTGTAGCTTGCATGATCGGTGGATTTACGACTTAAACGCTCATGTAAAACGGAATCACTCCCGGGTCCATACCGGTCCAGATAAATGGCATCCCCTGGCTTAGCCCATCGTCATCAAACTTCTTATTGCTAATCTCTTGGCTGATGTGTCCCATCTCTTCCATGAACCTCTCGTTAGCGGCCGCAACAGCCTTAACTGTACCGGCAAGCAAGTTCTCTGAATTGAACATGTACCGTAGCGTTCGATTGTTCTCGACGATCTGTGGCCGATTGAATCGAGCAAGGAGAGAAATCTGATCCACAGACTTCTGCTCGTTGGGAAGCCAGGGAAGCAAGCTATCGACAACGCCCTTCTCGCTGGGAATGGGAGCGTATAGCGAAGCCGGATGAAGTGGCAACACACCCGACGCTGTCACTGGCTCGCCTTGGTTCAACACGTGATGCGAGACGCCAGTAAGCCATGCCATGTGCGTAAGGATGTCTACCAGATGCTTCCGCCTTTTCAGTGGAGCAGGAGGGAAGTCAATAACCTCTGCAGCACCGTTAGCCTCGGCGACCCAAGCTTGCAACTCCCAGTCCTTGGCGAGAACCTTGTCGGACTTGTAGGTCGACTTGACGAAGCTCTTGATAAATGTGCGAATGACCCTAATGATCCTGGCGCCGTCTTCATAGAACGGGAAATGCGGCAAGTCAGGCCCATGGGTTGCGTTGAGCAGGCCGCGCGAGCGGAGATTGGCCTCAAAGTAATTCGAACGGACTGGGCCGGCGACAGTAGGATAAAAGTCGGTCGCAAATTTTTGAACGGCAACGTTGGAGAAGGCAAAGTTCTGATCAATTAAACCACCGGGGTTGAAGAGAATCTTATTGCCTATCGGGCGGATTGCGTAGGCCTGATACATCAACCGTTCCAGAAGGGCAAGGACGGGATGACGGCTGCTCATAGTCCGAAGGGCAGCCAGGTGGACAATCTCGGCGACGGCATGCGTGCTGGCAAGGTGGTACATTTGGCCATGAAATAAGTCATTGGCATTGAACATGATCTTGGCCAGCAGCCAGTCATGCGGTTCGTCCAGAGGGGTGTAAGTCAAGTTAGACCCGACGTTGGTCTTGATAGCGAGCGGTAAGAACTGGTGGGACCGGTCGTCGAGGTAGAAGAGAGCTTGACAAGCGGCAGCATAGCGGCCCTCTTAGGCGACATAATCCTTCTGGTAGCTGTGGTCTGCGAGGAAGAGACGTCCCGCTTTGTGGAGCGACGGTAGCGTCGATCCCGTGAGTTCCTGGACGATTTTTGAATCGACAGCAAACGGTAACTGATCCGCATGGGGGCGCAGACGCTGGAGAATGTATGGATTGGTAGACAGTCGTTCCATGGCAAAGAGCAAGTCCGAAGTGAAGTTGCTGAACTGCCCTTTTGCAATGCCCCCAGGGACCGAGCCTGACCAGTGGCCATGATACAGGATCTTATAGTCCTCGAGATTTTGGAGTCCACCATGCTTTAGGTCACATCGTTAGCAGCGAGAAGACGAGCAATCTAAGAAAAATGGGGGATCAAGTACAACTTGGATATCATGAAGGGCTGCCGCGGCTTCATGAGATGCTGCCTGTACCACCGGCGCTGCGTCTCGTGCCCACAGGCTCTGGTCCCGCTGAGAGATCTGGTCTCCCAAGGGACCAGACAGGAAGAAAGAAGTTTTCCCAATGAGAGAAGGCCCATAGAGGATCTCTTTTCGTTTTTTCCGAATCTTCAGTTTTCGTAGCAGGATTTCGTCATCCTCATTCGGCAGGGTGAACTCGGTAAGTAAAGGCAATCCTATGTCAGCGGCTTGGCCCGCGGGAACTTCTTCGGAAATAGAGGATGGAGGACTGTCGCTGAGAGGAAGACCTCCAACGCAGGCAAAAATCCGAGGATAATGAGAAGAGCACCCATCTTGGCTCAAACGATAAGCTTTAGGCTGTGGTTGAATGTTTGATCTGGGTTGAGCAATGTCGAGGGTAAGTATGGCGATCCCGGTCGTGTTTTTGTATCCCGGCCCCTACTTCTCAGCTTTTCGTTTTCTGGTTGACTTTTCATTAACTTTATTCTCAGCGCGCCTTTCTCGCGAGGGGACCACGCCTATCTACTCATGTGCTATCGTCCACAGACATAGCGGAGGTCAACCCATCACCTTCGCCGAACACGGGCATGCTGCGCCGTGGAACCTAGCCTCTGAACAAGCGACACCCGGAGATAGATGAGTAACCCCCAATGCGACAACGGGAAAGTCCGTGACGCATTCTGAAGATCTAGCACGCCCCGCCCTTTGCAAATGTAGAGTTTTCCAGGGATACGTACCACTCAACGTTATTCAACCGTCATTCAAACTCAATCAATATCAGGGAACCAATAGGATTGGTAACTTTCCTCCGGACGGAATATAATCGATCTACCCTATTGGCTCCCTGACATTGAGCGTTTCGTTTCCTTGCTTACATGGGGTGCCAGCTCGTTGGCCTGGTCCTGTTATGCCAAATGTTACCGGCTGACACTCACATTTACGAGCTGTAAGGTTTGCGTAATACAGCCTGTTTCACATGCCGGACTGTTTAGGGTTGGAATGTTGAATGGACGACCACTCGAGCAGCGTCTATTAAGCCTATTTTTCAACCTACTAATAGAAATTTACTCTCTCAACCCGCCCTCACATGTAGGCTCGGTCCTGCATATTTACATTTAGGTTATAACAAGACACTCCCTATCAGCTGAACAGGCTCTACGTCGTAAGATTTACTTAAGTTCCTCGTAAAAGTGCATGCCAAAGGCTTGCTCTCTTTGTCCGTGATGCTCACTTCCCACTTGAAATCGTCAACGCGTCGTAAGGGATGCTAGGTTGCTGCTCCGAGCCTCGTATTCGGAAATCAAAGTTCTCGCAAAAGCAAGCCGTCTAGTCAAGATTTTGAGGGTGTTGACGACGAACGGACGGGCTGTAATCCTTATATGGCTCAGCGAGCTTTTGGCACAAGACAGATCGTAGTCCCGCAATGGTCCGTCCTTCCAGGACTCTGGCCCGGTTTGTGATGCCACGAGACCCTATGCTTCGAAGGCTTAATAGCGGATGCCATTCTAAAAATCGCCCGTGCGTTTCTTACCCCTTTCATGTGATTAAGCCTGCAACCACAAACATGTGATATCGGCGAATGAGACATGCCGAGCCAAGTGACATGAGATCCTCAGCCGCAAATCGATATATCGGAATTTCGGAGGATTATTTCCACTAGCTGTATTTCCTTCAAATACCCAAGACGTGCGTGGATATATCAATCCGCTCATGCTCTGTCTGGTTTACAAGTTGGGCATTATCAAACCATGCCACACATCATCTTCACAATGAGTCCTACTATCAAGCTTCTGCTGCTTTTCGTAGCCTCTAGTCCCTTCGCCTTCGCTTTCCCTCCCTCCAATCACCCGACTTTCGGGGCACAGGGACAAAAGGCCATCGGCCACAATGATCTCTTCATTCCTAGCCCCCACAATCCCGTTCCGTACAAGGAGCCGTTTGAATGGGATGAGAAGATCCACTACTATGAGAAGCATGTCAATGGTTCCGGGCATGGTTATTATCGGCGATCTTCGTGCCCTGGCGTCAATACACTGGCAAACAGAGTGTTCATCAACCGTTCTGGCCGCAACATTAGCTACGATGAGATAGCCCAAGCTGCACGTGTGGTATGGAACTTTGGGGATGACAACGTAAGTAATTCTCAAAACTCCTCTGAAGCCAGTGCTCTAACAGGTCTTTAGATTGAAATTGTGCTTGGCCCTACCCGCAAAGAGCATCCTGGCCCGCGCATCGACCTCGATATGTTCGCTGACGATGCCGTCCAGTTCAAGATCAACTGCCTCGCAGCTCCGACTCGCAATGACCGAGGGGTAGGAGATAATGTCAACCTAAATAAGACATTGCTCAAACAACTGCTCTCGGCTTCGAAGGACGGTGAGACCTTAACTCTCGAGGACACTGCGGAGCACCATCACCGGCGCCACAATGACTCCAAAGCCACGAATCCCAACTTCAGGTTCGGTAACAACGGAGCCATCTGCTCTCTTGCCCAGTACGCCAATATGTTTGGCATGCTGAGTCGACATGGCAAGAATGGACCGGGCACCTTGCACGTCGAGGATGTAAAAAAGTTCTATCTCGACGAGGACTGGCCGAAGGACTACTGGAGGAGACAGCTGCCATACTACTCCCCCGAGGCCAACAGCTACATTGACAGAATGGCGCGCCACATCGGGTACCAGATTGAAAGACCTTACCCGCCGGACGAACATAAATTGTATGATGTTGAAGGAGATGTGGCAGTCTTTGACGTTTTACCTCCATGGAAACTTCCAGATAGGTACAAGCTAAGGGAGCAAGAGGGGAAGAAGCCATCGGACCTGTAACCCCGTGCTATCCGGACAACTAGAATACCCACAGACGAAAACGACCCAACTACAGCTTGTGCTGCCTCTTGGAAGGGTTAGCCTTCCTCCAGAAAGCTGTAGTTTCATTCACCTTTTGGCTCTTGACGGTCAGCGCCTCGTGGAGATTCTTGTATACGCCACCGGCCTCCAGGGTAGGGAATCAATCCATCCACGTCAATATCCGACTTTGTGGATGGAATTGACGGCTTACTCAGCAAAGTGCTCGTGGATTGATGTCCACGAAGCCATCTGTGGATTGATGTCCATAATATTGAACCCGTGGAAGACCCCTGTCACATTAACTCGGATTTCCTAATCGGGCAATTCGGGAACCCGTCGCTGAAACTTTTGTTGAAATGAGAAGATGCTAATTGCTTAATTCTATCTCAAAGTGCAGTAGGGGAACCACTATTTATGTACAGGCACGATTTCTTGTAGAATGTTCCTCCTTCTTCCACACCTTGCCACCGACTTGGTCGCCTCACACTTGTAATCTCCAACAACTTTCTATTGCCTTACTCCTGGCGCTCCTCCAAGCCAGCCCGTCCAACAGCCTCCTGTAACGCTGTATCGTCAAGCAGTATACTATCGACATCTTCGATAATGCCTGCGCGTAACCAAGATCGCAGCGTTTGGATTAGTCCAATCGTCCCAGCGTCTAAGCGGTTTCGGAGGGGCGTGACCATCAACCCGGTGGCGGAGAACAGTCTCTCGCACTCCGAGCTCATGGCCGGCACTGTCATGACGTCAAGAGCCATTCGAGATAGCCTTGGATACTCAAACCTCTTGAGGACCCAATACTCAACTGGGTCTGCGACGTCCTTGTCGCTCCCAGACACACTGGCCTGCCAGCGGATATATTCATCCGCTTGAGCAGCGGAGGGTTAGCTTTGACGGTATCGATTACGATACCGATCAAAGGAGGACAAAGTCGTCTTTCGCCTCTTCACAACCGGACCTTCAGGAGAGGTGTCTGTGATCTGTAGGTCTCTGTATTCCGTATCCCAAAGACGTTGCACGATTTCCTTCGCTTCATCGACCCAACCCGGATGCTGTTGACCCCAAACCTCGTCGAAATAGTCCCATCGTAGGCTAGGGTGCAAGGCGGCGGCGGCGTAGTATGCTGGCGAGTCCCTCAGAGTATTGTAATATTTATCGAGCTTCTTCCAACCAAGGTTGATATTGACACAGAATTGCTCCGGTTCAGGATGCCTCTCAATACGCGATTTTGCGTCCTCGAGCCTCCCAAGTAGGAATTCGAACGCCTCCAGCACATCAGTCATGGAACCAAAAGCTTCCCTAACTCCAGACGATCGATATCGCGGCTGTCCATCTCCCTGAAGTACTTGCACAACGACGTGGAAATCAGAGAGTATCTCATCAAATGTCCTCAGCACCGCCCAATCGCTCTCGTTGATGAAGCTCGACTCCTCGAGGCAGGGAGGAAGCTTCTATCCACCCTCACCTTTCCGAGCGTCTCGGAATAGCCTCTTGGCTTTGGCGATGAATTCTTCGTAGACGGGCTGCAAGCGAAGCATTCGTTTTATCATGTAGTATTGGGACAACCATCTAGTATCATTGTCAAGGACAACGTCAACTGGCCGTTGCTTTCCACTTTCAGGATCGTCAGAAGCTGCAAATGAGTCTCGTTGCAGTTAACGAAGCAACTGAGTCAGTAAGTCGGCCCGATGGACCCAAACGACGAAGTTATGCGCTTTCCCGACAGGACCCTTCTGCATCCACTGGTCATAGTTTGCTCTCGCCAAAGGCTCCTCCTTGACGAGAGATTTCTCAAACGCATCAACATCCTTTCCAAAGAGAAGGGATTTAACAACAAGGTTAAGGATGTATCCCATGCATCAAACTCGTCGTTAAACCGGGTCGAACTTCAGCTCTTCTGCAATCTCTGACATTGCCGTTTCATTATTTGCTGCATTATCGAGAGTAAAGTAACCGACCTTATCCTCGATACTAAACGACCTAATGATCTCGAGGATCTCGGCGGCAATATTCTCGCCAGTATGTCGTTCTACCAGCTCCGGAATGCCGAGCACAACTTTTTGGAGCTAATTCTCGTGGTCTCTGAAGACAGCCGTCACGCCATATAACGCATGACGATTCCTAGTCCTTACGCCGTCAAAGGCAATATGGATCTAACCCAGCGACCTCTTCAAGACCTATTGGACCGTGCCATAATATCGCTCGAATTGTTGAACCGCCAGTCTATGCACAGTCTTCGCCGTAATATGCGCACTCGTAACCTTGACCGCCGAATTGAGGTATTCGAAAATCTATTGCAATCGAGGGTGTTCAACCTACTTAAACGATTGCTGGCTTTCGACTATCCAGTTGACAATGAGCTTCTGGAACTCTCCTCGATCGAAGCGTTTGATCAAGCTATTGGCCAGCGCTTGCTCCTTTGGATCGGAACGTTTGAGGCTCATGAAGTCCGAAATAGAAGCAAGAACCCTCTTACCTCCTTTCTTCTCTGACGGTGTTGATCGTCGTCCTGATGGATCCCAGTAGCCGTGAGCTTTCCAGAGGTGGAGTTCAGCGTTTTGGGTGCCTTTGGATTCGTATGACTATGGCGTGGGGGTCTTTTGGCGCACACATGGCATACAGATCCATCGTCGGGATGTTTTGGATTGAATCTCGACCCCGTAGTTCCATACCCATGATAGGGTATCTTTGCTGCGCTCGGCCAGCGTGAATCCCTTCCAGACGCGGAAGATTCTCCGCTCCTCATCACTTGTTGGTGCCCAAGTAGAAGGCTGGCGGACTTCGGGGTCTGGATCCAGAGAACGCCGAGGGACCTTGGCATGCCCCTCGTTGTTGGTCGGTAGTTCAGGGTCAAGAGGTAAGTCCGCCATCTCGAAATTGAAGGTTCACCGACCGTAGGAATCGAGTAAAGGAGGAGACATTTGGGTTCAGGCGTTATAACGCGTCGCGACGTGTCGCAACGCGTCGGATGTTTTGCCTGATTAGATCTGTTAGTGTTTGCGCAGATATACATAGCAAATATTAACGAAATATATCAGGGTACCCATACCCCTGACTAGCGTCCACGTCAATCCACATCTCAATCCATGAGCCCTCAACCGTGGATGGATTGATTACGTAGCAACAGGTCTCGTGGATTGACGTTGACGTGGATTGAAGTCAACATATTGATCAATACCGTGGAAGTCGTGGATTGATTCCCCACCCTGCCGGCCTCAACCAGGTCTGCAGTCTTGCCCTTACGGTAGTCGAAGAAGACAACCCAGCCGTAAGACTGTATATCCATGATAGCCGTGACGTTGAGGTGGCGGTAGGACGAGGCATTCTACTGGATCGTTTGCTTCTGGTGTCACGTACCCGTCCGACCACCCAGTAATGATTAGGGGGTCGTATTGGTAGCAGGACTTGCGCCAACCGTCTCTTTGGAGGGCTATCTCGCCTAATTTCCCGCCCTGGCGACCTTTGGTCGCCCAGCTCTTTCCAGCCGCGCAATATAGATTTCGAGGCTATGACCGTGGCGAAGACGGCAGCACGTCAGACCACGAAGAGACAAGTACCGGGGAAGCAGCCACCGATAGCAGTTTCAACGACGCTCAATACTGTGAGGACGGAACGTCGAAACGTGAATAAAAAGTATCTACAGAGTACAGGCAAATAATTAAGAGCCTAGGCTCGATTCGACAGAAGAATATGTGTTCCCCTGCTGCTGTATTGTTCCATAACGCTATTGCAATGCGTCAAATAATTCCCTGCCCACCCTGGTGTCTTGAGCTCCTGATCGCTGAGAGTGCCAATAGATCATGGTAGTCCGAAGGTCAAGACGCACTGCACAATGTGATGAAACAAGGGGGACATCATCGTTGCTCCCTGACTAAGGGAGCAACGCACTGACCAGATCTGTCGACCGCGACAGTAGAACAATAGTAACGGCTAGAGGCAGTCGCCTCAACCATAGCCTCACAACAGAGGCGTGGCTAAACTGTCTTGGGCAGCGCCGGCACATACGTTCGGAGTGGTGCGGTAGTAGATTCCGCGAGCTCAATATGTGATACAGGTAGATGTGTGTGATCAGCTAGTCAGTGAATAGTCACTCTTCTCTCTTCTCCTCTCAACAGCATTGAGGATGGAATATTGAGTGGCCACAGATCCCAAACGCGCAGCAGCTGCCCAACCCCTGGGAACAATGCCTTCATAATCACCCAGAAACCTATCTCATTCGAAATTCAAGCAATTTCCGTCCCCGCATAGCCTTACTGCAGCATAATAAATATCTACGATACCCATACAAAACATTCGTCTCACCAGCTCGCTAAAGCCACGGTACTTGCCACATTCGTTATAGGTCCATCTTGAAGGCATCGTCAATACGCAACCTCATGGCTTCGGTAAGCCTCCCTTCACTCCGCACGTTTCGATAACCGAAATCATGGCGCCTGCAGCTTGGTATGAAGTTGAAGCCAGCAGGCATATCAGGGGACCAGGAGCATTCATTTGATGACCAGTCGAAGCAGGGGGATTCCGGGCGTCCCGAGCGCGGCTAAAGGTGCCCATATCGACTTCAAAGAGCAGTCTGTCGACTTCGGCGGCTGTGCATCTATCCTGCCGTGCGACATTGTAAGACGGAGACTCATCTGCAGCTAGAGAAGTGGCTGACACTGCAGAAAGGTTGACCAAAAGCCAGAAAGATAGCTTCATTTTGCAACGCAGTATAATGTTCTAGTAAGGCGATAGGCCCAATGGCTTGGTTTTGGCTGGCCACATGATGAGACCAGGAGGCAACATGCATTGCCAGGCGTGACGATTATATAGTTGGTAGCATACTTGCCAGAGGGCTTTTAACCTCCCCAATCGACGTCAGTAACTCGTCAGGAATAAACATTCACAAGCAAGTCCAAAGGCAAAACGAGAGGCGTATCTGAAATTCTGTCATCGGTAACAGATGTGAGACGGTCGTACCGGAGGCTGACACAGACGTGCGCCATTCGCAGAAACATTGGTGGGCTTCCCACCTGATGGAGGGGTAGAGAGACACGTCAGTCATCTGCACCAAAGCAAAAGCGGCAAAGTCCAGGAGGTATCGTCAATGCTGGTTAGCCTCAGCTCTTGCGGTTAGTTTACCGGATGAATGCACTGTACCGGAAAATTCACATGTTGGCGCTGATCTTTGTATGACGAAGCCCTCTTGAGTCGTAGCTCTGGGCAGTAGCATGTGACGGATACTTATGCATCCCAGCATTTGGGGAGGTATATCTGTTGGGTTGCAGAGGCTGAGAGTCTGGAGGAATTATGTTAGACCCTTTCTCGCGTCCTCTGTGATGTCGTGCTTGTCATATAGATGCTTTGTAACGTGAGATTTCTTAATGCAGAGAGCATACTTGCACTGGTGGCGGATGCATATTAAAGAGAATACCCGCAGGACTATCAATTTTCCAATTCCCAGTTTGCCGGACAAGGCTTGATACATAGAGTAAGGACAGTGTATGAAACGCCGCTCAACTGGCCATATGCGCGAAGACCAGCTGCCAACCCTCTTAGACGTTCAGAAGTGGATAACAAAGCCCCATGATGGCAAAATACTGGGTATGAGCTAGAATGTCCACTATCGGCCACGCCCCGTTGCAATCCGAATTCCTAATGCCTGGACATACCCGGATATCAGCAGTGGTAACAGGCGCGAGATCAGGTGTCGAGATGTAGTACTCCGGACTAATGTGGGCATAGCCAACAAGCATAGGTGGCACACGGGGGACTGGGTCGTTGTAATGCGTGACGCGATAATTACCACCAGCTTGATTAGTGATATACGTGCTGAGGGCGTCGTCGCCAAAACGGGGAGCGCCGAACGTGTACTATCAATTTATGAGCAAATCCAAAACGCTGTTGGGATGTCCATAGGTAGGAATACCAGATCTACATTGTACCCATTATTCCTCAGTTCTGCCGCGGCGAGACTTGCGATGGCTCCGCCCAGGCTGTGGCCCGTGATAGCGATACGGAATCCGGGATTTCTTGCCGCAGTGGTTCTTATTGCTTCGAGAACACGGCCGCGAGCGTCCACCCAAGACGTTCAGAAACCCCAGTGTGCTGTGCAGCCGCTGCAGATATCCACTGGTATGCGGGGAAATATAATATCAGAAAGCCAACTTCGAATCGATGCTGAACCTCGGAAAGACACGATCGTGAGGTTGTTGGTGTAGTCGACGGCCACGAATCCCGTCACGTCGGTAAGAAGTGAACTACAATTGATTGGTCAGCTTGGAGGACTCAATGTTTTAACGTGAGTGAATCCTCTGGGTTGTAGATAGGTCTCTATAAGCACTTGCGCGGAGCGCTTTAGGTATTTGAAGAAGTTTTTGGTGGTGGTGGTTAGGGGGACGGGGGACGGATGAAAGCAAAAGTTGGGCTAGAATCACAACTTGAATTGTGAAACAGCCTCTATAGTGACAAATTTTCATTGCAAGCTCACTTCTCAAATTCTGCTATGGTTGTAGTGTTCTCTGCTTGCACCAACGGGCAGTTATTAAAGTGACAAGAAACCTTGTCCCCGGGCGAGTTGTTATTCTCTTGGCAGTATGCCGCGTCAGCATACTGCTTCATAAGGTGAAGCATTGACAACAGGCCTGGGTTAACATCTGATCTCAGTTAGTCTATAAAGTATACTCGTTGCCACTTTGGCTTACCTCTTCGCTCGACTGCTATGGAACTAGCAGAGCCCCAAGATAGGCAAAGAAAGAAAGATAGGGCGAGTTTGAAGAACATTTCGAGAAAAGTCCTCGGGCAAAGTGACGGCTCTCAATTACTCTGACTACATGCCCTGGGGATATTTCCCCATAGCATGATGACTTTATACCCGATTATTATCACATGAATAATTGGGCTCACTGAAGAACTCTAACGCCACGAACTCCTCTGACTTGTGTCTGACGCTGGTTTCTATGCACTTCGGACTTTGTTGGTCACAAGTCAGCACACATCAAGCAAGGGACGTATTCCGAGTACTCACGTTGGACAGCATCTAACCTCGCGGCTCGTCTCGCCATCGTCATTCTCATACTCCCACGTGTTCACTGCTGTGTACTGAACAGGACATTCCGTGGTGATGTCGCGGCCATCCGGTATGCAATCATTGTTTCCATCGCGAACTTCGCCAATGCCAAAAAAGGTGCACGTGTGCGTGTCAGGCTTATATAGACCTATGCCAGTGCCTCAGGAACATTGGTCTTTCACATAGAAGATGTTAGAGGCGTTGACACATCCTGGTTTGGGCGCGAATCGAGGTATGTTGAATGATGTGGTTCTTGTCGTGAATCCAGGCGTCGTTGGCGTCAAGGCATCTGTAGAGGTGCTCGTCATGGCGTATGATACTCTATTCTCGACTTCGGGCCCATCGGTCGTCCTGGTTGTAAAGAAGGTTATTTACAAGCATACCAAGTAGCGTAGAATACCAGCCATCCTTATGTTCGCTCTCAGGGTAGGATTTCCTGGGTAGCATGGTGCTAGCAGGGATCCTTCGGTCCTCTCGTGACCAATCGCCAGCAGTTGGTTCTACTGCGCCGCCTTGTGAGCCAAGCGAGGCTCGTATTTCAGCCCTCTTTCTTTGGCACTTAGTAGAGGGCTGTTAATGTGTAACAACTTATGGGGGTTTTCTTGTTGGAGCCAACATGTAATGTTGTGAAACAGCGTTGGCCACGTTGGTTGGTGTTATTGGAGGGAGGGCACATCGATGAACCCCTATAACAATCTTACGATCCTTAAATAAACGGAATAAATCTTGTTCGACTTGAATATAACATCTCCAAAGAGCGTAGCCCAGCCCTACGACACTCAGGCAGCCCATCAGCCCATACGTAAGGCTGCGCCCACTCAGCCATCCACGATGACGACCCTCCCCCAGATCAGACAAAGGGAGGACACAAAGGGGGACGAAAAGGGAATAGCCAATAGGGAAGCGAGGGTATGACACCAATCACCTTGAGGACAAGAGGTCCGAGGCGAGAAGTGCAGGATGAATTTTGACCAAATTAAAAGGAGAGAGCAATTTGAGCCAATCAGAACGGATCTAGGCTGGGGTAGAGCATAGACCTTTCGTCTCTTCGTTCCTCAAGGCACGTTCCTCAAGGCATGAATGCCATCATTTGGGAATGAAAACATCGCCCAGTGGTTACGGGGATTAGCCACTGGGAGAGCGGATCCTTTTGACACAACGAACCAATCGGTCGATGTTTTTCACAGGAGAGGCAAACCGGCCGCGGTTTGCGCAAAGGAGCCTTGAGGAACGAAGCTGGCTATGGCTGATTTCCGGTTTCCTTCATCGCCTCTGATCATATATTCCAGGCTCGAAATCTGAGGTGTTGTGAAATGGGTTGCAGTAGCGTCGTGCTGGAGGCGCGTGCTTCGTTAATCAACACGTGATGTGGCTTGTCCTACCCTAGAATGTCTCCCATTTCGAATCATGAATGGTTAAGATCATCAAAAGGCGGGCTGGATGGTGCACAAGAAGACTTGTGCGGCCGCCAAGGACGGGTAAAAGCGGGGATTGGGGGAGATTTAAGGTTGATAATGAGCGAGTGGGTGTGGGCTACGCATTATCATCGACGTAGGCGCCAGATCTTAATTGTACGACTTTGAATGTGGAATATCTAAAAGGGAGAACGATTTCCTATTCATGTGCACTCTTTGTGGTAACAGTGGCTTCCCAAATAGCCTTTCAATCAAACTTTGGACACTTCTTCCAAATATTTGTTCTTCGGAGGATGGCGGTTCCGGCTCGGACGGTTGGAGGATTCCGACACAGCGGCCGTGATCGTGTCAAGGACGGGTGTAGGTGCCGGCAGATGAGTCGCTGGCGCCAGGGGTCTCATGAAGGACGCGGTGGGGGTCTGATTCCTGGCACAACTTGGCTCGGGCTCGTCAACAGTTTCCTGTGAGCTCGAGCTGCCGACAGAAGGATGTGTCCCTGAGGAAGGGATAGTGATCGGGGTCGTCGGCGACTGGCGCGGCCTCTTTGCAGGCGGGGTGTAATCGACGCCTGAAGCTGGTCGCTTCGGCGTCGGCGAGGTGGAGAGGTTGTGGTACTGCGTAGATGGTGTAGAGTTGACGGATGGTATCGATTCGCCCGGGGTCGAAGCTGGAGTCGACGTTGCAGCGGGAAGAGGAGTCGGCGGCGCAGCAGGTCTGCGGGCGGTGAATTTGGCCTTGATCTCCTCGAACGGCGTATGGTTAGAAGATGATGAACGGACCGCTGATGTCGCAGCACCCGGCGGCGGCGTTGGTGAGGCAGACCCGGAAACTCCCTTGTCGAGAAATGCCCAGGAGTCCGGAACGACGATGAAGACATAGTCCTGCTCGAGGGTCGGCGGCTGCACCATGAGATGATGGCCAAGAACGCCGGCCACCTTGCCGGTGCAGGTCAGCAAAACATTGCTCTGGAACTGGGTGTCTCGCCTCTCGGCCATCTTCTTGCAAAGCGAGGCCCACGGATTCGCGCGGATCGGGAAGATGACAAAGACCTGGAAGGGATGGAAGCCTCTGTACGGCGTCTTGTCAGGATTTCCGGGGGCGAAATGTGGTCAGCTGGACGAAGCCGCAGCACTTGAGCTGGACATCGTCCAGGGCGGGCACAGATTCCTTGTGCAGGAGGGCGGGGCCTGGGCCTACGGCAGGGCCGGTAAAACTGACAATTGGGGATGAAAGAGGAAACTGATCGGTCACAGATAGACTCCGAGGCAATATCCTACGGGCAGAGAGGTCAGAGAAAATCGGAAGAGCGGCGGAAAGCGGACGGGACGAATACAACATACGGCTGATAGCCTTGGTCGCGCACGATAAGAGCCGGGATGGTGTATGCAAGGAGACCGCAATCCACAGACTCCTCCAGACCATCTTGACGCTCGACCTCCCAGGTCAGCGCAAATGGGTGGACACGACCAGCCATGAAAAACCACTGGTCGAACCAGTCTTCAGGAACAATCTGTTGATTGTATATGGACAAGTTGAGGCTGAAGAAGATGGAGGGAGACGGATCGGCAGGATCGGTACGCAAGGGTGAGTAATCAGGAGCCGTAAGCCATGGAGGGGCCGGGAGGATGACCCTCGCGATGGTCTCTGCATTCAGGCCCCTGACGCGATGCTGATCTGACGAGGCAAATCTCGAAGGACAGCCGGGTTGAACGAAGAACATGATGGACATATCGCCGCCGGCGCTCCTCTGGCTTGCCAGCGGCTTGCGAGCATGCGGCGGTCCATCGGTCGAGGTAATAGACGCGGACATTCTCACAGATACTGGCTGGTTGTTCACGAGTCTGCCTTGCCAGGGATCGAGAGACGTGGGTTGGAGACGTGGGTTGGGTTGTCGATAAGTGCAAGGAGAAGAAGAGAGTCGGTGTAAGTCAAAGTTCAGGGGAAAAGAAGACAAGAGAAGACGGGGACGACTGACGATGTCGGCACAGCGGGCAGGAGTTAAAGCAAAGTCAAGTTGCGGTCAGTCGTCGAGGAGAAGGTTAAAACGAGGGGAAAAAATTATCTAGCAGGAGAGCTAGAGGGATACCGAAATGTATATGGTGAGGACAAAAAGAAAGTTCACCTGTTACAATATCTGATGGATCTGGATCATCGGGATAAAAGCTCTTGATTCTTCTATCTAGGGAGTGGAGAAGGGTCGGTTTCTTATACATAAGATGAATTTGGCCTCCGGGGCCGTTGTGTTGAAGAACTTGCTTTTTGGGAGACATAGATGACACCAACCTCTGACTGGAAGTCCGGACTTCCGGATTGCCGGTATGAATAGCCTGTCTGAACAGCTGGAAGACCTTCCTTCCGGTTTGATCAAATGTATGACCTTTTAGTCTGTTGGATGTGACATCACCTAGGAAGCCAGGCGGTGAGATTTTATCTCTGATGGACAGTCGCTATTGGGTACGGGCCTGGGCTCGAACGCGGGTGTGAGATTTAACGGCAGCACGAGCTGACCCAAGAGTAGCCTGGAAAGGCTTAAGGGCAATGAGTTAGGTCGCGGATATACCCCTACGTGGATGGGTGCAATACGATTCTGGGGGAGAAGCAGATAGAAGAAGGCGGGGTTCAAAAGATGTATGCGATATATCGTATGTCTCAGAAGGTGGGCGGATCAAGCATGGTATACAAGTGAGAAGAAATCGGGGCCTGAAAGCTGACTGAGGGGGGCAGAGTAAATATCACGCACATATTCGTAGCGAGACAATAGGACACAAGGAGAGAGCACCAGGTTCAGTCAACAGTGAAGCCACGACAGGTAAAAGGGGCGAAATTGAAAAAGAAGGGAACGAAATGATGGAACAGGATGCAGACAGAGAGACGGGGTTTCTCACGCTTGCAGAGCACCAAGAGATCAACGTCCGCAGCTCGGACAATGACGCTGACCAGAGGCATCGCATGGGACCAAGCGATGCAGCCGAGGATGATGAGAGACAACGGGCGTCTCGCAGAGCAGTGACCACCCCACCCTCTACATTTAGGCCGATTTTGCCCAAGGAAGCACAGGGAACAGACGAAGATGGAGGAGGAGGAGGACTGAGCAACATCCGCGAGGAGTGGTCAAACGGACACAAACGGAAGGTCATGGCCGGTCTCGTCCGTCGCACCAGGATTAGGGGAGGTGGTCGTTCAGCAACGAGGACCGGCGGAGGACGTGATGGAGGACGTGATGGACAGCATGGTGTCGGTGTAGACACGCACGACCAGCAAGATGAGTCCGTAACAGCCGTCTTGGCAGGTTGCGGCCGGAGGCGGCAAGGTCGTCCAAGGTCGAGGACCGGCGCAAGACACAACAGTGTTATAGGTCCAAGGGCTCCGTTGCGGCCAATCCAGCCGAAGGCGGCTACAGGAATACCCGAAACTGGCGCGATGGTTTACCCAAGCCCCAGACCGACTCAACAAAATCCAGAAAGTGAGGTCTCCGCGGAGATTAGGGAGGTAGGAGGAGAAAGCCAGCAGGGGCGGTGCCCTAGAAGACCAAGCAACCAACAACCCCAGGCCTCCACCATCGGAGGTGTCAATCGGCAAGCCATCAGACCCAGGGAGGTACGGCACCAGGAGGCTCACGTCGACGAGCTGTTGCGCCCGAAGGTGACAACGGAGGTCCTGGACCAAAGAGAGCGAGCTTGCATCGTCGTCGACCGATTGACACTTTCCCAGCGCCGTTCGGGTCTGTCCGGTGTGGATCTAGGCGAGCTGGCGACGCGCAACGGCCAACACGGGCTGGAGGGGCGGAAGAACGGCAGGAATGGAGACATATCGCGCCGGCTGCCCAGAAAATTCCAGTAGGGCCAGAGCCAGGGCCGCAGATAGTTCCAGCTCTGAATGTACCCCGCCGAAAGAGGAGAAGGAGGGCAAGCAGAGACAGTCTACCAGCCAAAAGGGCTCGATCGGGCGTACACAAAGAACGAACGGACGATGAGCGAAAAGGAGATGTTGCCAGTGTCCTGCGCTGGCTGGACGAGGAATTCGCCGAGAGGGAGCGACTGTCCTACAGCAAAGAATGGTGTACGCCCATCCCTCTAGAGAGGAAGGTGTCCACCATACAGGCATTCTACAGAGCATTTCATGACACCAATACTCTGCCAATATGGACATGCATGGTGTGCTACCGGAAGTGCGGAAGAGATGAGTTGAAAGATGTAAGTTGGGACCAATGGATGTCTAGTTCCGTCGAGAGGCGTGATGGACCGCCTCTGTCCTGTCGTGAGTGTTTTCCGGTGGGCAAAGATATTCTGACCTGTGTTGAATGCGCAAGCTGTCTGATGAAGGGCTATCTGTCGACGGCTGCGCAGCTGCACAATCGCCTGGGATGCGAGCACATGTTCCCGGAAGAGCTCAAGGGCCTAACCCCAGTCGAGGAGAAGCTCATCAGCTTGAACTCATGCTACGGCTTCATCACCAAGTATAGCATCGCGGAGGGGCAACGCCAGAGCGTGACGTACCCGAAGCACGTCAAGGGACACATCACCGTGTTTCCGAACAACGTCCAAGAGTTGGCCACGAGGGTCCTGCCTCACCCTCTCGTGAGAGTCATGGAAGAGATACACGTGTCGTGGCACGGCGGACAGAAGCCGGGACCAAGCGACCTGTCCAGGCTCCTGTCCGTACGGCGCCGAGTCGTTGAGAGGGCGTTGGCTTGGTTGCAGAGGAACAACCCTCTGTATAAGGATGTTGAAATAGATGTGGCCGAGATGGACAGCTGGGGAGCTCCACCGCACGATGTGCCACCGCAGGTTCTCGAGCGTATGGAACGCAACGAGCCGTCTGCCTGGGAAAGGGTGCGCACAGCCCAGATCGTGCCTCCTGCGGAGCGTGGATGGACGATGAGGTTGCCGTGGACATCGACGAAGTCATGGCCGCGCTCAGGCGTGAACAAGGAGAGGTCGAGCGTCGGGCTGAAGAAGCGAGCCGTGAAGACGAGTCGCTCTTTGGCCACGGAGACACGAACCATGAAAGACCCGAGGCGGTCGTTCACGAAATAAGCTCGTCTGGAATGTTTGCTCTCGACGCTCACCCGGATATTGCAGACGTCGACAGGCTCCGATTCGTTTGGGAGGCAGTGGGCGATGAAGAGAAACAAGATGTGACAGATGCTCATACGGAGCAGAGGAAAAGGACGAGTTGGGCAGGATCGGCAGCTCTGCGGCATGGCTCCGGCCTGGAGCCATACATTTCCGTCTCCCGCGGTGAGGATTTTGCCGACTCCTTCGACCCTTGTTTTTTTGCGAAGACGTTCCCGACTCTGATCCCGTTTGGCTGCGGCGGCCCCCGGCTGGCAGAGGAAAGCACCGCGATCTCAGACAACAGAAGGAGCGCAGGAATTGATGAAGGCTTCGTGGCGGGAGCGGGAACGGCGGCAGAGGCGGCGGCGAGGAGCCTCCTGTCATCGCGAAACATGAGCCTTGCGAAATGGGCTCACGTGGTGCTGAGGCGGCACGGTGGCCGGTTCGCAACCCACCACGTCTTCGCCTTTCTCGTATTCAACCTGGGCGTGAGGTCGAGGAATCGCCGAGTGAGCATGCTGAGCGTGGCAAGGAAGGAGTTTCCGGCCGTGGAACGCGCCATACGGTCCCTGAGCAGGGAGAGGCTGGACTTGGCTCAGCGGGAGCTTGAGCTCTCGGGCCAGACCGCGGACGACGGCATCAAGGAGCTACTCAGAAGCATTTCCCTGTACGGATTCCGGCAGCCGATGTCGAGGGAGCATCGGCTCAGCCTGCGACGCAAGATAAAGTCCCTCATCATCCGATACGGCATCCCTGCCATCTGGTTCACGCTCAACCCGAACGACATCACCAATCCGGTCAAGCTGCGGCTAGCCGCATACCGAAAACATGATCCCGAAGGTGCCGAGGCGTTGCTGAGAAGTCTGGATATGACGTTCAAGCGAGCGCGACTTGCCATTTCCGACCCGGTGAGCTCGGCCATCTTCTTCCATAGGGAGATCTCATTGTTCTTCGAGCACTATGTTAAGGCTGGAGAGGAGTCAGTCTTCGGACGCATCAGCCAGTATTTCGGGGCTGTGGAGACCAACGAGCGCGGGGCGCTCCACGTCCACGGGCTGCTGTGGCTAGAGGGAAATATGCAACTGAGTTCGGTTCTGGCCGACGTTCGAGGTGAAGAGGGTGCCCCGTATGGCGACCGCATCGTTGATTATGTGGACAGCATTTTCTCGGAGGTAAGTTACTGCGAGTCTCGCCCGTGTGGTCGCCGTAGAAATGCCGTTTTCACGTTCCCAGGTCTCAACTGACATGGTTCAATACCGACGTGCAGGACTTAGACCAGGAGGCGTTTTGCGCAGTCCGGGCGGAGAGGTCGGTCACTGCGGACATATCGTCGCTGCTGCAGGATGATCAACAATCCGCTGCAGCATTTGACGAGGAAGCCAACTTCTGCGCTGGGGCGACGCAGATCCACACACACAGCCCAACCTGCGTGAAATATTCCCTAGGAAGGCCTGAAGGCAAGCGAAATCTCTGCCGCTTTAAGGCTCCATGGAAGCTGGTCGAGAAGACGGCGTTCGATGCGGATGGCGTTTTGCGGATCCGACGCACGCACAGCATGGTGAACAGATGGAACAAGGCGATCGCTGTGGGCCTTCGACACAACCACGACATCTCGTTCATTGCGACACAATGCAAGACCATGGCACTTGTGTACTACCTCACGAACTACGCGACCAAGGTTGAGGATCCAACGTGGAAGCGCGTAGCCGCGGCGGCAGAGGTGCTGGGCTCGGTAGGCGGTGGTGAGCCAAGGCAGGACCGTGAGGCGCAGGCGTCGGCGACTGCGACTGCGACTGCGGGGGATGCGACCGATGGAGTCGACATCGGGCAGAACAAGACCCGGCAGTTCCTGATGAAAGTGGCAAACCGCGTCTTCACCGAACGACCTCTATCGCAGGTTGAGGTCGCCGCGCATCTGTTGGGATACGAGACCGAATTCTCCAGCAGCACCGCCTGGACGTTTGTGAACGTATCCGTGCTATACTGGCACATCTTTCGACGATGGCACCATCTTCGCCATGCGAGCGGCGCCGAAGCCTTGGATCCACCGACTGACGATGCCGTCCTCGTGGAGCAGACAGGCCGGAGAATATCCTTCCTCGAAGCATATTACCACCGCGGCGAGTTTCTTCGTGAACTGTGTCTGTATGACTATGTGTCGCTGGTTCAGCTGAAGCGGAAGAGCAGCGGAGGACGGCAAGGGGCCAATGTCTGGGGGGAGATTCCGTTCCGGGGTGACGCGCCGTTTGCAGACACTTGGGTGCAGGTATTACGCCGCCCAGGCAAGCACGCTGTTACCTGTCTCGACGGATATCTAAGCATGGACTTTTCTCAGGGTGACAATGACGACAGCCGGGGCTATCAAAGGTACGTAATGCGAGTGTCTCTCTGCAGCTGGGAAGAAAGAGAATCACCAGCCCTGCCCTGCCTTTTTCCCCGCTGACTTTGTCGATCTCACTAGGGCGGCCGTACAGCATCTAGCCCTGTTCGTGCCGTGGGAAAGCTTTCTATTCGAATGCAGGGATGATATTGGGGAGATATGGGCAAGGGAAAAAGAGACGCTTAGCCGGAGGCTCTCGTCCGTCCTAGATAACATCCAACTGCTTCGCCGATCGGCGGAAGATGCGCAGCGCGACGCCAGACAATGGGCCGCATCATCGGGGGAGGATGACCTAGTTGTCGGGGAGGTTGGGTCGGGTGGTGTGGCGGAGGGAGACGACGAAACGCAATCCATTTACCGCTCCGACAACGTCGGGGATACCACACGGCTGATTGACGCTATGAGAAGCGCTGCGGGGGGGAATCAGATCACGGGCGGCTCAGAAGAGCTGTTGGCGATGGTACGGCAGCTCGGCCGTTTCCAGCACGCAGTCTTGGGCTCAGCATCCGAGTTGCGTGCCAGAATCGCGGTTGAATCAGAAGGGAGAAGGGTGACCCCGCCAGGAGGGCCATTCACGGGGGCTGAAGTCCCAGCACAGAGGCTGCTCAAGTCCATAAAGTCACAGCAAACGAGTGCTTCGAGGGAGGCGGAGAGGATGATCCAGGGAATCCAAGATCCGACCGGCAGCAACGCGACCAGCCGCAACGCAGCTGTGGACGGTGTGCTGAGCGGGTTCGGGGAGCAGGACGTCCAGTTGACAGCAGCGGACTCTGAGGAGAGCATGCTGGGTAACCGCCCGACAGCAGAAGTCCGCCTCGGGCCATCCACGTCCTTCCTGGAGGCTGGGAGGCAGCTCGCAGAGGTCTTTACGCTGAATAGGAAGCAGTCCGTTGCATTCCTGCTGATCTGCCGACAACTCGATCTCGTCCTGCGTGGCGAGGGAGCTGTCGGTCTAACTGCTCCTCCTCAGCTCTGCCAGTTTGTCGGTGGAGAGGGTGGGACGGGGAAGTCGCGAGTCATCGAGGCCCTCGTGCAACTTTTCGCAGGCAAGGGAATCTCGAATCGACTGCTGGTCACAGCGACATCAGGGACCGCGGCGGCCCGTATTAACGGCATTACGATTCACTCGGCGTGCAAGTTCTCCAAGGATACATCACGCGTGAGTGCCAGCAGAGACGAAGGCACCGACGAGATCGGGTCCTCCAGCTCATCCGGTCGTTACGTCAATGGGCAGTCGCGGATGGACTGGCAGGAAAAGTATCTGCTGATTGTAGACGAGGTCAGCATGCTCGGCGCGCGGACGTTATACATGGTGAACGAGCAGTTGTGCAGGCTCCGAGGATCCGCTGAAGACTTTGGAGGCATCCCCATCATCCTCTTCTGCGGTGACTTCCACCAGTTCCGCCCTGTGCAGGAGAGGTCAATCTTGCTTCCCAGCGCAGCCGTCGCGTGGGAGCAGGACAACTCATTCAGGGTGGAGCAGAGGCACCAGCATGATAAGGCACATGCCCTGTGGAGGAAGTTCACCACCGTCGTCATGCTGGATGAGCAGGTCCGCGCCGCCGGCGACCCGGAGCTGCGAAGGCTGCTGGCGCGGATCCGGCTCGGAATCCAGGACCGGTCGGACGTCGACCTTCTCAACGCCCGCTGCTACCAGGAAGGCAGGCGGATCCCGTGGGAGACGGGCATCACGGTGGTGACGCCGCTCAACAGAAACCGCTGGAACCTGAACATGGAAGCAACTCTGGCCTTCCAGCAGCAACATAAAGCAAAACTGCGCATCTTCATATCCGACCACAAGTGGAAGGACGGCCAGCCGACGGAGGAGGAAGCCCTTATGGTCCTCAATCACGGCGACGACAGCGCCATCCCGGTGCCGGCCGTCTTCATGTTCGTGCCGGGCATGCCCGTCGTCGTCAATAATAACACGCATCAGGGCCTGAAGCTCGTCAACGGGGCCAGCTACACGGCGTTGGACGTCATCGTCGATAAGGCATTTCCGGGCTACCAGGTATCGGCCGACACCATTCTCCACTTCGGACCTCCGGCGGGGATCCTGCTAACGGCGGAGACGACTCGGGATTTCCACTTCGTCGGCATGCCGCCCGGGACGATCCTGCTGACGCCGATGAGCGTCAAAGTGGAATGCCAGCGGAAGCGGCCCTGGCAGCAGCACGACGTCACCCGGAAGGGCTTGCCGTGCACGCCGGCTTTCGCCTGCACTGACTACAAGGTCCAAGGGAGGACATTGAGCCGGGTGGCGTTGGAGTTGCGCGGGACCAGGACGACGAACATTGATGGTGAGATGGTGCCCAGCCAGTGCGACCCGTACAGCCTATACGTGCAGCTGTCGCGCTGTCCATCGCTCGATGGGATAATGCTAATGTCGAAAGTGCGCGAGAGAGATCTGGTCGGAAATAGGATCCCCAGTGACATGGCGGCTGCAGAGGCCAGACTGGAAATGCTGAGTGAGGAGACTGTAGGGAAAGCTCTGAGCTGGCTGAACGAGGGATCTACGATAAGTGCGATATAATATTGAGATGGGAAACGGGAGCAGTTTCGGGTAGCCACTTTTTTTTTTTTTTGGCCCGGTCCTCCTTTAAAGGACAGATGTGAGCACATGAAGTGGGAAAAATGACGGTGGACGGCCAATAAAAAAGCAATAGTATACCTGCAAGGCATACCTTACCAATCATGATCAAAGGGAAGGGTGAAAAAGCGGGGACCCTCCACAATCACAGAGGGGGAGCAAAAACCGAACCAATCATATCGGGGTCTTAAGTCGACGGGTAGAGCATAGACCTTTCGTTCCTCAAGGCAGGTGGCCCCCCCCCCCCCACTCCTTTTTTTTTTCTCCCCCGATCCGATCCCGATCGACGGCGCCGCTGCTGCCCCTGACTTACCGGACCCTGAGCATGCATGCGTGGAGCAAATCCCCATAGGCCGGCACGCCCGGAGATCCCCACCCCCGGGAAATGAGAAACGCGTATGTACGGATAGAAGAAGAAGGGGAGTTCTAGGGGTTATCCTCCCAGCTTATGCCTCTATCTCTATCCACTATTCTCTCTACCATCTATATCCCTTGAGTTGTGTTGAACCTCCCGGCCGTACCGAGCCCCACATCCCCCCATTTGTCAGGAGGTACATGAGGGGAACGTAGTGATGCGTCATTAATTGATTCCGCCTTTATCACCATACAAATCATTTCAAATTAATTAATGACTTCCCAATCAATACCTACAGAGATATCGGCGGAGGCGCTCAACGCGTATGATGATAGTAGCTTCATCAACGAAGATAATAGCCGTCAAGAGCATGAGGGTGATAGCACCCGGAGACCGGCTTTTCCAGCTGCCAAGGACCGAGGCTTCAATTTTCAACCATTCGAGGTGCCGCAACGAGAGCTTCTCGTTAAGGAGCTACCCCAGAACCCGCTGTTACTTTTCCAACACTTCGTACCTATTTCCCTAGTCAATAACTGGGTCAAATACACCAATAACTGGGTTAATAGCCTACTCCAGAGCGGCATTATTGATAGCCAAGAACACGAAATAACAGAAAGGTCACGCCTCCGCACCTGGAAGCCAACTACCGCCGCAGAGGTATATGTCTGGCTTGGGATCCTTATTTATATAGGGGTCCACAGCGAAATAACAGTCCAAGACCATTGGAAGACCTCTCAGCTAGAGGATCAGCGGCCTGAACACTCGATAATTAAGTTCATGACTTATGACCGATTTCAACTCCTTCATCGGCATCTCCGGCTCTTTAACCACACCAAATTCACTGACGATGACGATTTTCCTATTGTCTTCCAATGCGTTGAGCTGTGGTCTGAACATATTCAACTTGCAACAACAGAGCTTTGTAATCCGGGCTCACATCTTGCCGTAGACGAGGGCATGATCCGATATACCGGAAAGAATAAGCAAGTTACATACGTCCCCAATAAGCCTATCGACACAGGCCTCAAAGTCTGGATAGTTGCCCAGCTAGGCCTCTTTATGAGGTGGATTTGGCACCAGCCTGGCGCAAAATACGGTCCAGTTGGTGTTGAGAGGAAGAAGCCGGCATCACAATGAGGGAGGAGGAAAGGCAAGGGAAGAGGCAGCCAACGGAGGGCTCCTAACGAGGCTGACGAGGTCAAGGAAGTTATCCACGTCATTACAGAAGCTGGGGATAAGATCATGGCGTTGAACTCGACCCAAAGCGTCGTTATTGCCCTTATTAACCTGTTGCCGGAGTCGACATATCACGTCTTCGTGGATAACCTCTTCTCGTCGCCAGACCTCTTCCGCTCCCTTCGTCAGCACGGCCACGGTGCAACCGGCACAGCCCGGCCTAATTGTGGCATCTACAAAGGTCTTGCAGACGCCAAAAAGGCTGATAAGGCAGGGAAGTCAGGCTTCCAATTCAATGAGATCCAGGTCATCCCAATGGCCGATAATCAGGTAGGAAGACTCGACATTCTTCCTTACAATTCGGCTGATAATTTGTCTTTTTCTTCTCTAGGTCAATCAGATCGCTTGGAAGGATAATGCCCTCGTATTGCTCCTTTCAACCGTCTTTACTGGCGATGAGAGGTGTGATCGTTGGAGGAAGAGACCGTCAACGAAGACCCCAATGGCACGGCCAATACAGCGCTTTTTAATAGCGAGCCGGTCAAGCTTATATCGATCCCTACTATTGCCGCTTCCTACAACGACGAAATGAATCATGTTGACCGAGGCGACCAAAGGAGGTCATATCTAGGCTATGATCATCCTATCCGCCGGGGCGCTTGGCAGGCTATTGCTTGGACCTTCTTATTAGATGTGGTCCTTGTAAATAGCTTCCTCTTGCAGCTACACGGGCAGCCGGCTTGGAGTCGTCATACGAGTCAGAAGAAGTGGAGGGAATGCCTCTACAACGTGGTCTTCAAGGCCTTCCATCCACAGAGCCGGTCAAGGCAGGCATTCCGAGCCGGGGACGAATTTACGCCCGTGGCACAGCATAAACACGTCCGAAGAGGGAAAAAGTCGGATTGCCTTGCTTGTAAGGGGCTTCAATTAGGGCAGCCAAGGTCAAAAAGCACAAGGAGGCCTTTGGCGCCAGCGAGCTATAACAAAAGAAGGCGCCAGTCAATTTGGGGATGTGAGCAGTGTGATGTAGCGATTTGTAACTCGAGAGATTGCTGGTACTTCTATCATAGGCTAAAATAGGGGGGGATTAGGTATCTTTGATCCGATGCATTTTAATTGGCTGCACCCCCCCGCCGTGACCTGGCGGGAGGTTTTCCACAGCCCAAGGGATAACCATTGAAGAGCCGTGTTTGGTCGGCACTTCAAGGTCGGCCCCCACCTCTACCAGCTTTCGAATTGTGTCGATTTGACCATGTAGCGCAGCCCAGAGCAAAGCCGAGCTCCCAGAGCGCCGTACATTTCGTTGATAGAGTCCTCTGTTCAGACTCCGATAGAGGCCGCGACATGTACGGACGAGCTTAGCGAAGTCGCTATCTGATATGTGGGATCCTATTGTTTGGAGCAGTTCATTTGCAAGTTCAACAAGAGGCATTTTCGAAGGTTGCAATGACCAATGGCCCCAATGAATCGAGGCCACTGTGGTATCGATGAAAGAAATGCGTTGCACTGAGCGTGCTAAAAGGATCAAAGGCCAAGTAAATGGTAATGAGCAGCAGCAATGTGTTGATTGTTGTCTAATTGATGTCTATCCCTTGGGCTGTGGAAAACCTCCCACCAGGTCACGGCAGGGGGTGCGGCCAATTAAAATGCATCAGATCAACGGTACCTAATCCCGTCCCTATTTTAGCCTATGATAGAAGTACCAGCAATCTCTCGAGTTACAAATCGCTACATCACACTGCTCACATCCCCAAATCGATTGACGGATAACGGGTCCTCGGGCAGCTGCTTGACGAGAAGCTCTCGTCGCGGCACTTCGAAGGGTTGAAAATCGAAGCCTCGGTCTTCGGCAGGCGGAAAAGCCGGTCTCCGGGTGCTGTCACCCTCATGCTCTTGAAGGCTATTATCTTCATTGATAAAGCTGCTGTCATCATACGCGTTGAGAGCCTCCGCCGAGATCTCTATAGGTACCGATTGGGAAGTCATTGATCAATCCGAAAGAATCTCTATGAGGATGTAGGTGGAATCAATCAATGACGCATCATAAGGTTCCCTCATGTACCTCTCAGAAGTGGGGGCGGATGTGGGGCTCGGTACGGCCGGGAGGTTTTCCACAGCTCAAGGGATAGTGCGGGGTACTCCATCCCACATATTGTCAAAAATTCCGCAAATGACCAGCGCCCGCTCGGAAATTCGTCAACCCGAATCATAGTGCGGCCAATCAGAATTTCGTGGTTAAATTCCGTCTTAATCATTGCCCCGCCAGCTATTTATAGCACATGACCCGCTGTTCCTTATCCCATGAGTGCCCAAGGGCCTCCAAGCCGTACCTCGCCCCAGTGTTATCCCTTTAACAGTTAGTAGGCGGCACAAGAAGTCTTCCTGCTAAGACCCTATGATCGCACTACTTGCTCTTAAGGCAGAAGTGAGGTGAGGATGATGTATTGCCTTTATTGAGAAATTTAATTGGTCTGTACCCCCTTGGGGTACCTGCTCGGAGGCCCTTGGGCACTCATGGGATAGGACATGCGAATCGGGCTCCCCCCAGGGCTTGAGTCCGCGGGGTCTTGGTGAGGAGCTGGGCTCCTCTCAGACACATGTAACTTAGACCTTTCAATAACACATCATCTTCCACTCCCGCAATATTGCTTTGTCAGGGCAGAGCGAAGGCCGTATAGCATAAAGGGAAGAGGTCGATATTATGCTGTTTATAAAATACATAGAGAGAGCTCGTCGGAATCCTCGGGAGCCAACTCTAGCTTGAATGCCCGAGGCCCACATTTAGATCCCTGCAGCCAGACAATGTCATGTGACTAGCTGTTGGTTGCAAGAACCAACAGGTTGTTGTGGAAGGGGGGGTTTTGATTATTTTTCGCGCCATTTTGCTTCTCTTCTGTTGCTTCCTGATTCTTCATTGTTGTGTACTACAGCATCGCCAGCCAGCGCGCCACCCAGATCGGGTCAAGCAATGAGCAGCGTCGCATTCGCCAGGTACTAAAGGTAGTCAGTCTACGACCATCCCCTGCAGCTTCAACGATCGCTCCACTCAAAGACGCGTTCGCTTCACCCCGCTCCTGGCGCTTAAGCGCCTCTCCGCCTCCACAATGCCTGAGCCAGAGGTCAAAGTCACATTCCAGGCGCTCTCAGACATGGTCGCGCACTACGATTCAGAGTTTGATAGGATTCTATCTCCCTACGAAGTATACGAGGACAAGGAAGCGACCATTCGTGGTCGCATCGATCAGATTAAGCTAGAACTGGATTCAGTCCCAGCACCAGAGAAATCGCAGCTCCTAGAAGAGGTCGTCGAATTGGGCAAGCAGCTGAAAGAATTGGAGATGAACCACAATGCGAGTGCTCAAAAAGACGATAAGACCTACCACGACGCACTGCGAGCAGCCCTAGACAACCTCTGTCTTGACTTGGTCCGTATTATTGGGCCTGCACGGATACAGGCGTCACTGCGGGTACTCACATACCACGAACGCTTACAGAACCCCGATGCCACTTTGGAGTCGCCGGCCCCGGCACCCCGAGAGAGTGCTGCAGCGGAACTAGCTCGTCCTGTACAGTTGCATGAATTGGATTCGGAGGGGGACAATGTCGTGAATGTCCAGACGGTCAATCTCCCCTCGGTCTATATAAAGCAAATACTTACATTATTGAGCGGTGTAGGGCAAACGAAGGAGTAACCTGCCAGGTCCTTCAACTCCACACAAGCGTCGCAGGATCCAGGAGGCGATGCCCCAGGACAACGTAGCGGAGACAACAGTTAGTGAATTAGAGCAGTGAGAAACCCAGATCTAGCTTACAAGAACCAAGGTTTCAACCCCCATCGCAAGAAACCCCCGCAAACGCCGCTGCCGTCCACAAACTCGACAACGACACCGCCGACTCGGCGAATCAACCCGCCACGGAGACTTTGAGGGCGTCGCCGACCCAGACGCGGGAGAGGTGTACCTTGCGTTCTGGAAGAAGTCGAAGGAATGGCTGGCAGTGCTTGTCCTCCCGCTGCATAATCTCCAAGACGCTGGTATCTCAGGCTCGATTGAGAGTCTTGGCCTGGCGGAGGTTGTACCGGCGTGCTACGACTACGATAGCAGCACGGGGAGTTTTTCTTGGCAAAAAGGGTATGGCGATGGAGAGGAGCTGGTTACCGGACGTGAGTTTCCCGTCATGTACTTTGACGGGCAGGATTTCCCGGCCAAGAGTGCGGTGGGCTGGGTAGCCGCCAAAGACTTGCGTCCATTTGATGCCAACCAGAGAAACTCGCTTGTTCCGCATACCCGATCAGTACGAAAGTTCCTGACAGTTCGTGCCGCGAAGATGGTGGAGGAGGAAGAAACAAATGAGCCCGAAGATGCCGTAGGTGGCTTGCCAAATGGTACGTTCCCGATGAGGTTGGGAATAGCACTTTGCTAACAAAGCATCTTCCCAGTTGAAGCCCAGTCTCGTGGATCATATTCCCCGGCTCCAGATCAAGCTCAGGAGTCAACTGAACGTCTGACAGCAATGCAAATACCCGAGCATCCTTTGCATTATAATCCTCGTTCAGATCCTGACCCTGATATTCCCCCAAATCCTCGGCCTGACTCTCTTCCTCAACCTCCGTCTTATTCTCAGTCTAGTCCTCAGCACCACCTTCATACTACTCCTCACGCCGACCCTCCAACTAATCACCACTCTAATTCTCATCTTGAGCCCCGGGCTGGTCCTCAATCTGGGCACCAGCCTGGACCCCAGTCTCAACACGAGACTAGGCCCCAGCTCGATACACGACCAAGCATCTCATCACAATCACCATCTTTGCCAAAGGTTATAGACCAAGCCAAATCAAACCAGGACGCCAAGGTAGAAACCATCTCAACCGCTAGCTCCGACCTAGAGGACAAGGATAATGAGACTTCGAATGCGACTCGGACCAAGCTTCCTACAACGTCAACACAGATCAGAAACGAGCCAGAGCATCAGTCAGTCTCACCAACCACATCAAAAGGCCATTATGAGGCAGAGACTGGAATCATAATCTACGATGCCGCTTCCATTTCATCTAACGCGTCGGGGATTGCGCAAGCTGGACTTAACGCCCTATGTCCAACGGCAGCAATACAGCAAGTAGAATCGTTCGCAGCAGGTTACGAGAACCATGCGCTTCCAGATTCAGCACAACGTCAAAACGGGGCGGTGGTATCGTCTGCGTCTTCTGACCCGAGCGCCGCGCAACCTGTGAGCGCTGGACATATCCCGGCGGTAGCTCTTCGGCCCCGAATGCCGAGGCATTGGCACTTGCCACAGTGCAAGATCCATACTGGAGTAATACTCTCCTGTCTGCAAGAGCAGAAGTATGGCTAGGCGCATACTCAAGCGTTGGTCCCGACTCATCGCAAGACAACCAAACGTCACCGGAACTGCACACCAGCTCACCGGCGTTTCAACTTCCGTCTTTGAATTTGACGGGAACCCCGACGACTTCGACAGCCACGCTTACTTTACCGCCGATCTCCTCCGTGATGAGCCCAGCTTTGACATCGCAAGCATCACCAAGTCGTCACCCGCAAACGGAACAGGCATCCCAGGAGCCTTGGCATTTCCGAGCCGTAACCCAATCTCGCTCCCTAGCCCTACTCCCAAGACACCTGTGCCGCAACAGCCTGCGAATTCACAGCCACTTTTCTCCGGCTCTCCCAATGTATTTCACTGGCCTTACAAGCTTCCTGACGATCTCATCAAACATTTAGAATGTTTTTTGCGGAGGAAAGATCGTCCCCTTGGGCTAGCCGGACTGAGAAATTCTTCTTGTCTGTACAGTTGTCCTTTTTGCGAGAAGGCGCGGAGGAAGTACTACAAGAGACCGGGCCCGTTCGTCGATCATTTAAGAAAGCACTGGCACAATTTGAAGTATGAGGTACGGAAGGAAGGATCTGCTAGAGAAGCCTGAGGAAGGGGATTCTCCATTTTGAATATTACATTAATGGCTTAACAATATCACCCGCTGCCAATTTTTACTTGCTGCAATTGGTTTTCAAGCTGGTCGAATGCTTTGACTTGCGTACAAGCTTGACAATCATCGCTATCAGGGTCGAGAGTAGGCTTGGCCACCATGCAGCGCCCGCCCGAGCTCTGACAGCGAAGACGCTCAACCCGGTAATTGCACGTAACATTAGTAACCGCTGTTTCTAATAAAGGGTATATTTCTCAAAAGAAGTGCGCAACGAAGGTGCAGTGGAAGGAGTTTGATAAATTGAGGTCATTGAGCTACTGAGGATTCACCGCCTCGGCATCCTTGGATTGACGCCGGCGGACGGGGGGTTTGCAGTTTTGACACCTTTAGTTTACGAGTTCCAGGAGTAATGGACTGTTTTGAGGCTCATGATTGGATACTAGTCTAGTGGGAGGAGGGGATAGGAGCTGAGGGATGCCAGCGTTTATCCTACTGTGCGTCTCGGCTGTTGACAATAACAAGCCGGTCTTTTGTGTCCTCCATTTCGAAAGTCCATGCTGGCTCACGGTCTTGCCGCGATGCTCCGCAGACTACATCATCATGTCGTCCAACACGAATCGGCCGAAGAACACGAGAAGTGCCTGGGTTGCAACACTGTGAAGACATGTGGCATTGAAGGCTGGTGCTTGTGATGATACCGGGCCCAAAAGCCGACCATTCTCAGTTCTTTGCTGCAACGAAGAGGATGACGAGGAGTCGAGTGATAGGTCCGGCATTTATGGACTCGGTGTTCGGCGGCATGTTGGTGAACTTGTCAGTAGAGGGCTGTCTCGAAGCTGTCATAAACGTTCGGGCCCAATCTGGCAATGAAAAATCATCAGTCCGGTTGTATGGACGGGCAGAGGCAGAATGATGCAGTGCAATTTGAGGACTCACTGGATAAGACGAGGTGGATGTTGAAGATGGTGAATGGAGGGAGCTTATTTCCAGTGGAGTTAGTCGAGGAACGCGGAGACGGTAAAGGTGTGGTCCGAGCCCCCTTTTCCTGTTTTGTCGATACTCTCTCCTAAACTATAAACGGGGGCACTTGTTCTCCGGAACAGACTCAACTGATTCGTAATCAGTGTGTATCGTGATACCTGTACTATGTTCTAGAATTGGTTTATGCGTTTTAACCGAGAAGAGAAATTAGGATGAGAGGAAGCTCTTTTCGCTACCTACCGTATTGGAGAGGGGAATTGATATAGCGGCATGACATTTTTGATACAGAGGCATGGCTCTTACAGCGGCATGACTTTTATGGCATCTGATTCGTCAGATTTCCGTCGACCCATAGATACATCCTCACAAAGGCGGTGAAGCCAGCTCCGCTAAGACCTCGCTTTCAGTGTAGAAGCAATTAGGTCGGGCCAGCCCCCCAAGAATAGGTCCTGCCTAGGCGTCAAAATAAGGTCTAGTTTTCCATACAGAATAAGGCCAACTCCATTACGCCCTTGAAGGCAGCTATCTACACCTCTATTTCCTAACTGTTATACAAGAAAGAACCTCCTCGTCGCTCTCAACCATCTCCCACTGACTCCTTCGACTCCGGATGCTTAGTTGCGTCCTCCGTCCGTGGCACGTACCCCTGTAGTTCTTCCACTTCCTAGAACAGTTGACCGACCGCGTGTCTGGGGCTGGGATGAGAGACTGGCAGTGGATAGCTATCTGATGGAGAGCTTGATCGCGTCGCGTCGCGTCAGTCCTAAGGATGATTTATGGACAGCTGAACTGGGGTACAAACTAGAGCTGTCGGCAGAACCGAGATGTGTTAACGAAAGTGGGTCCTATCCAATAAGACGCCATAAAAGTCATGCCGCTGTAAGAGCCATGCCTCTGTATCAAAAATGTCATGCCGCTATAACGTTCTCCATAAGCGAGTGTCCCACACAGCGAGTGTCCCAAAAATCTCAACCTTTAAGACGGGATTTAAGATAAAAATATAATAAAGCATTTAGTTAATTAAATTTAATTACTTTCCTCTTCCCTAGATACCTCAATAACAATTTGACATGTTCTTCTGTTATGACCGGCCTTGCCACATATTCCACAGCGGCTTTCCTTCGGTCGCGCCGACCTGCCTCGACCACCACTTCTCGACGATTCAGCCCGTACCTGTATATCAACATCCATTTGATCAATTGCTTCCCTTGCCTCATCTACAGTCATCTTCCCTCTATCTTGTAGGCGGTTCTTTTTGCTCTGCGCCGCCTGCTAAGGGCCTCATTTGATTGTCGAAGGTTCTTAACCTCAGACTCTAATAAGGTCATCTTATGCATTATTGCCTTTGTTCCCTTAGTCAATGACTTTAGAGCCTCAAGAATAGACTCCGGAGAGCTACTTTGATGCCTTCTGATTCGTCTTTCGAGGTATTCAGATTGGGAGCTAGCTTCAAGGGCTGTCCTTGGGGTCTTGAGACCCAAGGGTTAGGCTGGCTGGCCTCCTCCTCAAGGGGCGTTGGGGTCCGTAGCTGCACATCAAGCTTTGATATGACACTTTCGGGGTCTAAAGGAACGAGCCCGGCTCCTCTGAAACCTCCCTTGATATTGCTTGTCGTCATGGTAGCCTGGTAGGCGGCGTAAAAGGCTAGGAAGAACTCGGTCTTTGAAATGTGGGTGATAGAGCATCTGATCAAATGCTCAATCTCTCGACCGTATGCCTTTTTTAGCGGCCCAAAGCACCCAACGTCAAGAGGCTGAAGTAGGTGAGACGAATGAGGCGGCATACAAAGCGTGACGATCTTATTTTCCTCGCAATACTTCTCGAATTCGATTGAATGGTGACTTTCATGCCCATCAAGGATCAAAAGACGATAGCGACCATTTGATCGAATGGTTGTATACTGATTAAAGTGCTTGAGCCACTCGAGACCCGTCTCATTATCGGTCCAGCCATTGTGAGTCGTGGTGATAGCCCAATCGCCCGGGAGGTTGCTTTCTTGGTACCAGCTGGCGAGGTGATATTGGCCCGCAACCACGATGAACGGCGGGATCGCCCAGCCTTCGGAATTAATCGCCTGGATGACTGTGGCCCATTCTCGATTTCCAGGCTGGACTGATTTCGGTCTTCCACGCCTCTCTGCGCCTGTAACAACCATTCCGCTTGTAATTATGCCCATCATAAAGCCGGTCTCATCAAAGTTATAGATATCGGCGAGGGTGATACCATATTTCGCAATTGTATTCGCTACGAGCTCGAACCAATTGCGAATAATAGTCGGGTCTTCGCATTTAGCCCTCTGATAGTCATACTTGCGAAAGAAACGCATCTTAAGGTCTGGATGTCGCTTGACGAAGTTGGAAGCCCAGTTCTTGCCAACGGGTGATGCATCGCGGTCGGCAAGCAATCGGTTGGCCATTTCTTCAACACCACGCAGTCGCGGGGGAAATCCTCGCGAATCTAGATCAAGGATGAATTGAATAATGATCTGTTCCTCTAGATCAGATAGCTTGCGTGATTTGGGGATGGTATCGCGTTGAGACTGTATGCCTTTCTGCCGGCGACCTAGCTTCTTAGGACAGACTTGATAGATTGATGCGGCGCGTCGGACGCGTAATTTTGGGTCATTTTGAAGGGCACGAAGTGCAAGAAGAATATTTGCCTCACTATTTAATTGAGACATCTTTGGTGGTTAAGAATCAATTGATTAATTGAAAAGAAGAGAGGTTGAGGGATTTTTGGGACACTCGCTTGTGTGGGACACTCGCTTGTGGAGAACGTTATCAATTCCCTTGGAGAGACCTGCGGATTGAAGCTCGTGTATGAGCGGCAGGACGAAGCAAAAAAATGCAAAGTATGCGATCAAGTGACGAAGAAGGAAAATCGGATTGAAAGGACGACCGAAAGAATGGCTCGGCTTCGTGAATGGAAGCATTTGGCGAGCCTTGAAAGATGTGAGCAAGCGGTGGCTTCCCTGAAGGATGCAATTTTGAGACTGCGCGAGCAACACAGCACAGACATGTGTGGAGGAGCCGCCTTCCGCCTCGAGTCCGGAAGTCCATTCGAGCCCCATGCCAGCATTGGCGGTCCATTCTCTTGCCCACCTATTCCCGTCAGCCTTACTGAAAGGCAAGATGACCTACCATCAACTATGCTCTTCGAAATCTACGCAACCATGCGTCAGACGCGGCCTAAAGACAACAACAACAACAACAAACATCTATCACGTCTCTCAAAGAACTCAGCTGGAGTCCAAAAGCACGGGAAAATTTTGGCTTAAACTTCCTTGTCGGTCAATGGTGAGCTCAACGCACGGCGCAGCCGTTGGTAATGGCTATTTTCCCAAGTCCATGGAGAGGAGGAGAGCGAAGAACTGTAACGGACCCAGGGACAAGGCTGGAGAGGCCGATAGTGTGTCTTGTTGAGCGAATACGGCGCTGTTATGCTTTCGATTAGTGGCGAGAAATGTACCTTGCATCGCTCACGATTCATATGGCCTTAGGATTGCTGCTAAGTTGTGCTTTAACAAGTACCAAGTTACTAAATGGGCACTTAACCTACAGGCGGTGCGGTCGGCGATTAGGTTCGCCATGGACACGAAGAGACTTGATGCAAACCAGATTGGATGACTTACTAACTGATAAAGCAATAACGTATATGATAAGCATGCGGCGCATCCAAGTATGCGGCGCATTTTTCCGAGAAACTCTCATCTTTCAATTTAAACATACATTTCTCAACCACCCAATATGTCACAGTCAAATACCGAGGCAAAAACCCTTCTTGCACTTCAAGCCCTTCAAAATGACCCGAAATTAAGTGTCCGACGCGCTGCTAGCATCTATGAAGTCAAGGAGCAGATGCTACGTCGCCGGCAGAATGGCATTCAATCTCGACGCGACTGGATCCCCAAATCGCGTCGCCTATCTGATCTAGAGGAACAGATTATTGTTCAGTTCATTCTCGACCTGGATTCGCGAGGATTTCCCCCGCGACTGCGTGGTGTTGAAGAAATGGCCAACCGACTGCTCGCCGACCGCGACGCGTCACCCGCCGGCAAGCGCTGGGCTTCCAACTTCGTCAAGCGACAACCAGACCTCAAGACGCGTTTTAATCGTAGATACGACTACCAGAGGGCCAAATGCGAAGATCTGGCCATTATTCGCGATTGGTTCAGGCTCGTGGAGAACACAATCGCGAAATACGGTATCAACCTAGCTGATATCTACAACTTTGACGAGACTGGCTTTATGATGGGGGTCATTGCAAGCGGAATGGTTGTCACAGGCGCAGAAAGACGTGGAAAGGCGAAATCAGTGCAGCCTGGAAACCGGGAATGGGTTACAGCCATTCAGGCGATCAATGCCGAAGGCTGGGCGATCGCGCCGTTCATCGTGGTTGCGGGCCAATATCACCTTGCCAACTGGTACCGAGAAAGCAACCTCCCGGGCGATTGGGCTATTGCGACGACCCAAAATGGCTGGACCGACAATGATACAGGTCTTGAGTGGCTCAAGCACTTCGATCAACACACCAAGGCCCGATCAACCGGTCGCTATCGTCTTCTCATCCTCGATGGGCATGACAGTCACCACTCGGTCGACTTTGAGAAATATTGTGAAGACAACCACATCGTCACGCTGTGTATGCCGCCTCATTCGTCTCATCTACTTCAGCCTCTTGATGTCGGGTGCTTTGGGCCGCTCAAAAAGGCATATGGTCGAGAAATCGAGCATCTGATCAGGTGCTCGATAACCCATGTTTCAAAGACCGAGTTCTTCCCAGCCTTTTATGCCGCCCACGAAGCCGCCATGACAAGGAGTAATATTGAGGGAGGATTTCGAGGGGCCGGACTTGTTCCCTTGAACCCAGAAAGTGTCATATCGAAGCTTGATGTGCAGCTACGGACTCCAACACCGGTTAGAGAGGAGGTCGGCCTCGCCGACCCTTGGGTCTCAAAGACCCCAAAGACGGTGCTTGAGGCTAGCTCACAGTCTGAGTACCTCGAAAGACGAGTGAGACGGCATCAGAGTAGCTCCCCAGCATCAATTCTTGAGGCACTCAAGTCGCTTTCAAAGGGAACGAAGGCAATAATGCATCAGAATGCCCTATTGAAGTCCGAGAACCAGATCCTTCGACAGGCAAATGAGACTCTTAGCAAGCGGCGTAGAGTAAAAAAAACCCGGCTACGGAATGGAGGGAAGATGGCTGTAGGTGAGGGAAGGGATGAGATTGATCAGAAAGACGTTGATGCGCAGGTGATGGCCGAATTATCGAGAAGTGGTGGTCAGGGAAGGTCGGCGCCGGCGAGGGAAAGGCGCTGTGGAATATGTGGTAAGGCCGGTCATAACTCAAGAACATGTCAGATTGTTGTTGAGATATCTGGAGAATAGAATAGCGATTAGTTTCAATTGATTGAATGCTGTGTTGTAATTTTATTGAACTTCTTATGTTGAAGGTTGGGAAAAGTGCGCCGCATACTTGGATGCGCCGCATGCTTATCATATACGTTATTGCGGGAGTGGAAAATGATGTATTGTTCTTGAAAGGTCTAAGTTACATGTGTCTGAGAGAAGCACAGCTCCTTACATTGTATCCACATCCCAGCCATCAGCAGATCGGACCATCTTAGTCATACGGTCTCAACAGGGCGAAGGGTCTTCATTTGCTGGGTCTACCCTAGGCTGGTGCTCTCGGTACCAAAGCAAGCAACCGTCACCTTCCTTTGTCATCTCGCTTTCTTGGCATGCAAGTGTTAAGAAAGTGGCTTTATCTACACCCTATTCCTTAACAAGTGCACAACAGACGTTCCAACCTGCGCTCTGCGCAGCCGCAAGCGGCGGCGATGGCATCATCCATGACGAACCCGCCCGCTGCCCCGGACCCATTTGATCTGGGGATCCACACTCCCGCCAATCTGAACAGAGGAGCCCGTGCAACCCTCTTGCAGAACAGCCCCGCGGCCGTGAACGGCCCGGTTGGTGTCACACCCGACCCAGGCGAATGGCTCAGACGCCGTCCTCGCCACTCAACGCCGCCACCACTGCTGCAGGCAGCTACGGAAGGAGCTCGTCCTGCCTGCCCCTCCTCCCCGCCCGAACAACAACCGGTTTCTATTGTCGAACCGGCCAAGCTGCTCGCACGCGAACGCGCAGAGGAGTACAATGCCAAGTTAAGGGTCTTCCAAACCCTCTGCGCCAAGTTTGAGGAAGCCGCCAGAGAATTCACCACCGGGCCGGAACGAGAGTTCGCTCAACATTTTGCCAATAGCTTCTTAGACTCCTGGCAGGAAAATGACCAAGATTGCCCGTATTCAAGGCTAATACTCTCTCTTTCGTGAACAAGCTCGACCGGTGAATTGCCAATGGTACCTTATCACATCGTATGACCATGGCTGCCCCGACCCTCGGGCTGCATGACTCAAAGGATAAGTGAAGGTCAGGAGATCTCATTAGAGCCCAGTCAGGGGAATCTCGCTACAACAGGCGAATATAAACTTATTAAGGATAAAATTGAACAACTCCTCTTAATCATTTAGAAAAAAATCAAGAGCTTCAACGCACAGTCAAAATCCCCCATTAAATGTGGCATACCTAATCAAAGGCCGCGTAACGACGTAATCGCACACCGCGCTACCGTCAAGTCAAGTTAACGATGTCTAGGCAGAGGATACAATAGTTTGCCCTATACTGTGGAGTAATTCTGGGTGAGATCAGCTACAGTATCCACTACTAAGAACCGAACTTATGCTTGCCTTGCTACTCTAAAGTTGGATGGATCAAAGTGCCTACGGCCTCATCATCCGTCAACTCAGACAATGCAGGATTATTGAACTAAGAATCATTTATGGATGAACCTAAAAGGCAGAGGAAGTCTATGACGGGATACCTACAGTTTACTTCTATACTATCGCAGATTGCTGGAGTCGTATGTCAACGCTTCTACCCTCTTAGAGCAGGCAGCAGCTAGTTGAAGTCGGTCAACTTACGAAGCGGTAGAGGAAGGAATAATCGCAAGCGAGACCCGCTTCTAAAAACCTACGAGCGAAGTCTGCAGCCTTTACTTTGAGTCGCCCGCCTATCTCAGTAATATATTGGGACGAGACAAGGAATACTGGGATGTGATAAACCAGTCACGAATATGCGGCAAGGATTCAAGTAGTATAACTTTCGCGGCTGATAGGTCTGTGGCGGGAGGGAAGTCAATGGCCATCAGTTAACGGAAACATCCAGCGTGATACTCTGCGGGTGCCTATCTGGCTGTTCACTTGTGAGATTTAAGAATATATGCCGCCATCGCTACGCACATATCTATGTCCAGCTACCTGGCGTGCACATGATTCAATGCTGATGGCTGGAGATGACGACTCATACTTCACCCAAAATGTACTCCTTTCGAGACCGGTCCAATATCTTTCCAATCACCAGGCTCGCGAGTTCTGTAAGACTTCTGGTAGCGTACCCCTTCCTGAATTTGACGTTCTCCCAACAGACTTTCTTCCGGCTGCTGTCCTGAAGGTTGTATACACCTCTGTTTACAAAGAATATGTAAACGCGTCCATCGGGATCGCCCTGAGATGGTGGCTGGCTTATACTCTTCAAAACACCGACTTCGTAGAGTTCGTTCTTTAATTGCAGCCGGGGCCTACGCGGCTTGGCTGTTTTGTTCCGTGAGCGAGCTCGTTGCGCCTCTTTGTGCCTTTGCATCCCGTTGAACTAGGTAGCCACTTTTCAGAAATTGCTGTGATGATAATGAGTCATCCTCTCCAACACCTGTCAGCAGCTATGGGCATACCTGGAAGAGGCTGAAGTCTGAAAAGGTTGAAGTCTGGGAGTTATTTTAAGTCCAAACTCGAAGGATTGTGGAATACGGTGGTGGCGGAAAGCGGGGTTTCCTCGCATGACCTCGGATCCCGTGACAAGATCCATGTAATCCGTATATCCGTTTTAGTCCCAACAACACACTTTGTCATATGGCAATATTAGGGCCAAGGAAGACGGGGTGTTCAGAGAACAAAAGTTTTTGAAAAAAAGATAAAAATGATGTCAGATATAGAGGACAATAGCTGTAGCCGAATGAGCCTAGTCCCATATTTTTCACTGCCCGGTGACGTGAGTTATTGGAGTTTGGAATGATTGTCGGATTGAAGCTTGACGAAATGGTTGATGACATAAGAAAGTCTTGGCTCAGATAAATTCCAAATAGGAAAGGCGTTGGCCCACTGGAAAGTCTTGGCTCAGAAAAACCCAAGAGGGGAATAATAGCTCGGTGGCTACCCCTGTTGAGACAGTATGACTAAGATGGTCCGATCTGCTGGTGGCTCCTCTCAGATACATGTAACTTAGACCTTTCAACAACACAACACCTTCTACTCCCGCAGTGTTGTTTCATCAACCCCTGCGTACTCCAAACTTTCCTGCCTCGAGGAAAGCAACTGCCGACACTGCCCCTCATTTTGCTGACTGTATACCACACGGCTATGACTCCTGAAAGCCACATTGAACAGATCAGCACCTCCGTAGCTCAGTCATTTCACATATATATAACGTATCATTCTTCATTCATCTCACCTGGTAGATGCACGGACTTTGCCTCCATCCATGTCGCATTACCAGCTGAGGCAAAAGGGAATGCGCACTCCACAAGTGCGGCATCCTCGACAAACTCCTTGCGCTCGAGACGGCCACGGACGTACTCGCGCAAGATCTCGATGACGCGCATGGGCAGGTAGGACTGTTGCGCCGGTGGGTTCTGGCTTGGGAGGGGACCTCCGTGGACGACAATTGGACCGGCCGGCTGGGGAAGGCACTGCTCATTAACGGCCATGGGACTGTTGTGAATGGAGAAGGAGGTGTGTAGGGGCATCACGGAACAGCAAATCTGTGCATAGGACGAGGGGTCAATCTCGCCGCGCTTGACACTGCCAAAGAATGCGTCGACCGCGTCAAACGCGCGCTTGCGGCCATAGTCACCGGGAGCGGAGCTGTAGCCGAGGTGCTCGATGTGGGTGTTGTTCAGGGGCCGCTGGATGAAGTACAGATGACAGCTGGTGGAGGGCTGGGGAGCGTAGTAGCCGCTAGGACGACGCCCAGCCTGATGAGGGAATGCTGCGGCGTCCGTTCGCATCTGGCCATTACGATCGTAGGAAGTAGCAGGCCCAGGAGGCGATGGCCGGTCAACACTAAGAACCTGCAGCCACTTCGTCGGCCTACAAGTACGGCGAGTTCGTTCGACAGGTGCCCTCGGTGGCAGTTTGTTTCGATCGCATGCGAATACTACTTTGATTCGGCCGTTTGGTATCTTCGAGGACTTTCCCGTCGTGAATGCATATCCCCGAGGCTTCGCCCAAGAATTGGTGGCTCCCTTAAAGTCGGACTCAAACCTCAGAAACACGACATGCCACACGAGAGACGGGCGGACACCGATAATCCGGCTTAAGTTCGGCCCTACCTGTCACGTCGTCTGAGAATAATTTTTCCATAAATTGGTGTGTGTGTATTGTTGTGTGTATCCGTCAACTCCTGTCCATCTACTTCCATCTATGCATCCAAGTGAGTTCATATCGCTGTATCGGTTTATACGCCCTTTATGCAGTGCATTTCCCGACACTACCCCGTGCTCGCTGGTGCCTGGTTGTCCAGGCACAAGGGGGTGGGTCGAACTCAAGGCCCCGTCGAGTAACCCCTCGCAACGTAATGCGGCTCCACTCTTTTAACTTCAAAACATGTGGGTTGCGATGCAAGTGTCCTTCTAAATCGATTCTCACGACGACATCAAGCCTACGTATCATGGATGGATCAAGGAGTGTAGAAGAGCTGACAAGACTCCTGCAAGAGGCGGAACAACGCGCCGAGGCAGCAGAGAAAAGAAGGACAGGAGCGACAACGCGCCGAAGCAGCAGAGAAAGAACGACAGGAGGAGCGACAACGCGCCGAGGAGGCAGAGAAAGAACGACAGAAGGAACAGCAACGCGCCGAGGAGGCAGAGAAAGAACGACAGAAGGAACAGCAACGCGCCGAGGAGGCAGAGAAAGAACGACAGAAGGAACAGCAACGCGCCGAAGCGTCAGAGCAACAAACTCAGCCTACGACACTCGACGAATACATCGCTGCCTGCCATTCCCTTGTATTCTCCAGCTTTACCATTGAACTGAACCCGAAATTGACCTCGAAGGGTCCCATCACCAATCCGCGAAACAAATGGTGTCCCACAAATCTCCGACCATGGCCCGACTTTCTTCAACAACAGAGGATCACATTCGGCACGCTCTACGACACCTTCCCTACCGATAGTCGTGTTTTTGAGAACCGATCCTTCCTCGCCGGCTTAGGAAACAGGATCTTGAAGCGCAAGATAGCAGACGAGAAGATGCTCGAGTACTTCCTGCATAACAGCGTCGAGGATCCAGTCAAAACTATCATTGACCAGCTCAAAGAGGTGGAAGAGGTCAGAAGTGCATTTCATCTAGGAAACGGCATCATTTTCGAGAACCATCCGCACGCCATCAGCGACATGGCCGAGGAGGTCGTCGACCGCGACACTCCATCGACACCACCTTCTACCCCGGGCCACAGACTCGATCTCAACCAGCTACGACCCGATCAGATCTGCATCTACCGATCCGACAACGCGGGCTCGACGAGACGTACGATGATCTACATTTCCGAGTACAAGCCGCCCCACAAACTGACCGCGCCGCACCTTCGTCTCGGTCTACGCCCGATGAATATTTACAAGGACGTGGTCAACCGGAAGACGATTCCGACGTCCGTGGACCCAGATGGGCGATTCCAGTATCATGCGGAGAGGCTGACTGCAGCCGCCATCACGCAGACCTACCACTACATGATCGAGGGCGGACTCGAGTATGGTCTATTGACCACGGGTGAGGCGATAGTGTTCCTCAAGATCGACTGGCGGGAGCCTGAGACGCTTTTCTATCACCTAGCAGAGCCGGATGCCGAGGTGTCAGCCCATCCTAGCCATTTTCACTTGTGCACGGCAGTGGGTCAGTATCTGGCCTTTAGTCTCATGGCTCTTGGTCCGCCGGGTGAACGGCGGTCGCGTGGGCAAGATGAGCGCCGCCAAGCTACTGAAAAATTGAAGACGTGGATGGAAGATTTCGAGACGACGCTACGATCGATTCCGGAGGACGAACGACATGCGCCGAAGAGTTCACCCGGTTACCAACCGGAAACGTACGAGGGTGTCGACCGATCTCCTTACCTTCTCCGAGGAAAGAGACGGCGACGTGTGGGGGATGAGCCCGTGAAGGAACATGCACAAAGGGATCCAGGAGAATCATCTGATGACGAGTCAGCACGGGATTTGCCAGACACGCCGAGCCCGACAGAGCGGCGGGCACGTCGAGGAGGGTCAGAAGGCCAGGGAGGTCAGGGAGCTCGACGCAGTCTGCGAATTCTGGCGCAACGGCTGCGGGGCGGAGGAGGAGGAGGAGGAAGAGGAGCAAGCAACGACAACGAACAAGACAGGCCGTACTGCACCCAAAAGTGCCTTTTAGGGCTCGCCAAGGGCGGTGTCCTCGACCCAAGATGCCCGAACATGTCACTTCACAGCAGGCAGCCCAACAATCACCGCAGCCACTGCCGTCGCCCAAGCCGCACCTGTGCCCGCCATCCAATCGATCACGCTAAATTCCTTGAGCTTCTCTGGGAGCAGCTAAAACGGTCATTAGACGACGGGATCACGCCGTTGGGACAGGGTGGTGCGCGCGGCGTACTGTTCAAAGTGACCTTGCTTGCGTATGGCTATACCTTCGTCAGCAAGGGCACGGTTCGGGCATTTGCCAAAGACCTTGAGCATGAGGCGGCGGTTTACGAACGTCTGCAGCCCATCCAAGGTAGACATGTGCCCGTGTTCCTCGGGGCCATCGACCTCCGATCGATGAACAGGATTTATTACTATGACCACCGAGTCTATGTGATACACATGACCTTTCTGTCGTGGGGAGGAGATGACCTTGATCCGACAGGGATTGTGGGTGGTGCGGAGGAACAGCTCGAAGGGAAGGCGATGCGGTCGTTGCGCGCAATGCATCAACGGGGAGTAATCCACAAGGATGTACGAAGGGCAAACATGCTGTTCAATGCGGAGATCAATGGAGTCATGATGATTGACTTTGAAAGAGCCTTGCTGCTGGAGCCACCTCGACGTCCGTTGGCTCAGTTGGTGCCGAACAAGCGAAGATGGAAGCCAGAGACGATGGATTGCAGCAAGTCGGCGGAGAAATCAGGTGATCGAGGTCAAGTCAGCCAGGCATTCTCCGAGGACATTGGGATGTTGAAAACAGTATTCGGGGAGCGTAATATTCATGAGCCATAATATAGTGAGTAGCATCGTGAAACAGGAGGTTCATATCCAGCATTTCCGGCCCTAGAGTGATCTTCTCGCCACCGTTTTTTTTTCTTGCCCTACTCTTTCAACATTGTCAGTCAAGACCAGAAGATGGGTCTGGAATAGATGATAACGTGAGACCCAAAGCATTGTACCTACATTGGATGCGATGGGCAATTCTGGCGTCTCACTACCTCTCGGCCATTGCATCTAGTCTTTTCCTTTGAAGACTCGACGAGCGTATCTCTCCTTGCACCAGCACTCCGGACATTGGAAAATAAATGCGACATACCAAGACTTTACCACGCTTTTCCATATTTCAGGTGTCACCCCCTTCTTCAGATACTTCTTTCTATGGGTTCTCCAAAATCCTCTTCGCCTCGTTTGGTACCTCAGGCAGTCGCAGCAAAGGCCGATGTTTCGATCGAGGCGGCCGCGATTGTCTCAAGGTGCTAGCTGCCTGAAAAGGTGAAATATTTCGTCGCAGGTTGATGGTGGGAGGAATCTGTGCTTGTGCACTGACGGCACCCGGATTCTCACGAGTGATGAAACTTGCAATAGGTGTCTACACGTCAGGGCAAGGCACAGCCATCCAATGAGTCGATGAATCGAAATATTTAAACAAGAATCTCCGTTGCTGCTCCGCCGTCATTCCTGCGTATGTGTCGAGAGCTGTGGACTGCTTGCCGCCAAACATGGAGACCTTCATCGGTTGGTCGGGACTTGAGGAACTCTGAGAGACTTACTCGTCATCCATTTTATAGTCTTTCATTCCGAGGGTTCTTTGCAGATTCGAATTAGCATCATGGCCTTTCAGTACATCGTACCCAGCCACCCAGATACAAGGATGGATGTAGGGACTTACGTGACGGCAGTGTTCATACACATTGCAGGAGCAAGGTCTGGGGAGGGGAACAAGGTCCACCCCGTGAACGTGCTGTAGTCCATCATCTGTTCCCGTTAACCAACACTCTCTCAACCATGACACCTGAACAAAGCAACTATCGACAATGTCAACCTCAAAGAGGCGAAGGTCGCTGGACAACCCTAGGCTGAGCTTGAGACCGAACTTCAAGTCGATGCTCAGCTCAAACTTGCCGCCGTCGCCCCCGGAGTTGTAGATGACGTTGTGGTTATCCATGGAGAACCTGTTGTCGTCGCGCTCGACGTTCCTGGTGCCCAGCTTGTTCTCCGGGTTGGGCGGGAAGTTGACGTTGAAGCCTCCAAGTCGGACTTGATGCGGGTGCTGAGCTTTCCGTCAAAGTAGGGCGCGCTGGGGCTGGCGGCGCTCGCATCGGTGTCGTTGAGGGATTCAAGCATGTAGTCGGTCTTGTAGTACGGCTGTAAGGTCATCCAAGTTTCGTCGGTTGGTTGCGGTGTGTGGCCCTTGAGATTGATGGGCTTGGTCTGGGTGGATGCTGGGTTGCCCTTTGTGGCCTTCCTCCAACGGAAAAGGTCAGGCCAGACTCTCCCTCTACGTTGGGCCAGCCGTTGGCTTGTTTGGCGTTGAACACGTTGTCCATTGAGGCCTGTGTTGTCCCATTAGATCAGCGAGCAGGCAGTTAGTGCTAGGTATGGGCCTTGCGACTTACAATCATGGAGAAGCCGTAGGTAAGATTGGCTTTGAACTTGCCCCCGATATGGGCTCCAAAGCCAAGCTCGTAGTCCTCTCCATCAAACTCACTGTCCAGAAGAGGGGAGTGTCGACCCCCTCGTCCGGGTGCCTTTTGCCTTCGTCGTTGTGCGTTTCGGCATTCTTGTAACGTGCATGATAAGCATGCCGGTCAAACAAGCTTGCCGGTCAAAAATCCCTCAACCTTTCATCTTCCTACTTAATCAATCAATTCTCAACCATTCAAGATGCCACGATCAAATAATGAGGCAAATATCCTTCTTGCGCTTCAAGCCTATCGAAATGACCCAAAATTAAGTCTCCGACGCGCCGCAAAGATCTATCAAGTCAAGTATAGTACTCTCTTTGACCGAGAGAATGGCGTCACTGCTCGTTGCGATTGGATCCCCAAATCTCGTAAACTATCCGATCTAGAGGAACAGATCATTGTTCAGTTCATTCTCGACTTGGATTCGCGAGGATTTCCCCCACGACTGCGTGGTGTTGAAGAAATGGCCAACCGACTGCTCGCTGACCGCGACGCGCCACCTGTCGGCAAGCGCTGGGCTTCCAACTTCGTCAGGCGACACAAAGACCTCAAGACGCGTTTTCTCCGTAAGTACGACTACCAGAGAGCCAAATGCGAAGATCCGACTATTATTCGCGATTGGTTCAGGCTTGTGGAGAACATAATCGCGAAGTATGGTATCAACCTTGCTGATATCTACAACTTTGATGAGACTGGCTTTATGATGGGTCTGATTGCAAGCGGAATGGTTGTCACAGGCGCAGAAAGGCGTGGAAGACCGAAATCAGTCCAGCCCGGAAATCGGGAATGGGTTACAGTCATCCAGGCTATCAATGCGGAAGGCTGGGCGATCCAGCCGTTTATCGTGGTCGCGGGGCAATATCACCTCTCCAGCTGGTACCAAGAAAGCAACCTCCCGGGCGATTGGGCTATCGTCACGACCAAAAATGGCTGGACCGACAACGAGACGGGCCTTGAGTGGATCAAGCACTTTGATCGGCACACAAAGACCCGATCAACCGGTGGCTATCGCCTTCTGATCCTCGATGGGCATGAAAGCCACCACTCGGCCGACTTCGAGGCATATTGCGAGGAGAACAATATCATCACGCTCTGTATGCCCCCTCATTCGTCTCATCTACTCCAGCCTCTTGATGTCGGGTGCTTTGGACCGCTCAAAAAAGCCTACGGCCGGGAAATAGAGCATTTGATCAGATGCTCAATAACCCACATTTCAAAGACCGAGTTCTTTCCAGCGTTTTACGCCGCCCACCAAGCCGCTATGACAGAAAGCAATATCAAGGGAGGTTTTAGAGGGGCCGGGCTTGTTCCTTTAGACCCGGAAAGTATTATATCAAAGCTTGATGTGCAGCTACGGACTCCAACACCTGTGGGGGAGGAGGCGAACCTCCCCGACCCTTGGGTCTCAAAGACCCCAAAGACCGTCCTTGAGGCTAGCTCTCAGTCTGAATACCTCAAAAGGCGAATTAGAAGGCACCAGAGCAGCTCCCCGGCATCTATTCTTGAGGCACTTGAATCATTTTCGAAAGGAACGAAGGCAATAATGCATCAGATAGCATTACTGAAGTCTGAGAACCAGATCCTTCGACAGTCAAATGAGGTACTTAGCAAGCGGCGCAGAGCAAAAAGAACCCGCCTGCAGAATAGAGGGAAGATGACTCTAGGTGAAGGAAGGGAAGCAATTGATCAGATGGATGCCAATACGCACGTAGCGGCCGAATCGTCGAGAAGTGGTGGTCAAGGAGGGTCAGCGCGACCGAAGGAAAGGCGTTGTGGAACATGCGGCAAGACCGGGCATAACGCAAGGACATGTCAGATAGTTGTTGCGATGTCTGGGGAAGAGTATAGCAATTAGTTCTAATTGATTAGATGCTTTGTTGTGTATTTATTTTAATTTCTAGATTGAGGGTGATAATTTTTGACCGGCAAGCTTGTTTGACCGGCATGCTTATCATGCACGTTACATGGTCCGCCAGTCGGCCTGGCGCTTGGCGAAGAATCGCTGTGCGATCTGCGGCACTCACCTGACTGGATGCCTGGAGAGTCGACAGCGGCGTTCCAGTAGCCTCAGACGTTGGAGTAGTCGATGCGGATCTTGGTGTTTCCAGCATCCCGTTGTGTGCGGTTCAAGTTCATGTCGAAGGCGAAGTCAAAGACCTTTGACGTAGCAGCTCTGGGCGAGTGGACAGATGGCACACTTTGATCTGCAAAAGACTTTAGTAAGAGCAGAATAGGCGGAGGCTGATGGATAGTTGCCGACCTTCAGATTCTTTTAGGAAATGGCTCGGGCTAAGAAGTTGGGAGCGCACTATACAAGTGTGCGTCAGCAAGATTGGCCAGGAAACGGAATTTGAAGTGTTTAACCCATATTATCGGGCATCTCAACAATAGTGCTCTTAATACCTCCCTCTATGACCCGGAAGCATCCTCGACGTCCTCGCTCAGACACATAACTATGGCCGTCTGGGTCTCGTTCTTGGACCGTTTGAGTATGTCCGGAGGGCAGTCGAGGAAGACCAGAGGCTCAGGCTCGTCCTCGCGCTTCTTGAGCGACGAAACCGCGTGCGAGTCGCCGGTGACGAGGACGAAGCCAAAGCAAGTCTGGTTGGGATCGGTCTCACCAGCATCGGCATTGCCTCCCAAATTTGATGAGAGCATAGTTGGTCTCGGTATCCTCAGGGGGAGCATTTCAGCAGGGAAGACGCGCTCGAGGTCCACCAGCGAGAAAGGAGCCTGGGTGTGCCCGATAGGCTCGCCCTTGGATATAGCCCTCAGGGCCTCGAGATTTGGGGTGTCGAGATCGATAGCCCAGATCATGAGACCATGAAGACCCATTTTTTTTGGCATAATAGATCTTCATTTGGAAAGTCTCGGCATCGTCGAAGCTGGAGAGATATGATCAGCAAAGATGATGCTTCTGTATGGCTCATCATTGAACTCACGAGATCCAGCTGTGGCCGTCGTAGACCATGTATCGAGCGGCGGCGGCGGCCTCGTCAAAATAGGGTGTTCGGCCGGTTTTGTCCGGTACCTGTTTCCGTGATATCTATTCGATAGAAACTAGTAAGAGATACTGTTCTTTTCCTCAACTTGAGTGGTTTCATGCTTGCTTACCGGATATGAGAGAATTCCAGCCGCGTTAGAGCAGCGACCGAGTGAACCAGGGCCCTAGAAGGCACAGCCGGACTTCCAGCACGAGGCAGATTCGAGCTCCAAGGATCGACCGTAGAAGCCCAAGCTTAGTATGATGCTGGAAGGCTCAACGCCAACGCGCCAGAACTGATAGAGTTCGTGTGTCAGTCAAAGGTGCTAGATAGTTGCCAAGTGTTCCAGTGACACTTATTAGGTCCAAGGCGTAGTCTATTTCGGTCAGGTTGGTATGAGATAGAACCTGGTTTCCGATGGGGTTATCGCTGTCCTAGACGCTGTGCAAGTCATAGGACACGAGGTTGATCCAGTCAACATGGGCCTCCATGCCTTTAAGATCGAAATGGCGAAGGTACCAGTATGAAGAGGGCGCGGTAAAGGTGACAATGTAGTCGCGGCCGCTCGTGTTGATGGCCTCCCGCAGCTCTTTCATGAGATCCACGTAGTTCTTACCATCCCTGTCTGAGCCGCCGCGGTCGTCAGCGCTGGGGCATTCCCAGTCTGTGACAATGCCAGTACTCTTTCTGCACAGGATACTCATAGGCTTAATTCGATCTCCAGAGACGGCACTCTTTTTGCGCACGGTTAGAGTGAAAAGACCTGAGACCAAACTAACAGGGGCAGGATATGAACGGCCCGCAAATGCAACACTCACCGAAATCTGCGAAGAGCAATCAATTAGCATCAGATCAGAATCCCTGTGACATGACAATATATGATACTTTATCGACACCGTTGTAGCCATACTGGGAAAGATATCCCAAAAGGTTGTTGATCGAGGTGGCCCTATTCTCCTTCTTGGAGGCGAGCGAAGGGGAGATATCTTGCCAAGGGCCGGGGTCGCTGAAGGTCCAACCCCCGAGGGCAACGACAATCTTGAGATGCGGGTTCTTGGCCTTGGCTTTCGATGGTCTTGTAAATGTTAGGGTCGATGTCTGATGATGATCAGGGGTTGGGATTGACGGAAACCCCCAGACGGACAATATTTTCTCTCATATCCGTACTTTTCTTGTAGATCACTGTAGGTATCCTGATCACTTTCGCGTCCCGCCCTAGCAACTAGGGACTTACCCGAGAGGACGTGGGCTCGCTGTCTCATTACTCTGTCCATTAACAGTTGCCTGATAAGTCCTCGATTGATGCCCTACTCTCACTCTTAGAAACCTCGCCACATGGTTTGGAGGTACGTTACATTTGTAGCGAGGTGGCCAAGCGGCTTTGATCGACTACCCGATCCCCAGGTGAGGGATTGCTCAGTAAAAACTGCATCGGCCATGCCAAAGGATTCAGGAAATCGTCCCTGAATGATCTTTCTTTGTTCCACCAAGGGTGGTATGCTGGGACAAATGTAAGTCTGTCGGCTTCTCAAAGCTCAGTCGTATCTACTTCACCTCATATAGATATTAACATAAATATCCAGCGGGTACTCAACCTGACTCGCATGAGCACTTCAAGACTTAGATAGCCTTTTGCTTACGATTAGCTATGCATATGTTTTCCTTTCTTCGAAAATGCATTCTGCAGCTTCTGTCAGCCAAGGGACTTGGACTATCACAATGACGATCTACGTTGATTGTCGGCAATAGCCCTACAATCATCTGTGGGTACTGAGTCATCAGCACGCAGAAATACCGAACTGACTACGCTTCCGCGTGGGCAAGTCCAAAATCGAGCTTCGGACGGTACGTCTCGCAAGCTGCTGAAAGTTATTAGAATCGTACTTTCCCATCGACTGATCGCCGCGTGATGGAGGGAGACCCTCTTTGTCGCTACGTAAGCACGTAAGCCTTTCGAAAGGTGATGCAGAAGATAAATGCCGTCACTACCGGGTCGTGAGTTCTCTGTGCCTTCTAGACGAAAAGAGGAGTTCAGGCGAACAACCTCACGTTACTACCGGTAGCCCTTAGCCCTTCCAGAAGAATTCAATCGGTTACAAATTTCTGTCTACATGGACGCCGATTGGTTAGGTATCTCTCGTTTCCGTCTTTGAGAAAGAGAAATACAAGTTGCGCGTCTCCTCTGAGGGCCTGCGGCTTTGCGGTCAGGGCGAAGACGACGATCTCTTCCTCGAGCTTTATGACAAGGAATTGCTCGAGAAGAATGGATTATCTGGAAGCCTGGGTCGTCTGCAGCTCGTTATCGACCCAACGACGTTGGTACATGACATGGAGGCAAGCTGTTTGCGTTTCCCAGAGCTAACTCTACGACGCAAGTACATGATCCTGCCCCGTCCTAACGGTACCGTCCATGAGAGCGCCTTGAAGTACGAGGTCGATCGGCTTCGCAAATCCGGCAACGTACCTACATCCGGGGTTCCCACCGAGGCGCTCGAACAGAGACAGTCTGGTCATGAGTTCTGCCACCTAGTAATGTTGGAAGACTCACTGGAAGACGGACAAGTTTGAACAGCTCCTCTGATTCAATTTGTGACTTTTCAGTTACGAAGAGACTGCCACAACGATAGATTTGAATCTTCCCTATTCGGGGGTTTTCGGGGGAACTTAGTGTCTTATACTTACTCGTGTGGTTTTGCATCTCGATGCTCGGATCGGTAAGGTTGCAGAAGACTAATGAGCGAAGCCAGCCGCCCCGGCGTCAAAGATGCCAGGACTTGGTAAGATGTCCTATAGTCCTTTTTGTCTTGTTGACGTGCGCAACGTGATTATGGATGATGGATTGCCCTCTAACAAGTCGAATTGTTCCGAGTCATGGCACTGGCCACTAACTGAGAGAAAGGAGCGTCCTCTTAGTTACGTCTCTCGTCTCGCTTTCGCAAATAGTGGCAATGAAAGCTGAGATGCTGTATAAGAGGGCCTAGAGGATAGTTTCCTTTTCCAACGATCAAAGGGGGCAAAAAAAAAAAAAAAAAAAAAAAAAAAAATACGGCATATGTAAAGGCGTCCAGGAAGTCAAAAGATCAACCTAATTAGATCCCTCCCAAGCAGAAGTAAACATATTCCAAACCTCGTATCGCTTGATCCGAAGCCTTGACTGGTGAGAGTGAAAGAATACAAGGCATATGCTCCTTGAAGATAAAGCAAGTGATTCCCTCACTCCCCTCCCCAACCGCGCCAAGGGGTAAGCACAAGACCTTACCTGTGTAGTGAGTGAGCTGGATGGCTCGTTGTCTAACCTCAATCAACAGGAGGAACTAAGCGAGGAGTGTACTCCTGACAAGGGAATCAAGGTAGACTTCGCGTATTGTTGATTTTCATTGCTTCCATCATTCAGTTAGTCAAACTCGTGAAAAGTCATTCGACATGCTTTGAATTCGAAATCACGACGAATTCGCATTCATCCTCGGATACACTCTAAGGAGAGGCAGCGAATGTTAGGGACCAAGCCCGAGGAGGTATATATAGTGAGATCGCGAGCCATTTTAGGACACTTGACAATGAGGCGGAAAGGACAGTGGTGCTTGACTAGGTATCTTGTAGGGCGGTGTAAATTGGACTTCGGCGGCGGTGTATCCTCATTTCAGACGACGGCCTAAAAATGACCTTCGGCCTACTTGTCTAAAGCAGCCGCCGTGCTGAGACTGCGATTCGAGACCACTCAATCCGTTCGCCCCAATAAGCTTCCACTTTTTTCTCTCACCGTTCGCTGGAAAAACAGTCTATTTTGGCAGTTCGTAGCCATGACCTTGACACGCGTAAATGGTATCACGTGCGCCAGCACGTGATGCATATATTTACCCTTGGGGCAGACTGATTTTGATCTCTTCGCGCTACTGTACAGTTGAGAGCACGGGCATCTTCCTCTTTGCACTGTCTCTTTATAAAGTCGCGCGTCAAGACTTTCGGGTACAGAGATCTACTTTGTAAGCGGCCATAGCGACAAAACGAAACTGAAAGGTCAGCGATATCAGGCGTGAGGTCCATTACAGGCTGGATGGCAGAGGTACTCTTTGGTACTAGGAAGTATAGCCAGCGTCCTATCAAATTCGTGCCCGTAGACAGTGTGAGTCATTAACCGCAGTACCTTGCCCGAGTCGCTGAAGTACCCCCCTTGCTTACGGCAAAGTATTATTCTAAAAGTCGTCGAAGCCGCTTTTAAATGTATACTGTGTTTAGAACCTTGATCATGACACTGTGTGGACCCTGCCTTTCAAATCGCAAACTATTGGGAAAGAGGAAGATATCTATCTGTGCTCTTTACTGTACGTGCTGTATTTCGTTGACCTTCAATTGACCATGGTCGCTCACAATGAGACATGCTACATTTTTGCTACTTTGGGTCTTCTGGGCCATCCATCGATTTCTGCTCCGGATTGGCCACATTCACAGTCGCACCCCCGGAAATGCTGCCGCGGCATGGCACAGCGTAGAATGAAGACTCGCCCGTCTATTTGGCTGGAGTTCCAACATTTAAAGAACGTTTGTTGGCTGCGGGGGTTCCTTTCATGAAATGATCTGTCACTCCATTTCTGCACTTCGGCCTGCGAACGAAGCTGACACGCGCGTTCCCGCTCAAACGACAACTCAGCACCCCGCTCCTCATACAGAAACCAGCGTCATTCCTCCCCAACATCGGGTACAACTGACGCGCTGTGGAGCCCGGCCCAGGGCGTGTGAATGCCGATCGCCTGCGGGACAAGCTTCAAGGCCTAGTGTCCGTCCGGGGTGGGGGGCGGGGAGAGTGCCAGACCCTACTGTAGAATTATTCCACGACGATAATTCTCCACATTGGCGGCTCCCTCGTCGCGCTCGCGACCGAAGCAGACAAAGACAAGAGAGCCGAGCGGTTCAGCCGCAGCAGATCGAGTCTCGGCAACGGAAGGGGGCACAGGAAGCGGCGATCGGCGGGCCATGCTAAGGCCAAATAGTGGACCGAAGAGACATGCTGCCAGCGACAAGTCTTAAATCCTGTGAATACTGCACGCCATGGAGACCAAACGGGACGACTTCAGACCACCCAACTTGAGTGGACCAGTTAGGTGCCTTCCTTGCCCCACACACCCTTCGCCAGCACCGTCATATGAAACGTAGCGCAGAGCGGCATGGCCCGTGCCGCACGAAAGACCCCCTTGTTCCGCGGCATCCCATGGCATTCCCGAGTTCAGTGTGACTCTCTTGAAAGCGTGCCTCGAGATGTGATGGGCGGTATTCCCATACATCTCGTACGTCTTATCTCTCTTCCGCCTCACACGCTCGAGTTGCGCCCGATTGGCCGCCACGGATGCGGCCCAGCTGTCTTTGCGTCCGAAGGTGCCATATCCACCATCGCTCTCCGTCACTCGCCAACGCCCTTCTGTGACTGCTCCGTGGACGAAGCCCTTGATGATTTGCTCAATGTAGCTCGCGCCATCCAGTCGCAGGGCGAAATCGCGCCAAGGAACGCGGTTCGACGCGTACTACCTCTGCTCGGTGAGACGGAGCAATCCTGACACGAGCGGGGCGACGCCCTCTGAAAGTGGGTGCGCAACTTCGGACCGTGGCGTGCGTCTTTTCCGCCCGTGTACGGAGTATCGCCGAGACACTGGAGACGTTTCCATACGCTGTTCCCTGGCTTGTACGTAGTCGTCGTATACCCTCCACTGCCCAAGAAATTGCGCCATGAGCACCTGGGCCGCTGTCCTGCCTGTCGCCCCAAGGCGTTGCTTAGGGAGTTGGCGTGGGAGCACTCCGTCTGGCACACTCAAGGCCCATTTTGCCCAGCGCCCGAGGAAAGAACACCTGCAGACAATCCGATCGATCGGGCGAGAAGCTGTAAAGCAGATGGCCGACGCCTGAGTGGGTTCCATGATGAAATCAAACAAAACATATTCCGTTGCGGATGCCTTCTCTACAACAGACACAGGCGGCTAGGGCCTTCAACAGTACTACCGTAGTACCTAATAACCACCACAATCCAAATCCCAGCTTGTAGTTTGCATGGGGCAAATTTAGCAAATCTCCATAGTGCATTACCCGTCTCTCAAACGAAGCCTGTGCCTGGTGCAAATCTTGTAAAAGACAACCCGCGGGAAAGGATCGGCAGAGCTCTGCTCTGGGAGACAAACTCGGGCGGCCATGATCGTCGTAACTGGCTTTGCTGACCTCGGTCTTCCAGCTTTTTCGGGCATCTCGACGTGAGCCGTCACCATGGGTACCCACGTCCACACCAATGACATCTTGACACTGGCCATCCGCCGACACTTCAATCCCGGCCAAGACTATATTGCACAGGCTGAACCAGGAAGCAACGACGAGGTGATCGATCAGCATCATGACGCGAAGGGCATGCAGACCGCCATACGCATCAATGGTACGGTATTGCTCTCACATTCGTAGCATCGCTCGAGTGCCTGTAGCCAGCTTCCAAAGCTCTCAGGCCTTGGCTTCGACGCGGAGCGGGAGAACCAGGGACCCTGATGGGATGATCTACGTTATCTCCTCTCCGGGAAAGAGAAAACTGCGTCGATCCATTGCCGTTTTTGGTTTTGATGGAAACCCTTGTCCAAGAACCCATTGACGGCTTGTTTGGCCGGCTGCAGCCAGAATAGCCCCGTCGCAGGGGTCGAGTCTTACAAGCAGGGCGGATATGAGCACACGCCAGAGAGGTGCCTAATTGTTGGCAGCTGATCAAGTCGTGGCGGAGACACGTGGGTATAAGACCTTTGGTGGCGCTTGATCAATAGACAAATGCAGAGGTGAGCAACCCTAAAGCCAAGAAAGCGTTTATTGAGCTTGGCGCGTCACATACCGGTGTGAGAGGGGGCAAGATGAATTGTCTTGAAGGAAGGTGCACGAGAAATCGTGGTGGGCAGCGAGGGGAGAAACGGTCGACTCAGCAGCAAGTACGACCGGATTGGGAATCATTGGCCGTGGTATCTTGCCTCAGTTTAAGGTGACACTGAAGGTTCAGCAGTGAGTAGCTGAAAGTGTGTCGCTTGCCCCGCACACCCTGTGAGCATCAAATCGTAGTAGGGCGGGCGGGTCCGCTCCGCGCAGATCGCTTAGAGCTGACTGGATGATCGCGTTATCTATTCGCCCTTAGAGGGAAAAACTTGATGCTGGATTGCAGGTGTTGGTTGTAACCGAGCTTCCTGTCTTACCTCACACGATACGAAGACCCATGAGTTGCTTGCCTACCGGCAGCAGCCAAGGCGGATTAAAACCGGCAGGATGCGGTGTTTTCTCAGCTAACGTTGCCGGAAATTCATTGACCCATTGCTGCCTGATGCTCAAACCTGCAGCAACACCAAAACAGTCATGCACTTTGCCGTCCGAAATGCACGTTGCCTTGGTCGAGCTGAGGTGGCTTACTGGGTGGTTGCGGGGGCGCCCGATAGGCCGTGCTACGTTTTGAGGGAGGTCCGAGAGGTGCTCAGTGATTAACCGATCCTCTTTGCTTTGACCAGCATAATCACGTCAAAAGAGGGAAATGCAGCCCTTGCCTTGCGTGTCAGGGCATCCGTTGTGGAGATATCAGGTCAAGGAGTAAGAGGAAGCCGTTGGCCGGCTCCAGCGGCAACCAAAGGCCTCCGCAGACGAGATACGGCTGTCAGGAATGTGATGTTGCGATTTGTAACAACCGGAATTGTTGGGACTTCTATCACCATAGAAAATAGGTGCGCAATCAAGTACCCCTCATCTGGCGGCTTCTTATTCTTTATCTTATCTTATGCCAAGTAAAGACCAGAGATCGCGCTCGCTGAGTGGAGACTGCTCGTTTTATCCATGGTATGATTGGCTGAGCCCTTCCAAACACAACCGAAAACCGACAACCTAAACCCACCCATCACCTATCCCCATAGAAGGTAGGATGCCCTTTTACCATCATGATACGTCAATCTCTGGGGTAACCAATCCTGATCGGGGAAGTCGAGGAAGGATTGTAGTGGAAAGCGAGAGGGGAGAAGTGGCTAGCGCAAACTAGGGATAGACACAAGGAGAAGGGGGGAGGAGGGGGGTTGCTAGCACTTTGCAGCCCGATCCAATTAATGTGGCTGCGGGTACAGAGTACGGGGTATAGAATTGCCCTCACAGTCGTACCATCGCTCAAGTGCCCTTCAGTCAGCTTCCAAAGCTCAGCGACCATGGACCTTGATGAGGTGATCTCCTCTCCGGGGAAAGAGAAAAGTGCGTCGATCTATTGCCGTTTTTAGTTTTGATGTGAACCCTTGTCGAAATATCTCGTTGACGGCTTGTCTGACCGTCTGCAGCCACAACAGCCCCCTCGTCCGGGTTGAGTCTTACAAGCAGGGCGGATGTTAGCACACGCCAGGTAGGGGCCCAACTGGAGGCAGCTGAAAGCCGTGGCGGGGACACATGGGCATCAGATCTTCGGTGGCGCTTGGTTAACAACAAATGTAGAGGTAGGCAACCCTAAACCCAATAAAGAGTTTATTCAGCTGGACGGGTTACTTACCGGTGTGAGACGGTGCAAGACGCAGCTGCTTTGAAAGAAGATGCATGGGAAATCGTGGTGGGGCAGTTGGGGGGAAATTGGCGACTCAACAGTGAAGTAGCCGAAACTGTGTCGTTTCGTAGACGGGTCCGCTCCGCGCAGATCGGTTAAAGCTGACTTGATGATCTGCGCTTTCCATTCTCCCTTAGAGGGCTGCTGCTGCGTTGCAGGTGTTGGTTGTAACCCAGCTTCTAGGGAACTGAAGTGTTTCGCCTAATTACCCCGCACATCGTCATGGCCAACCAGATGACCTGCGTTGCCCCTTTCCCTTTGGAGGCAAACTGAGTGCCTACCAGCAGCAGCCAAGGGGGAGAAGCCCGGTGGCATGCGATGCAAATGTGATTGGAAATGCATCGACCCCATTGCCGCCTGATGCTCAAACCTGCACCAACACCAAAACAGCCATGCACTTTGCCGTCCGAACTGCACGTGGCTTGGTCGAACTGAGGTGACTGGTTTGGGGGGTGCGGGGGTAGTTAATCACGAACAAGGCGTCTGAGGCCCGAGCCGTGGTCCGTGACCAAATGATTCTCTTTGTGTTACTCGAGGCATGCATTGGATTGGAACGTGGATTTCGAGGGTTGTCTGGTGAAACATTGCTCCCTCGTACCTTCACTTGTCACCGCCCTTTCGAGTCTCGCACCATGTCAGTCTCGAGATATGATGCTTGCGGGAGGCCGAACATTCAACGTCACCATGCAGCTTCACATTCACCCGAGCTACTCGTCAGCGAACCCAACAAACACGAATTAACACGAATTTCTATATAATTGGCTATTTTTTGACGGTTACCATTCTCATGCGATGCACCCTGCAGGATACCCCATTGAACGAGACATGTGAAAGGCTATGTTTGCGGAGCCAACCAACCTGTATGCGGTCGGATTTGCCACACAGCGAAGCTTAGACTTAATCCATGTATAAACGAGCTCTGGCCAGAAGTAGAAAAAGGTCTAAAAGTTTTCCCTTGTCGGGCAGCACCTACCAGGCAGTCATCTTAACCTTCCGCCGTATGGTCATTGTCCACAACAACGTACAGCAATATGTCCATAACTAAATCGATACCGGAACTATCCGACTACATGGACTGTCTTTCTCACTTGGTTCATTCACCCGAATGTTTGCAATCACGGGGCTATGTTCTTACTCAGTTCTCTGATCCCGAGCTAGAAAAAAAGCGGCGGTGTATTCGTTGTCATCGAAGTAAAGAACATGCCACCCTATGGCCGATATGCAATGCTAAGAAGCGAAGTGTTAGCGAAGCACCAAAAGCGGAATTGGGTTAAGCCAGCAGGAAGCACGCCTTTGAAAAATTCAAATCCGTTGGCTGTGACGCCAGGCGGTCCTCAAGACGAGATCGATACCCTAGGTCTAGAGCAGATGAAGTTGGAAGAGGCGCCAGTACGGACTGTACGGTGCAAATTCCACAGCGGGGAAGTGGTAAACAAGGTACAGTGTTATGAACCCACACACCTGTGGTCTGGAGCAGCTTTTGTTGACCATTGATAGAGATGGACTTGTTGCAAGGAGCACACCACAGCACCGCCTTGCAGACAAGAGGAAAATCACCAACCTCAAAAACACACCCCCAATGAGTTGTCGAATCTCTGGCAGTTCCACGTAACTCCTTTATCAAGCACGAGGGACAACCGCAAGGCTGTGGTAATCGACTGCGAAATGGGAGTCGCTGCATCTGGGGATTCAGAGCTGATACGGATGACTCTGATCGACTACTTTTCAGGCGAGATTCTTGTCGACAAGCTCGTCTGGCCGGAAGTCTCATTGAGCCACCTCAACACAAGGTTCTCGGGGGTGACATGGAAGTCAATGAATGCTGCACGAAAGGCAAGGAGCTGCATCTTTGGTAAGAAGAAGGCGAGAGAGCAAATCTGGAAATTCGTGGATTCCGAGACAATCGTTATCGGTCACTCCACGAACTCGGACCTCAATGCCCTGCGATGGATTCATCCCCGCGTAATAGACACCTAAATCGTTGAAAGCAACGCTTCTGGTGAAAGGACTGGACTCTCACTGAAGAGCCTCTCCTTGAAGCGACTACAACGGGTCATACAGGCCAAAGGAAAGGGCCATGATAGTCTCGAAGATGCCCTGGCTACACGAGACCTGCTTCATTGGAACATCGTGAGGGCTATCGATAGCGGTAAAGCCTTGGTGCCTGAAAAAGATAATCACTAGATTAGCGATCGAGATATCTTTGAAACTCGGCTGTATTGCCGATATTGGCGTGGAGGATCTATTGGCCTCAGTCGCGGCTTCATTGCGATACATGGCGAGTTAGAACTACAGGTAGAGCAGTCCTCGATTTTGAAACAGTGCCTTTCGTCTCCAATCTATGTGTTGATCTAGGCCGTCGCTCTGACATCTCTGCCCTGCGCCGAAGCATATGTCACATTTTCACTCAGTCAGTAGAGCCTCGGTCGACTCACAAAGTCCGACACGGCGTAGATAGGTGGGAAGAGAGGGCAAAGGGGCCAGATCCGGGTGCAGAGCGATTTTGTTCCAGGTCCTTCATTACATGACAGGCCATAACTTCAAGACTACACTTCTCCACGAAATAGCGTAAATTAATCAGCTACGTCCAGAGTTATCTCTTGAAGTTGTTTAAATGTTGTCTTCGCCTGGTAGAGCGCGTATCGACCGATGTAACGCGGACTTACGTACGGACACGATGGCGCAGATCCGCACCAACTCCAGCCATCGCTCCTCGGTGCATACGAATGGGCGTCAACTCGATGGCATGAGTTTCTGCACCAGGCAAGCAAAATAGGGACTTAAAATGTGAAAGACCCGCGGCCGACAAATCAGCGACTTATGACACAAGAAAACAATGCGGTCATTACCTGAAGATCTCAACAAGACAAAGTGTCGATGAAAAAAAAACCTAAACAGCACCCAAATCTCCGGTTAGGTTATGAATTCCAAATGGCAGATAGGTGATGAATTGAACGTTCCAACGATTGCTTGATAACCCACAGTGGGTCTTCTGAGGCAGTAAAGGGACGGAACACCGAAGGAGGGATATTGGTACATCCCTTTAGGGCATAAGCTCGGTTTTACTACAAAGTTGTAAGAGACTCATTGCCTCCTGCGGGGCCCGCCACATCTCTCGTACATTTCATTGTAACAGCTGGCATGAGCTCCTTGATCAGCTCGATTTTTAAAAGGAAGAGATTACTGCAAAGTGACCCTACTGGGAGATGATCAAATTGAACCCGGCCTACACGCGTCTTGTTTCTACTCAAAGCGAAAAGCCGGAAACGGCCTTGGTTTACAGGTCATTGCCCTCACATTCGTACCATCACTCAAGTGCCTTTTTGCTACCTTCCAAAGCTCGGGGACCATGGACCTTGATGGGACGATCTACGCTATCTCCTTTCCGGGGAAAGAGAAAACTGCGTCGATTTATTGCCGTTTTTGGCTTTGATGGAAATCTCTGTCGAAGCCCCTATAAGCTTGTTTGACCGGATGCAGCCACAATACGCCCGTCGTAGGGCCCGAGTCTTACGGGCGGGACGAATATGGGCACACTATTGCAGGTGTTGGTTGTAACTGACCTTCCAGTCTTACCGGTACCTCACACGAGGATGCGGTGCTTTCTCAGCCAACGTTGCCGGAAATGCATTGACCCATTGTTGCCTGATGCCCAAACCTGCAGCAACACTAAAACAGTCATGCACTCTGCCGTCCGAACTGCGCGTCGTTTTGGTCGAGCTGAGGTGGCTTACTGAGGGGTTGCAAGGGCGCGTGATTGGCCATGCTACATTTGAGGGAGGCCCGAGCGGTGGTCAATGATCAAATGACCCTCTTTGAGTTGATCAAGGCGTGCACCCTGATGAGGCATTAGATCCGGGAGGGGAGGCCCTTCCGTCGTAATTATCTCTTTGACTGCGCGAAGGCTCCCAACGCGTACCGGACAGGGGTTTGATCCAATCAAAATGGAGCTGACGAAATGTACTTCTTTTCCCACCTAAATTCTATGGTGATATAAGTCAAAGCAGTACGATGAGTTACATAGCGCAACATTGCAGAGCTCACAGCCGTACCTTGATTTGGGCACCGTTTTTTCCCTCCTGTTCCCATCGATCTCCGCCAACGCCTTCGCCTTTGCTTGTGACCTCACAACACCACAGCGATGGCCCTGACAGGCATGACAGGAAGAGCGCTTAGCGCGGCCTCGATAGATGAGCTTATGGCCCGGGCTATTGAGGTCTTCGTTGCCGGACCGGTATCTCTTCCTTCCTTGAAAATCGGGACTGAAGGTCGCGATGAGGGCATCTACAAGGCAGCCTCGCCACGCCTCCTGTGACCTATATCTCTTCCAACTTGGGCTGCCGTGAAGCTGAAGAAGATAACTGTTGATGAGGGCAATGTCAAATAAGAAAGTCCAGGCTAGAGCCTGCCAAGGGCCCCGACGAACGCGGTGATCATAGCCTAGCGATGCCCTCAGTTGGTCTCCTCGGTCCACATGATTCATTTCGTCGTTATAAGTAGCAGCAACAGAAGGAATCTCGAATTCCTTCACAGCTTCCTCGCCGAAAAAGCGCTGTATCGGGCGTGCACGAGCTTCCATTGTATTTGGCCTCTTCCTCTTCCGGTTGACGCGTTCGTCGCCCTTGAACACAGAAGTCAGGAAGAGCACGAGGGCGTTATCCTTCCACGCGATTTGGTTGACCTGCCAAGCCAAGGGACAAATTAGTAGGGGAAACACACGTAAATTCGTCTCAATTCCTTGCCTTATGATCAACCGTTGGGGCCATTCGAAGCTCGCCAAACTGAAGAAGGTTACGGCCGGCAGTGTCATCGACTTTGAGCTGTACGAAGGGCTTGAAGACACCGCAGTTGCGGCGGGCTGTGCCTGTGGCCCCGTGACCTAGCCGTCGAAGATGTGTGAAGAGATTCGCCGATGAGAAGAGGTTATCGATGAAGACGTGATATCTGGCTTTTGGCAGCTTATTAACGAGGGCAATAACCACGCTCTGAGTCGGGTTGAGAGGCGTATATAGATCCCTTCGTCTCTGAGTGCGTAGTTGACGAGAAAACTGACTCTTCTTCCTTGGCTGCCGGCGCGGCTTCTTGGGGAGACCAACTGGTCCGTATCTCTTCCTCGGCTGGTGCCAAATCCACCGTAAAAAGAAGCCCTTTTGAGCCACAACCCAGGTCTTGAAGCCGAGGGGCGTGGGTTTATTTGGGACCTTCGTTGTCTCGTATGACCTCCCTGTGAAGCGGGTCATACACTCATCCACAGCGATATTCGTGCCCGGGCTCCATAGTTTGAGAGACACATGTTGTAGGTGCTCAGACCAGTTATCCACGGCTCTGAATACCTTCGGAAGGTCTGTATCGGTGAGGTTAAACGGGTTGAAGACTCGTAGGTGCCGTTGAAGGAGCTGGAACCTGTCGTACGTCATATACCGAATAATCGAGTGGTCAGGGCCTTGATGCCCCAGATGAGAAGTCTCCCAATGGGCGTGGAGCGTTGGTTCCTTGTGAATTCCTATGTAAATCAGGATGGCAAGCCATACGTATACCTCGGCGACGGAGGTCTCATACCAGCCTCTGAGCCGGGCTGCCGGGCGTAACTGACGGTCTTGGAGCAAGCTTGCAACCCAGCTATTGGTGTATTGGACCCATCTTTCAACTAAGGAATAAGGTAGGAAAAGCTGGAATAGCTGTAGGGGCGTATGGGGCAGTGGCTTGACCTCAAAGTCGCGTGAGGGCATCTCCATAGGAAGGAAGTAGGCCCCGCACCTTGTGGCCGGGCTGAAGACCGGCCGGCACGTGATATCGTTAGGCTGCTCGCGGCGGCTATTTTCCTCTGTGATATAACTACTTGGATCAGAGGCGTTAAGTGCCTCGCCGGGAATTAATTGAGAAGTCATAGGTCTCTTCAAAATGATTTCTATGGTGTTTTGGCTGTAATTCCTTTCTGAGAGACCTTCCCGTACCCCGCTCGTACCCTCGTCATTACGTGAAGAAAAGTGGGTACGGTACGCGTTGGGAGCCTTCGCGCAGTCAAAGAGATAGCCCGACAGCTCTTGGTGTTGTGGATCAGTATTGTGTGTGGGACGTAGTAATGAGGCTAGACGGCAAGTGGGGCACAGACAAGCAGCGAGTCCGCGATTACTTTCACAATGGTATACTTTCGGGTGACTTTCCCGGTGGGCGGTTCTATGCGCATTTGATTGGGCAGAATACGACACTGCACTGCAGGTTGGGCGAGCCTAGGCTTCCAGCACCCACTGGTGGCGTACACACGGCATGCGACCATTTCGGCTGCACTCCTTGGCTAACCAACCAGAACGGAAGGGACCAGACACGTACGCGCCCATCATCCCAACACCTGGCTATGAGTCACACCTGCCTTGGAGCGCGTCGTATGACCGTGTCCATATATACAGCAATACACATGTCCCTAATGAGCCTTCAAGGCGAAAAGTTTTGACCGGTTGACATCATCAAAATTTAGGATACTTGCTTCTCATCAGTTTCTTCACGCCAACAACTCTTCTTGTGTTCATCCCATTTGAAATAACCCTAACCCTAAGAGCGAGCCATGATGAAGTCTTCTATGCTCTACGCCATAATGGCCCTTGCCAGCACCCTTAGTACCTCCGTCGCCAACATCCTCGACCCACTCAACCCAGAAGAAGGCGCCGCAACGGAGCTCTCCAAGAAGTTTCAACCCGCCATGGACTTCGACATGGATTCCTGCTATCACGTCGTCGCCCTAGATCTCAAAGGCCACTTCAACGAAGGCCTAATCCCATACAACCCAAAGGGCAACATATTTTGCCGCACTGCGGATCGATTAATGCATAGCAATGCCTACGTCCGACGACGCTGTAACCATTACTGGTGCGCCTACATGTATGGCTACTATTTTGAAAAGGACGAAGGCGGAGTCGAAGCGCACGTTCATGATTGGGAACATGTGATTGTCTGGACGCTGCATAATCAAATCTTCTTCGTCTCTTGGTCCGCGCATGGCAAATACACGACCAAACATATCTCCGATCCGGATCTACGGTTCCATGAAGGCACGCATATCAAAATCGTGTACCACCTCGGCGGCAAGGGCACACATTCGATGCGATTGGCGAAGGATAGTGACGAGCCACCGGAGAACCATTGGGGCCAGTGGTTCGTCGCTTGGCTTGTAGAGCTCACGTGGATGGAACCCTGGTCGAAGATGCTGGTAGAGCATAATTGGGGCAGTGCTCACCCGGACTTTAATGGAGATGACTTTGGTAGGAAATTGGAGAAGTTCGCGCCGTGGGATGCTACGCACAATGAAGGATTCGACCCTTGGAGTGACGCGGATACGTGGGCAGACAGGAGTCTGCTATTGGGTATGAGGTTGCGAGACAATGTTATTTCGGCCGAAGATCTGGTAAAGCAGGAGTTATAAGACTGGATGTAAAGAAGGGTGTTCTTCAACGTCGAAGCAAGCGAATATAAAAGTAACACAATAAGGTGTAAATATTATATTTTCTTTTAAAGCAACTGGATTTGGAAGTTATACAAAGTGTATGTAAAAGAAATCTAATATTTTAGTTATAATGCTTTTCTTAATTCTTTAAGTCCGAAGGACTTCTATTACGACGATAACTTCTTACCACGACAACTTGAATTGAAAAAGGATTGGTCAGATGCGTCTCCACTCAACATGGACTGGTGTCATGGCGGGTGCACGGTCTTTGCTGTCGGCCTGCCAACGAACGCGTGTCGCCAACGCGCAGTCCTTCCTCATTCTCATTCTTCCTCATCAAAACGTCCCTCCAATCTAACATCCTCATGGCTGATTCTATCCCATTACCGAAGGTTTGCAGGAATTGCAAGCAGATGAAACCGGCAGATCAATTCATTTCGAAGACGAAGTCCATCAATAATGCAAGTAGGGATAGGTGATGGGTTTAGGTTGTCGGTTTTCGGTTGTGTTTGGAAGGGCTCAGCCAATCAGACCGCGAATAAAATGAACAGCCAATCATACCACGGATAAAACGAGCAGTCTCCACTCAGCGAGCGCGATCTCTGTTCGACAGCAGCACCCCTGCTCTTTACTTGGCATAGGATAAGATAAGATAAGATAAAGGGAAAACTGCAATAAATATTAATCCGGACAGATGCAACCCTCATCCTTGAAGACGCCTCTTCATTTCCTTCATGTTTGAGAATAACTATTGACCAATAAATATCCTAGATTGAGGCACCGAAGGTTTCACGTTTGTAGATAATTTCTCTTGGACTTTCGTAGGTGGCTGGAAAAAAAAAGCAAGCACGTCGGTTGACGATTGGATATGTCAAACGGTCCAGGGGAAAATCAAAGTAAAAGGGGCTGCTGCATCACAACTCCAGCCATCGTCATCGTCGACAAGCGATGAAGTCAAAAGGGTTGCGAACCCAGAAGATTATCGAGGCTTGACAAATTGTGCGTGAGGAAACATTCTGTTGCATTCTCGAAGATGGGTCGCCGGGCACTTTCACTTGAAGAAAAGCGAGCACGTGCTCGAGAACGCCGACGAAAGCAAAGGCTCAAGCAACAACACCCAAACCAGCAGATCGGATGTGTCCAACACTGTTCGCATCACTCTACAGCCTGCCAGATGAACAACGCCAACAATACACCCCTAGTTACCGAAAGTATGGTTTTGCCTGGTCCCGATGAAGCTTTCCCCTATCATCGTTGCCCTTCGCTTTCTCTTTTCTCATCCTCCCGCTCAAATGATTGACATTTTCTTCTAACTCGACTTTAGTCGGAACGAGCATGCTTCATCCTCGGGAGACTACCCTATATCCAGGCAACGAGCTGGAGGAACCATCATGCCGAGATAATGAGCTCACGGGGGTCACCGCTCCGCCAATAAGCCAAGCAACATCTTTCATTCCTAATTCAGAGGCTCCTACAACGACGCACGCCACTGGGGATGACACCCTATCGTCATCATCATCCACGAGGCCCCCCTCGCGACGGCCGCTTCCACACTCGTACAGTCCGATCACGGCACCCGAGACCGGCTTTACGGCAGCGCCAGCCGTGCCATTGTCCGCTTCCCACGTTGATTCCAATTACCTGGGCTCTGCACACCAGAACACGCGCCCATTCCTTTTACC